>CM035155.1:49617719-50210735 GCA_020205615.1 Panax quinquefolius
AAATACTACCACAAAATAAGGGTTAATTAACATATCATATATTATCCCTATACTCGATTCGACTAATTAAATACCAAATAAACTTAGGTAGGTCATACTAGCAAAGGAATTCCCGCCTCTCCTCCTAGTTCTTGTCTCACATCTCACCAGGGATCATATCCTAAGCTTTGATACTAACCGTGACGCCCCCAAAATGTGTATACATCACCCATCTTGAGTCGCCAAATACATGGTACAAAATTCAAATACAACTTAATAATACAACTGTCGGTAAAATACTTACAAAACATAAATCGAGAGTTTTAATAAGAATATTGTCATCTAGACAATATCCACACTCAAAGGAGTCCTCATTACATTTATTGTCACACTATTTAATGTAATAGCGAGGACTACTAATGCTATCATCTGACCGTCACTCCGCTCCTCGACTCGTCCCCAAATTATATTCTCATTTCAAGAGAATAAAGGAAAGAAAGGGTGAGCTCAACTAGCCCAAAGAAGAAATATTATGACTAAGATAATGCGTAATAAATTATCAATAGCCTTCAACAATGTTAAACTAATAAAATACAATAAACATCAAGTTTAATCTGCAATGATTAAACAATCCATTAGAAGAGTCAAGTAGAGCATGATATCTACTATCTTCTATGATTTAAAAATGTTTTCATCAATTTTATCACGAGACTCAAATTTTAATAAATAAACCATATCATCAATCTTCCTCAACTATGGGCCAAGGATATTCATTAAATCATTAATGGTCATGACTATACCGAATAATCCTCGTCATAATCATACCAAAAAACTCGCCCATCAATGCACTACAAAGCCACCGAGGACTTTCACCACATCATTCGTCACATTACTATTATGATTATACCGAATAATCCCTGGTCATAATCATACCAAGTACATCTATGCACGTAAGCCAAAGATGACTTTCATTACAATATAAGCATGAGGATGATGACAATGACATAATAATTCAATAAAACAAGTTTAAGGATAAATTTTAAAGATTTATAATTTAATTTATCCAGAAATCAATAACGTCCAAATTGTCAACATGATACTGCTTTGTGGAGTAAAATTCAAGAATGCTCAGAAGAATATTTCCATGAAAAGATACTGGATGAAGCGCAAATATCCGTGATATTCTACTAATTTCATGAAGTATAAGCCAAAACTTTAACTAATCGAGTATAATAGAATATATGAAACCGCAAATGGATTTTCGCTTGCCATGCGTGAATCCACGAGATGCATCATTTCAACAAAATAATAAAGAATGGAATAATGTAAGAATTCACCATGCATGCGATAGATCGCATGCATGCATGGTTATTCCCAATAGAATAATAAAGAATGGAACTAGGTCACGCTTAATCCGCATGCATATACGATATTCCAAATGTAATAATAAAGAATGGAACCAGTCATGCGAATCCATAATACGTATAGGATATTCCAATGTAATAATAAAGAATGGAATAACATCGACCACCGGGCACGCGATAGGTCAAGACAAACAAAAGTTATTCCAATGTAATAATAAAGAATGGAATAATGTAAGAATTTCACCATGTATGCGGTTACTTTACATAGACATGTTATTCCAACATAATAATAAAGAATGGAATAACATCCCTTACGAGTATTGAAAGAAAATAAATCTCTTCATGAATACGAAAGAATAATACCCTTTTCCTTAGAAGAAGACTGGATACTCGGAATATTGAGGTAGCATTCTTCTTCTTTCTCTCTATAATAATTGCTCTATAGCTTTAGTGAATTGGTGAGAAATGAAGGAAGAATGAGCTTCTATTTATAGGAAAATATAGTTTCGATAATTGCACGTTTTGGGGCTCAAAATATTATAGTATAATAACTTCCTCTTTTTCTTCATTTTTAATTTAGTGGTGCAAGTATTATCAAACTTGCACCACCTCCCCTAATAGTAAATAATGTGAATCAATAGTTCAATCATGTGAATCAATAGTTATAATCATGTGAAAATACGAATTACAAAGATAAGTACCTCCATCTATACCTCCATTTTTAACTTAGTCATGCAAGTATTATCAATCTTTCACCACCTCCCCTAATAGTACAAGAATGTGAATCAATAGTACACACATGTGAACAAATAGTTATAATCATGTGAATTAATAGCAATTAATTGCTCAATTATCCGGTTAATTACCCAATTGGTCAACAAACCTCCAGACATCAATTATTATCGAAATAAATGTCGATTTTCACTAACACTAATAATTCCAAAATAATGAAACTATTCATTTCATCTTTAATCAACACGAACATATTCATCATTAATATTATAATTCACAATATTTAATAACCAGGTCGTTCCCAGGAAAGAAGGGGCTTTCCGATAAGGATTTCTCTTTATCATGCGCCTAATTAGTCGACCAAACCTCTCCTCGATGTAACTTCTGACATTATCAATCAATATTGCAAATAATAATATTAATAACTTTGCTATCTCAATTATCGATTTAATAATATATATTATGCGTATGATACTCTTGACAATAATTGAATCAATAATATGAGAGATATGATGCAAAGAATTATCGTAGCAAATAATTGAGTATAAATCGAGTGACTTCTCACGTAAGTATCAATAACCAATACCGTGTCTCTATTACGCAACTACACGTGACATCGTACTTTTACTACCGGGTAGTTCAACAGCTTTAATGAGAATACTTCCGCCGTTATTTTTATAAAAGATAGTTTTGTCATTTTCTTACTACGAAAATACTTCCGCTGTGGGGTCCACTTAATGATTGTGGTCGTCGCATTTAATATTCCCCTTTAAAACGAATATTCCCCTAATTAAATCGAATATTATATAACCACTTGCTTACTTTGCAAAATTTGTAAATATTGCCCACAACTATAACATTATATCAAATCCACACCATAATATTCAAAAATATATTTCGAGAAAATTATTCTTTATTCATAAAAGTTGGGGTCTTACAAATATGGTTGAGAGTTTCCTTCAAGTTAGGAAGAACTAATGTGGTAATAAGTATTTTACAGGAGTTGTAATTTCCTAAGGCTTTCTAGTAAGAATGAAAATTTCATCTGCTTATATATAATTAAATTTTAGGGAGGTGATAAATGCGTTTTAATGTTTACCATTTGCGATTCACTATAAAGTAAAAATGAATACAATGAAGCTCACCTGTTAAATTTTGAAGAACATCTAGGGTTTTTTTTAAACCTAAATTTGGTCACTATAATGTCTAGAAAGAATCATTTTCTTGGATTTGGCTTTAGTTGCACTTCAGATATATATATATATATATATATATATATATATATATATATATATATATGAAAAATCTCTTGATGGTTATCCTAAGTTATGGAGACGAGTTCAACTGTCACATATAAAAGTAAAGTCGTCAGTAGTAACTTTCTCGCTCTATATACGACGACTTTATTTCGCTCTATGGCAATGGTCCGAATTGTCGCCATAGCCGGTTCGTTAACAAACCAATATATATATATATATAGGCTGACTTTCTCCAACGAACCATAAGAAGCGAATTAAAAACGAACCGATTATAGTGACGGATAGCATAGAAAGCCAGTTTTCTATGCTATAACGACGGATAAAACCGTCGCTATAGCCGATTCATTTTTAGTTCGCTGAATATATATAGGTGATGACCTTTTTTTTTCTTTTTTTTAAAACAACTAGAAAAAAAAGTTTAATATTTTATGGAACTGAAACTTTTCTATAATACAGTGTTTTGGGCGTGATTTGGATACATATTCTGTTTTGTTATATGTATCCAAATCACGCCCAAAATATTTTATTATGAAAAAATTTCAGTTCCATAAAATATTAAACCTTTTTTTCTAGTTGTTTTTAAAAAAAAAGCATAAAAAAAAATCCAGATTTTAAAAAAATCCGGGAGTCCGGACCTGATTAGTTTTGTATATATATATATATATATATATATATATACACACACACACACACACACACACTTGTGCCATTTTGCCATAGTCCAATTGAGAGAAAATAGTTTAATATAAATTTTCAAATATTAAAAAAATATATACATAAAGTTAAGTACTATACGTAGGTGGTAATAGATATAAAAATTCTCGACTATCCACGAGTGAAATTTGATTCTCTTGCTCATAATATCAACTTTGGATTTTAATGAGAAAATATCACTACCTTCTTTCCAAAATATAATATTAATTTTAACTATCTAAAATTCTTTTTAAATATTTTTAAATTCAAAATTGATATGAATTCTTTCAAAATAAATAATACAACAATGAATATTTTAAATTATATAAAAGGTATTACTAATTTCAATATTTATTATTAAAATAATAATAATTAAATAATCACATTAAATTCAATTTTTATAATATCATAAATTGAATCCAAAAGGTTAACATTGATCTTTTAACTTTAAATTGAGGGTTATATATATATATATATATATATATATATATATATATATATATATATATATACAGAGAAGGATCCCGTCCGGAGTCCTGACATAAATTGTAGATTTTTTTTGCTTTTTTTTTTAAAACAACTAAAAAAAGTTTAATATTTTATGGAATCAAAATTTTTACATAATATAGTGTTTTGGGTGTGATTTGATACATATAACAAAACATATATGTACAAAGACATACTGCTTTTAACAAAATGCTAAGTCCCACTGATTCGCTTCCCTATATATATATATATATATATATATATATATATATATATATATATGGGCTATATGTATATATACAATCGTACATAGACCATAATATCTATATGGCGTACTTGAACTATCACTACATGTATTTACTTGTACTACACAACCTGTATATATATTTTTCCATATATATATATATATATATATATATATATATATATATATATATATATATATATATATATATATCGATGCACTCAAACCACTATAAAGAAATCGTCTAATTTCGACGGAAACTTCCCTTGAAAATAAGACTATTCCGTCAGGCATAGGTTATATTTCCGAGGGAAGTTTCCATCGGAAATTCGGTCGTATATATATGAGTCGAAGATAGTGTCCGTCATAAATTCCGTCGTACCTATATAATCTGCGACGGATTTATCTCCGAACAGATGTTCGTAGAGCATAAGATATTTACGACTGAATAAATAGGACGAAATATTTTAGTCTAGTATAAAATTACTTTATTTCCGACGGAAAATTCCCTCGGAAATAGGCTATTTTCGATTGAAAATCAAAATATGCTGATAATTATTGAAATTTGGCTGCTTATTAAATCCGATGGAATTTCTGCTAGAAATATCTTATTCCATCAGAATTAACAGTTTTTTATGACATGCAGATTTTAAAAGTGCAGTTTCCAGGTGTTTAAACCCATTTATGACCTATTTTATCCCAATACAACCACTAATATACACATGTTTGTCACATTCAAATATTCAACGTATAACGCTAAAAACGATAGCAACACATCAAGCAAAACGTAATCTACTAACTGATAGAATCAACATTACTGAGCTAACAATTACCAATATAAGCTAATGTTCCATAAATGATAAACAATATAATTTACAATACTTATACAGACACAATTAGACACTACAATATATATACAAATGTTCTACAATAACATGAATACAAATGAACTATAAACTAGTAAAAGTATCATCATCGGGTGGAGGTGAACGATGTTGCTTTGGTGTATGGAAATCAGTGTTGTCCTCCTGCTCGTCATCGCCAGTCCGCTCGTCATCGTCATCTTGTTGATAGAATCAAAAATAAAAATCATTAGTCCGTATATACGTGAAAATTAACAAGCTAGCTTTAATTGAAAAAAATATAAACAATAAGAATACCTGATTAGACGGGGGCGGATGAAAAGCCTCCTCTAAGAGGGTAATCACCATTCGGAGCATCTCGCCGCTGAAAGCGCTGAACTACTCTTGCGATAATCCCGTACTCTCTGCGGAGGTCCCTACTTTAATATCCTGAGAAACCTGGTGAAGAAGAACTGTTAGGCAACTACTAACGCCAAAAGACTGGATCAGCACGAAACCTATCTGGCACGACAGCTATCAGCCTCTGGAAGATCTCTTCATCTAAGCTAGCGCCTATATGAGATGGTCCGACATGTGCTCTCGGATGCTGGCTAGAGCCTACAAAAAGATACAAATTCAATTACTAATAATAATTTATATAATGTGATAAATTCGATAATTTCGTGAAACATAAAAATATTACCTCCGTGAAGTGTATATGCGGGTATCCTCAAAGGACTCCAACACTTGATATCTGTAGCCAGATCGCTAGTAGGGGATCTTGAGACGCCACCCATAGTCTCAGCTCCTCATCCCGATCTAATACAATATCGGAAGGGGTGGCGTAATCTAACGACTCGTAACCCTCTCTAATAGATTCCAACTCGACCATATCTACCGGTCCAAGCTTCAAATTGGTCATGTAATTTATTTTGTATTCATATGTTAATTATATCATTTTATTTACGATTGAATATTAATAAAACCTAAATAGTAAGATGAGTTTTACCTGTACAGCTAAAGCTGCCCGAGACAAAGCACGCTCATCCTTAGGCTTGTGGCCTCGATCTCAAAACTCTAAAATGGTGGGATCTCCGCCCAAAGTCCTCCTCAAGGCCTAAAAAAACATTCATAAAACATGTATTAAGTATTTGTGTGAGAACTTGATAACTAAACAACTAAATACAACGCACTTACCATCTTTGCCTCCTTGAACGACTGAGAACCAGTGGTGTGTACTATCTGAAGCTGAACACGGTTCTTCTTCGCCTGCTAATACTTTTTCTTGAAGTCATCAAGATCCCAAGTCTTGCATACATAGCCTCCTGTGCTAAATCGAGACTATCGAGGTCAGTGATCTCGATGGTTTTCTGGCCGGTCCTCAATCGCCTCGGCCGCCCTCTGTTACATCTCATACAGCCAGCCAGAGTAATTCTTAGCGACATGTGAAATAATCACATCTTTGCCAGTTGTCTGAGAGATGCTCGGGTCAAATCTATAATAAACCTATAACAAAAGTTTAAAAATTAGGAACAATTAATTTCGTCATCTTAATACAACTATGTAGTAATTAATATAATATGCTTAAGTTACGTGAAACTCCCGCAAGTCGGTCTGCATAAAGGTGGCATCGTACCGCGCATACTGGCTGAACCGTATGCACCCTCTCGGGAGATGCGTTAAATATATCGCGTGTATGGTGTGCTTAGCCACCGGGTCAAGTATACTATAGAAAAAATATAACAATATGTGTTATGTGAATTGTGTTTTGCAATAACGGACATAAATATTAACAATATATTAACACTTATCGTCTGTAAGCGACATCCACCTAAGATCTTGAAAGTGGAACTAACCATGACGACCAAAGATATCGAGGTTCGTCCCTCGGTGTCGTCGACGAGGTACATCTGTAATAATTATATTTAACTGAGTGAATAAACATAAACTAATGTAACTTGAGATATATTTAAATCCTAGTTAAGATAACTTACAAGCTCTTGAAGAAGAGCCTCCATTATGGCTACCGTCTCCCGTACCGGATCGCCCACCACCTCGACGACCTCCATCGCTATGTCTAGCCATGAATATCCTACTGCAATAACCAAATTGGTAGATTATGAATATGTAAGGATTAACAATATGTGGTATTTACTAATATGAATGCTTATTTTCAATTACGTACGTCATCAAACCCATCAGAATCAACATGTATATCATTCTCGGATTCGAGATCAGTTTTCTCATCCTCAGTTTCGAGATCAGTTTCGTCATCGTTATCATCCTCAACGACTATATAATCACTAAAAGAAAAAATGCCTATCTGCGACCGCCTATCAGCGACCGCATTCAGTCGCTGATAATCATTTGTGACCGGACCCGATCGTTGATAGGCGTCTTATAAAATCTGGTCGCTGGAATGCACATCAGCAACCACTATTAGCGACCGAAGTATCTGCAACCGATATTAATGACCGAAATCGTCGCTAAGCTGAGTCAGCAAGGTTCAGGGCTAAAAGCTGACGTGGGCCACGTGGCAGTGACCGTCATCAGCGATCGAATGCGGTCACTAATACCCTCATGTGATTAGCAGTCGCTAATAATTATCAGCGACCGCATGCGGTCGTTGATATTAAAAAACCAGGAAACAAAAATTTTCACATTTTGCAGATTTCCCAAAAAATTGTACCTGTTTTGTGCCCGCTTTATCCCAACACACATATACAACAATATAAACATGCACAATAATATAAACATCCATCGTCCATATACCAACGAATACACCAAACTAGTATATAAACTATATAAACCTTTAAAAACCAATATGAATTGAATAAATATAAACAAATATAATCTTTAATATAAGTAACATACAGACATCCAAAGAATGAATATAAAAGTACAAGATTCCTAAATAACAACAAAACAACACTAAGTCGGTCGTCATGCATCATTGTCCAAATTAGTTTCTCCTTGATCACACTGTAATTAACAAAATAATAAAATAAGTTACATATATAGTATATATGTTGATACTAGTATTACGACAATATACAACAAATTAAACACAATAATATATATATATATAAGTCACTAATTTGATTGTAATAAATAAGATTGATTACCTCGTCGCCATCCCCATGCTGTGATGCTGCTGCTGCCGCCACTACATCAACTAACTCATCAGGACTTAGAGACGCCAGATGCCCGCCCAATATACGAAGAAGATCGCGATCTCGACATAAAGCTCGCACACAGTTAGCAGGAGTATAAATAGCTGGATGACTCGATGACTATGAAAACTGGGTAGTAGAGCTGCCTGAGCCACTGAAGGTTGGGCGGCGTCATTGTCCTTAACCTTTGACATAGTTCTTCTTCATAACAGACGCCCTCTCCCACAATTCTTGATTAATTGGCGGACGTGGTGTGCCTTCAGGATAACGCTCATTCAATAAATGCTTATAAGTATCTTGTCATCATGTTAACAATTAAATAGTTAAAAATAAATTGGTAAAATTCTAAAGAATGACGTAAAACTTGATAAACAAGATCAAAGTTTTTAAAACTTATTACCGCTATCTGGATAGCATCAGGCAGACCATCATGGGTGGCCACGTACATATCCAGCCAAAGGATAGGCTGGCCTTGAGACTGAGACTCCTATACAAAATATATTCTAATATTACTAAGTAAAAACGTGATATTCTATAATTCATGATTGTAAACATATTAAAACTATTCATACGTACCCTGGCAGTGATATGCTACAACTGTGAAATACTTTCGCCCCTGTAGGTTCCTTTAGCCTTTTCGCCATCAGGTACACCCGAGGATCTGTTAGTGGCGGCAGTCTTGCATCTTTTGACATAAATCTCAGCTCTCCATTGGGCACACATCTCAACCCATATAGACTGGGTGCATCACCAGGGGCTATGCTTGTGCATGTAATCCTTTCCCTGGCCTGGATGGTCGATCGATGTATTGTGAAGGGCTTTTTGTCGTTCTTTGTTCAAATTATCTTTGGTGTGGACGACGCACTTCTGCCAGGATAGTGTTTGTATCACTGAAGCCTGTGCGTCCTCCCATCTATACATTTTCTGCAAATAAAACAACAATAATAGTATTAAAACAGTACTTTTAACATATAATCCAACACTACTAAACATTTGTCCTTAGAATATTATATTATATGTCATTATTAAAAAAATATACCTGAAATTCATCCCAAACTGCATCCTTGTGGGCGATAGGTGTGCTCGCCCACATAATCAGAGGTGTGGGCCAATTCTGTAAGCACAGATGTGAAATGCACTTGACGATCTTATTATCTGAAAAATTACTATAATATACAATAATTTACATCAAAGATAAGTAGATATATTATAATATTTAAAGCAATTTACATTAGTTATATATGTTGTATAAATGAAATCTAAAATGCTTATATATAAATGATGCAGATGTACGTGTTGTTCGGAGGAGGACGAATCTGAATAAGAATCCGATCATCCGGATTAGTATGGGCCTTTGACACATGATTAGGCCCCCTTACCCAAGCCGTACTTTTTTTGCGCTGCTTCAGAAGCCATCTATATATTACAAATTTTAAGATGTTAGTATGAGTTATATTTGATTACATGCATATATGAATATAAAATGACAACAATGACAGGAAATTGCCGTTAAATAGTTAAGTACATAAACATGACAGTGATATAAAGATGTTAGTATGAGTTATATTTGATTACATGTATATATGAATATAAAATGACAATAATGACAGGAAATTGCATTTAAATAGTTAAGTACATAAACATCACAATGATATAAAAAACATGTAATGCTAAACATACATTTCATTTGTTCAAGTGTCAATGTCTGAGTCAGAATCATCTTGTATACGTATTGCAGATTCATAACCATCATCTGCTTCAGATTCAAACAATAACTCTTCCTCCTCAGTATCAATGTCATCTGACACAAGTATTGACTCAAGATCTAATTCATGTGGTTCATCTCCAACATCTAACTGGATTACTTCATTGTCGTCCTCCACATTTATTATAGTTTGTCTATGAAGCATCCGCTCTTGGTAAATCTCCTCATAAACTACTTCTACACGACTGCGCGCGGGAGTATGAATTACAACTTGCCAATCTGTAGGCGGTCTATCTCTTTTCCTAACAGTGATATAAAGATGTATTTTAATAATATATTTTATATTATTTAAATTTAATATTATATTTGTATAATATTATATTTTAATTTAATTATATACTTAATCATATTTAATATATATTATATGTCAAATATTAAATATTATTAAATTTAGTATGAGAAACTAAGTAAATTTTACTTAGTTTAATAGTTATATTATATCATGTTATTTTATTTTAATTTGTTTTTATTTATTAGTTAAAAACTAAGTAAATAGAACTTAGTTTATTTTCTTGGTTAACTAATTACAATAAATATTTTTCTCTTCTCATTCTATTTTATTTTTTTTAAAATATTGGTTTTTAATTTTATTATATTATATTATAAAATTTTAGTATGTTATTTTAATTTCTAATGTTGTATTTCTAGTTTAGTAATACTTCTTGAAACTATGTAACGCACACCTACTTACAAAGCTTAGTGACTAGTATTTTGCTTCTCGGATAACTATAATGTAATATCCTTTATATAGACATTCCAACTCGGTGGTGAAAGGTAATTAATTAATTATTCGATAATTGCAAATTGTCCCCTTAAGTTATGCCGCTTTTGCAATGTACTATTACTATAAATATTAACACCCAATCTATATACCACATTCACAATATTTGAATATGATCAAATTCAGAAAATATTAACACACCCAATCTATATACCATATATATTACTATATATATTAACACCTAATCTGAAAAATATTACTATATATATTAACACCCAATCTATATACCACATTCACAATATTTGGATATGATCAAATTCAGATAATATTAACACACACCCAATCTATATACCATATATATTACTATATATATTAACACCCAATCTGAAAAAATATTACTATATATATTAGCACCCAATCTATATACCACATTCACAATAGTTTGCAATGTACTATTACTATATATATTAACACCCAATCTATATAAAGTGTAACGACTCGGAAATTCGAATTTTTCCAGAATTTAAGTTTAAAGAATTAGTTATTAATAAAATGAATTTTTATTAATAATATTATATGCTATGTGTTTATTAATCGTTCTAGAACCTAGGATGATTATAAGTCGGGAGGATTCTGGCTACGAGCTAGGTTGAACGAGTAAGAATTTTCAAGACGAAAATAAAAATTTTCCGGGAACAAAATATTTCTGGGGAAAAAGACGAAATAGGCACTATTCACCCGATGAAACCTAAGGGTTAGGGTTTGAATAACCTAAGCCGTTCTGAGAGTTCGGTATGTCAAAATGACATTCCGTCGAAAGATTTGCCGATAATATGTCGTGAAAAGTTAAGTAAGCCGATAAAAGTTTTTCTCGAAAAATGTGAAGAAATCAGACGAAATAAAAACGACGAAAAGTACTGTTATGTACTTTTCATTCATTTAGCTATGTTAGGGGAAAACGTGAAGGAAAACGCTTAACACCAAAAAATGTTTTTCAGTTTTTCAGAAATCCGAACAATACGTAAAAGTTAATCGGTAAAGGAAAGATGAAATATCCAAAAATATTTGGATTCCGAGAATCGCAGTTTTTGAAACTGTTTGACGAAACCCGAAAGACGGAACCACGAAACTTACAGGCTAAGTTTCGTGAATAGTAAGGAGGTTAACTAAGGAGGTAGAAATAGTAAACTTAAAGGTTAAGTAAACTTAAGTGTTAAGTAGACTTAAGTGTTAAGTAAACTTAAGAGTTAAGCAAACTTAAAAGCTAAGTAGACTTAAGTGTTAAGTAAACTTAAGGAGTAAGTTAACTTAGTCCTTAAGGCATGAATAGTAAGGAGGTTAGGGGGGTAAAATGACTAAGATACCCTTAGGTTGGAAATTCTATAAATAGGAAGCTTATTTCATTTGTTTGGAATTTTGAAAATTGTCCAACATTTGAGAGAGAGAGAGAGAGAGAGATTTCAGATGAGGGAGAAGAGGAAAAGGAGGAGGAAAAGTTGCTCATGAGCAAACTTTGTCCGACGGAAATAGATCAAAGGAGAAAGGTAATTCGAAACCTAGTCTTTTAGAAATTTTCTTTAAGTTTCTATGTTCAAAAACATAGATTAATGAGAATAAGGAGTAAAGATATTAAGAATGATTTTATATGGTTGAAATCATAAGAAAAGAAGAAATAAGAAATTAGAAGTTTAGTTTGTAAATTTCTTAAGGAAGTGTTCGATTCGTAATGAATTAGAACGATCCGAGTGGATTATATCAATAAGTAGGTGTAATAAGTAAGAAATGATGATCTATAACATCAAATTCCAATAAAAAGTGAAATCGTAATCCAAAATATCGATTAAAATGAAGAATGAACGAAGAACACGAAGAACACGCGAAGAACACGAAGAACGTTGTTGTTGGACAAATTTAAAACCATCGTAGGATAATTGTTGTTGATGGACAAGTTTAAAACCATCGCGTATAAGTTAGATTCTTGTTGCTTGGTTAGGAACGGTAGAAACGTTCATGAAGAATGGATTAAAACTTAGCTATAACGAAGTTATGACGAAAATTTTGTAAAAGACAAACGAGAATTAGAAAGTTAATAAATAAACCCGAACGTGTAGGGTTTCATAAGAATGTAACAGAACATAGAAAATGTGAGTTGTGGACTCAAGAACAAACGAATTCCTAGTTCGGATGACCGAATTACGGACGAACAAACGAAGAGCGTTAAAAACGTAAAATGAATAATAGGTGAAGATCAAGCCAATGAAATGGCACGTTAACGGATTCAGAATGAAGTTTTTTCCAACGGGGATTGAATTACGTAAGATAAGGAAGAGAATGGCTTTGGAACGACCTCGTTCCGAGTTATAACGAAGGAGTTATGAGATCTGGACGTAGCGTCTTAAAATGAAGTTAATGCTTAAAAGAAATTTTCAAGAATTAGGGCTTGGCGCCGCGGCGCCAATCATGCCTTGTAAGGTGGCACTGCAGCGCCAGACCAGGGAGCAGGGTAATGCAAACTCGCGCTGCGACGCGAGAGATAAAGAAGAGAGTGGTGCCGCACCGCTAGTGTAGGGAAAAAGCCAGAGAAGAGCTTTTAACTGCTCATCTCTTGGGAGAAATGTAAGGAAAGATAAAGAACATAATGTTCAACTAATGTAACACTTAGTCAAGTGTTTCAAACCCTTAATGAAGGTTGAACAAAAAGATTAAACAAGATTAAAAGACAAAGAATGTAGATGCGGGTTACGAAACTGATATCCGGGGACTGTAGTCGCGATAAACGAACGTGGGGGATTGCTATGATTGTGATTCCCTAGACTTTGGGGAACGAGGGTAATGAATAACATTTCGATGTTATGGCATTGTAGTGAGAGATAAGTTTAAAGCGTATAGACGCTGCAAACGTAATGCTGTTGCAATGAACAATCGGTCATAACATACAACGAACAATATGGCTTTGACATTAAGAAAGAATAATGAACATGGGGTTCATGTGATGGATAACGATCGAAAGCGATTAAAACCTTGAGTAAAGGTTGAATGAGAGATTAAAAGATGAGCAATGTGAACGTTGAATACGTAAACGATCCTCGTGAATCATATTCGCATCGGACGAATGTTCTAAGTATACCCTGGTTGTATGACCTAGACGTTGACAAAGGTAGTGAGTCGTATAAGAATGAATCCTGAGGTATGGCATTTAGTTGCCTGAAAGCCATAAGGAATAAGAAATTGATTTAACGAACATTAAGTTTAATGGTTCGGATAAGTTACAATAAGTTTAGTTTGTGGTACAATCGTAACCTTTGATGGTTGACATATGGGAGCTGGGCTAAACAATTCCTTCAGAGAGCGAAGGTATATACAAAACTGGCAACCGATCTAACTCACTATGTGGGCAGTGTAGATGAGACGGGAACTTGTTTGTTGGTTGTTTGTGGGAAACCACTCAGAGTACCATATGGACTACTAGCAGAGAAGCGATGTGTACTGAGTCCTAGAAGAGTTATAAGAAGAAGATAAGAATGTAAACCATCAAAGATGATGAACGTATAAGTAAGACATCTCTGTATGTCTTGAAGCCGTAGAACGATAATGAAAGTGGTCGCGTAAACTTAGGTTGCAAGAACGCGAACCCTAAGAAGTAAAGTTAAGTAAACTAACACATAATTCAAATATATATGACTAATTGGTGTATGTGGTGTTTTATTATGTGTTATATAGGAATTGAAATGAGCAGTTCGGCATAAGGGCGTAAGACAAGTTTCCTAACTTCATTTATATTTCAAATGAATACTAGTTTCTTAAACTTCTCAGATGTTGAACTTGAGAAGTTCCGTCTATGTGCTAATGTGCGATATTTGTGCAAGGTGGTAGAACGTATGAGGCCTTGACCACAATGTGAACACTTCGGTGTTTCTATGAGATGAACTGTTTTGTGATTTAACTGTTCAATAAGAGAATGCTCTGTTCATACATGAACCGTTATTGTTAAGTCCGTGCTAATGATTCTAGCCAGACAGAATGTGTATGAAAAAGGTAGAAAAATGAAAGTATTTTAAAATTAAAGTGAATATTATTTTAAAATGATAGGAATCGAGATTATTCCTATTATTCAAGCTGCTTCATAACCTTTGTTCGGTTATTGAAGTCTTAAAAGAATGTTTGAATTCTTGAAGATGTTTGTTCAACTGCTATGACTTGCTGAGCAATTGAATGCTAACACTTGCTTTAAATAAAAAACATTTTCAGCGAACGATGTTAGAAGAACTTAAGGATCTCATAAAGATCAAGTCGACGGATTCAGATGAAGTGCCATTCGTAATGTGAATGAGCGAGAAAGATCAAGTGAAGACTTGTAATATAGAAATATGAAATTAAACTATAGACTAGTTTAAGAAACTGTTATGTATCCTTGGTGGCGGATAAAAGTCACTCTTGTAAGATGAAATGAATAATGTATTTATCATTATTTGTAATGAGAAAGGTTATAAGGTTTTTAGAACCTGAGATTTGAGAGTGTATGTTGTTATATTTCAGTATATAATGATGTACGTTAGATGAATGATGTACTCGTGACGTACGAAATCTGGGTGTGAAGATAGACCGGATTTTGGGGTGTTACAAGTTGGTATCAGAGCTGATAGGTTATAAATCTTAGGTAAGAGTATCTAAGACTATAATCGTAGAGAGAGGGATAAGAAGATCACCACGTGATCATAGTGAATCGTAGTAATAGATGAGCTGTTAAACGATGAATCATGTATAAGTACTATAAAGTAGTACGGGAAGAAGAACTCAGATTGAGTTGTGAAGGATAGTATATGAATTAAAGAAAATTCGTACTTAGTAAAGTGAGTTTAGAAGTTGTAAAAATTTCAATTGAGGACTCATGTGATAGCTGAGTTGTATGAACCTTTGTTATGGGCAGAGGTTTGTGCTTGGTTTAATAACTGCTTATCTTATTACAGTGATAATCATTGGAATTGGTCGCGCTATCAAGATGTATATGACGAGAAGGTGAATCTTTTCTCATGTATATACTTGATAGGTAGAGAACGATAAGGTAGGTGTGAGTTCTTGAAACTCATACTTGTGGTGCGTTCGTGACTCATAATGATATGGTAGGTTTTTGAACTTCTCAGCGAATGGACGCTTATGGTTTGTCTAAGATAGTTCTTAAACTCATATTATTGTGGAAAGTTCCTGAACTCATAATGTGTGGTAAGTTGATGGACTTTACTAAGGTAGATGGATGTTTAGACTGAAAATAAGTTATTTTCAGTAGGCTTAGTATTGAAGGTGTTAGAGAAGATTAAGTATTGTCGCAGTAAGACAATGAAGGAAGATGGAGAATAGGATATTCCAAGTCATCTAGCTATGCTAGATTTCGAAGTTTATTGAAATCGTGCTTATGTGTTCGTATTTTGAAAATGAAAGAATTTGTTCAACTTTTGGAAACAATAGATTTTTAAAATAACTATTCTTGGTATGTCTATGCTAATTGCTTCGGCTAGACCGAAATTGATTTGAAATATCAAAATGAATTTTATATCATTAGTGCATTTGATGCAAGGATGGTAAAAGGATGGAGTTATTAATGCAATTGAACCTAGTGTTGAATGTGATCTTAGGATCAACAACCCGTTATGGTATGATGTATAATGACGAAGTCACAAACTGACGAAGTCCTCAAACTTACTGTGAAAAGTACGGTACCATAACGTCATAAAACGTTTTGATGTATTGCGAAAAGAATTTAAAGTAGTAGTTGATGTCAATTGAGTTGACTAGACGAATGTTTCAAGTTGATATCCAATTTATTGGTATGGTCTAAGCTATTTGATTCGGCTAGACAAATGGTATGTCATGTTATAAGAAAATCGAGCTTTCTTAGAGAACTTGTGCCAAACCAAATTGTTTTGGTGCGGAATCTGATGAATAAGTCTGAGGTGAACATACCCCAAAATGGGGTTATACGATGGGTTGATCACCTACGTATGGAAGAGTTAGTTTACCTTCTTGGTGATTGTAAACTGACCGTGAAAGAAGGGTTTACGGTGAATTACTGTTAAACCTAGTAAGAGTTCATGGTCAATTTGACCCCTCAGCGAAAGTGTGAAATGTTTTAAAGGAATTCTTATATTCCTCGTTGTTTATTCTACTTCATAATTCTTGATAAGTTGTGAAGGTGAGAGAATGTTTGAAAGATAGGAACTTCTTTGAAGAGAAGTTGAGAAGATGGGTAGGCTAAAATTTTGAGGACGAAATTCTGTGAAGAAGGGGTGAATGTGATGACCCGGGTAAGGGTGTGGTTTTAAAAAATTCCGAGGATGGAATTTTTATAAGAGGGGAAGAGTGTAACGACCCGAAAATTCAAATTTTTCCAGAATTTAAGTTTAAAGAATTAGTTATTAATAAAATGAATTTTTATTAATAATATTATGTGCTATGTGTTTATTAATCATTCTAGAACCTAGGATGATTATAAGTCGGGAGGATTCTGGCTACGAGCTAGGTTGAACGAGTAAGAATTTTTAAGACGAAAATAGAAATTTTCCGGGAACAAAATATTTCTGGGGAAAAAGACGAAATAGGCACTATTCACCCGACGAAACCTAAGGGTTAGGGTTTGAATAACCGAAGCCATTCTGAGAGTTCGGTATGTCAAAATGACATTCCGTTGAAAGATTTGCCGATAATATGTCGTGAAAAGTTAAGTAAGCCGATAAAAGTTTTTCTCGAAAAGCGTGCAGAAATTGGACGAAATAAAAATTACAAAAAAGTACTGTTATGTACTTTTCATTCGTTTAGCTACATTAGGGGAAAACGTGAAGGAAAACGCTTAACACAAAAAAGTGTTTTTCAGTTTTTCGGAAATTTGAACAATACGTAAAAGTTAATTGGTCAAGGAAAGACGAAATATCCAAAAATATTTGGATTCCGAGAATCACAGTTTTTAAAACCGCTTTATCTAAACCCGAAGATTTTAACCACACGAAACTTACAAAAGCTAAGTTTCGTGAATAGTAAGGAGGTTAACTAAGGAGGTGAAAATAGTAAACTTAAGTGTGAAGTAGACTTAAGTGTTAAGTGACTTAAGTGTTAAGTAGACTTAAGTGTTAAGTAAACTTAAGAGTTAAACAAACTTAAAGGCTAAGTAGACTTAAGTGTTAAGTAAACTTAAGGAGTAAGTTAACTTAGTCCTTAAGGCATGAATAGTAAGGAGGTTAGGGGGGGTAAAATGACTAAAATACCCTTAGGTTGGAAATTCTATAAATAGGAAGCTTATTTCATTTGTTTGGAATTTTGAAAATTGTCCAACATTTGAGAGAGAGAGAGAGAGATTTTGAATGAGGGAGAAGAGGAAAAGGAGGAGGAAAAGTTGCTCGTGAGCAAACTTTGTTAGACGAAAATAGATCAAAGGAGAAAGGTAATCCGAAACCTAGTCTCTTAGAAATTTTCTTTAAGTTTCTATGTTCAAAAACATAGATTAATGAGAATAAGGAGAAAAAGATATTAAGAATGATTTTATATGGTTGAAATCATAAGAAAAGAAGAAATAAGAAATTAGAAGTTTAGTTTGTAAATTTCTTAAGGAAGTGTTCGATTCGTAATGAATTAGAATGATTCGAGTGGATTATATCAATAAGTAGGTGTAATAAGTAAGGAATGATGATCTATAACATCAAATTCTAATAAAAAGTGAAATCGTAATCCAAAATATCGATTAAAATGAAGAACGAACGAAGAACACGAATAACACTCGAAGAACATGAAGAATGTTGTTGATGGACAAATTTAAAATTATCGTAGGATAATTGTTGTTGATGGACAAGTTTAAAACCATCGCGTATAAGTTAGATGCTTGTTGCTTGGTTAGGAATGGTAGAAACGTTCATGAAGAATGGATTGAAACTTAGCAATAACGAAGTTATGGCAAAATTTTTGTAAAAGACAAACGAGAATTAGAAAGTTAGTAAATGAACCCGAACGTGTAGGGTTTCATAAGAATATAAGAGAACATAGAAAACGTGAGTCGTGGACTCAAGAACGAATGAATTTTGAGTTCGGATCACCGAATTACAGACGAATAAACGAAGAGCGTAAAAAACGTAAAATGAATAATGGGTGAAGATCAAGCCAATGAAATGGCAAGTTAACGAATTCAGAACAAAGTTTTTCCAAGGGGGATTAAATTAAATAAGAAAAGGAAGAGAATGGCTTTGGAACGACCTCGTTGTGAGTTATAACGAAGGAGTTATGAGATCGAGACGTAGCGTCTCAAAAAATGAGTTTTATACCTACTTATCCCATTGTAGATCTATTACTTGAATTATTTGCTTAATCTCGTGTTTCTTAGTTACTTTTCATGCATTTTGTTTCATTTTGTAGATTATAATGTTCAACTAATGAAGCTGATAGTGAGTAACTATTGGTATATTTTCTTAATCTTGTTTTTCTTAGGAAAAGCAATTTGTTTCTTTGTAGATTATATGCTTGGAAGCGGAGTGAGTAACTATTGGTATACAATTTGCAAGTTTTCAATTGTTCATTTTTTTCATGTTCATTTTATGTGCATTTCTTGTTCGTGGCGTGGAACTTGGATTATGTTAAGGAACTCTTTCTTGGCATCCCGGAACATCTTGCATCATTTTAATCGGAAGTTCGGATGCGAGAGTATGGCCTTCTAGCAACAAAGACAAAGTTAAGAGTTGTTTCGGTTGTCGTTACACAGCAGCAGCTGCTTCCGATGCAATTTCGACAGTCATCCGTTTGTTATTTCTGAAAGCTCAAAGAATGAAAGTTGTAGATCTCGTCGATAGCTTCGATTTGATAGGTCACAGGCCCCGTAACTCCTCCCGGTTAAAAGTTATGGCAGTTTTAGCAGAGGAGGTTCCAATAGCAAAATTAATTGACAGATTGGGGGCAAGCCGGGGCTGGACCTTTTGTGCCTTAGGATCCAGCCGGGGCTGGGGGTCTGGGAGCATTAGCAGTAAGGTACCAAGTCGGGGCTGGCTTGTGCAAAGGGAAATACCCAGCCGGGGCTTGCTTACTCGATTTTGAAGTCTCCTAGTTGGTTCCTAGTACTACAAGTGTGAAGTTTTAGTGATGGTGATGACTTGGGACTCGTTTTTGGCATGGAATTTTAATCAGAATACATGTTGTAGTATATAATTAGCAACAAACACTGAGATTAAGGGACACACAAGGCAAATTACGAAGATTAATCTCAGTTTTTCTAAGCAAGCGTTGGAGGAGTATTTCAAGGAGATTTTCGAGACGATTGCGATTCTAGGCTACGTGAAGGGTGTTTTTCAATATTCTTCGTCTTAGTCTATTATTTGTAATTGAAAGGATGATTTCCATGATTTATTCAAAGGTTTATTTTGTTTATTATGAACTAATTCACTTTTTAGGCTTGGGATGGATCCTGCTTGAATCGATGGTTTTGTAAGCTTTGATTTCCAATTTAATAAGCTATTTCAGCTTTATCTATATTAATTTGAGCTTGAATCTATGAATCGCCCGATCAACAATTCTTTGTGGAGTTGGATGGAATCGAGAGAGGATATTCAAATCTAGACCTAGTTGATATAAAGCATGTGTTCGTGATTTTTGTTAATAGCTTTAAACTTGATGAGTGTTAAGGTAGAGATATGCTCGACAATCGCATGTAATCTGGACAGAGAACTTATTCTTCAACCTTCTTCAATTGTAATTCACATAGAGATATAGTGAGTTAGTTGCTTAAGGTGTTTAACGATTTTCATCTTAATCAGGGATCGACGTTAATACCAGTATTAGTGCATCGAGAGGTGGTTAATACTACGCTCGTGTTCTCGATTAATAAACCGGAATAATGAGTTGAATCGAATAAAAGTGTTAAAATCGAGTGAAGCTTAGGTGAAATCATAAGTCTAATTCTCCATTAATTGTTTGAAATTCCAGATTTTGATATTTGTGATTGGTTTGTGATAGTTTAATTACTTTTTAATTTAGAATAATTATTTTTAATCATCAATTGATAGTTTAATAAAATTAGATTAATAGGAAATTGATAATTGTGAAGTTAAGTTTCTTATTAAATTGTCTCTCGTGGGAACGATACTCTACTTATCACTTTATTACTTGTTGACCACGATATATTGCAAGTTGTCATGTGAGATATAGATTTTACCCAACAAGTTTTTGGTGCCGCTGTTGGGGACTATTTAGTATAATTCTTAATAGTTTTACAATATTAGCTTTAATTAATCCAGCTTTTACTTAGACATTTTTATTTTTGTATTGCTTTTCTATTTCGTGTGAGGAAGCAGCTTATGCAAACTCTCATTCAAAAATCCGCACTTGTTGCCTTTTGAGGACGACATTGAGAAAAGGTTTCAGAGGTTGAGTAAGTGGATCAAGGAAACGAGGCAAGAATTCAAAACATCTGAAAAGGAAGAGGTAACAGTAATGGCAGCCAAGATCGAAAAGCATTAAGGGATTTTGCAAACACCCAAGGTGATCGAACTCAGCAGCCAAGCATCACTAGGCCAACAATAGCAAAGAAACACGTTCAAATTAAGCCCGGGATGATACAAATGATTCGTAATTCAGTTCATTTTGGGGATTTATAAATGACGATCCGAATGAGCATCCGTCACTTTTCTCGAAATGTGCGACACTTTTAGGTTCAATGGGGTTTTGATGAGGTGGTGAGACTTCGATTGTTCCCATTCTCTTTACGGACAAGGCAAAGAGTTGGTCAGATTCTCTACCGTCCTGCTCGATAACAACATGGGAGGATTTAGCTCAAAAATTCCTCGCAAAATTCTTTCCACCCCACCAAAACAAGCTAAGATGAGGAACGAGATTACGATGTTTGAACAAAGAATACGGGGGAGTCATTATATGAGGCTTGGGAGAGATACAAAGAATCGCTTTAAAATGCCCACATCATGGATTGCCCCAAAGGGCTACAAATGAACACCTTTACAATGGACTACATGGGAATCTCAGACAAGTATCGATGCAAATATTTCAAGTGAGTATTCATGGCTAAGAGTTACGAGGAAGCATACGAGTTGATTGAAAACCATGGTGGCTAATAACTACCAAAGGGCCCACAACAAGAATGACACAGTAAAGGCAAATGGGTGTTAGAAGTAGATAAGATGACAATGATGCAAGCATGAGATATCTGCACTTTCAAAGATGTTGAGCTTGAAAGAAAGCAAACACAAACACAACAAGCACAACAAACACAACAAGTACAACAAATGGCAATAATATGCGAGTTGTGCACGGGAGAGCACCCAATGGAGCAATGCGCGATTAATCCAAAGAAATTGCAAGGCAACATCAAGCAATTACAATGTAATTCCGCAAAATACATATCGTAACACATACAATCAAGGAAATAGAATCATCCAAATTTCTCATGGAGCAACAACCAAAGAAAATCAAGCTTCACGACAATCATATCCACCAGATTTCGTAACCAAAGAACAACCAAATTTCAATATCAAGAAAGGAAATCTGATCCGAGGAAATGTTGGCAAAAAATTCATAACTACCACCGAAGTCAAGTTAAAAAAGATCACGCCATGACTATGAAATCACAAGATAGGCGATTAAGAATCTAGAGAATCGATAGGTCAAATGGCGCTCAGCATTAAATAATAGACCACAAGGGACATTACCAAGTGACACCGAGAGAAATCCAAGGGTAATCATGAATAAAGTTGTCAAGCAATCACATCATGGAGTGGGAAAAACAAATTTTAGGGCACTAACGCAGAAAATTCAAAGGACTCTTGATGAAAAAGTTGATGATAGCGTAAAAATTGAAGTAAGCAAGGTGAGGATAAACAGAGTGAGGAAACAAGTATGAACAATAAGCCAATTGTTTATCCACCACCACCATTTCAACAAAGGGTCCAAAAACAGAAATTAGACAAGCAATTTTCAAAATTTTTGGAAATTTTCAAGAAACTTCAAATCAATATACCGTTTGCAGAGGCCCTAGAGCAAATGCCGAGCTACGCAAAATTTATAAAAGGGATTCACAAGGAAAAGAAATGGGAAGATTTTGAGACAACAGCACTAACCGAGGAGTGTAGCAGCAGACACAAAGCAGTAAATTACCACCAAAACTCAAGGACCCGGGAGCTTCACTATTCCATGCACGATCGAAATATGCATTTCAACAAGTGTTTATGTGATTTGGGGGCGAGTGTAAACCTCATGCCATTGTCAAGATACTTAGAATTGGGGTTTGCCGCACCAAGGCCCACGAACATCACATTACAACAAGGATAGTCACCACATATCCGAGAGGTATAGAGAGGACATTCTAGTGAAAGTGGATAAGTTTATATTCCCCGCGACTTTATCATTCGATTTTGAGGAGGATAAGAACATCCCAATTATCCTAGGGAGACCATTTTTGGTTACGGCACACTCATAGACGCATAAAAGGGAGAACTCACTATGAGGGTCCAAGATCAAGAAGTAAAATTCAATGTGTTTAAGGCCATGAAATTTCCTACTGATGAGGAAGAATGCTTTCAAATGGATTTAATTGAGCAAATCATCGCTGAAGATATGAAAAAGGGTTCGTCTCACGATCCGTTAGAAACAATGTTATTGGGGATGAAGAGGTCGATGATCCGTAATCGTGGAGTACTTGCAAATACTAGACTCATTGCCACGAAGTTTCCGGGATTTAGAACACCGCTTTGAACCATCAGACGCGAGGAAGTAGCCATAGAAAAACAAAACCATCATCGGTAGAGCCACCAAAGTCGAACTTAAGCCACTCCCTAAACACCTCGTATGCGATTTAGGCAATTCAAATTCTTTACTCATTATTATTTCACCAGACTTAACGAATTGCAGGAAGAAAAGTCACGAGGGTGCTTAGGGAACACAAATCAACGATCGGTGGACAATTGCAGATATAAAGGAATCAAATTTCCTTCATTTTGCATGACAAAGATCTTAATGGAAGATTAGGCAAAACCGACGGGAGCAACAAAGAATGACTTAACCCGATTATGAAGGAAGTTAGAAAGAAAGAAATCTTTAAGTGGTTAGATGCCGTCATCATCTACCCGATTTCCGACAGCAAATGGGTGAGTCCAAAGGTAATGCGTACAAAAAAAGGAGGAATGATAAAGGTGCAAAAAACGATAACAATGAGCTAATTCCAACAAGGATGTTGATCGGGTCGAGGGTTTGTATGGACTACGTAAAATTGAATAAAGCAACCCGCAAAGATCACTTCCTCTACCTTTATCGATCAAATGTTGGATGATCATGGGATACGCGATATTATTGCTTATTGATGGATACTCGGCCACAATCAAATCGTCATTGCTTCCGAGGATCAAGACAAGACTACATTTACATGCCCATATGGTACGCTCGCATTCGTGGAGGATGTCATTCGATTGTGTAATGCACTGCTACTTTCCAAATGATGCATGATGGCCATCTTCTCTGATATGGTGGAAAAGAATGTGGAAGTTTTCATGGATGATTTCTCTGTTTATGGAGATAATTTTGACACGTGTTTTGAAAAATTTGGTAATGGTCTTACAAAGATGCACCGACACAAATTTGGTCCTTAATTGGGAAAAATGCCACTTTATGGTGGAAGAAGGTATAATCTTGGGACACAAAGTCTCTCGCAAGCAAGGATTGAGGTCGATAAAGCAAAGTCGAAACAATTGAGAAGTTGCTCTCGCCAAGTTCACCAAAAGAATTAGAAGCTTTCAGACATGCCGGGTTCTATAGAGATTCATAAAGGATTTCTCTAAAATGGCAAAACCTCAGTGCGCCTTTCTAGAGAAGGATTCGAGATTCAACTTTGATGAGGAGTGTAAGTCACCCTTCGAGTTGTTGAAGAAAAAGTCGACTACAGCCCCGCGATCGCCGCCCCGATTGAATATGCCGTTTGAACTAATGTGTGATGCAAGTGATTATGCAAATTGGGGCTTGTTTTGGGTCAACGCCGAGACAAGATATTTCATGCTATCTACTATGCAAGTAAAACACTTACAGAGACTCAATTGAACTACACAACTATTCAAAAGAAATACTTGCATGAGATATACGCGATTTGATAAATTTGGGCCTATTTGATCGAACAAGGGTGATAGTCTATACGGATCATGCGGCTATTCTAAGATTTGATAAATAAAAAGGATGCTAAGCCACGCCTTATCCGGTGGATTCTCCTACTTCAAGAGTTTGATCTAGAAATAAAAGATAGAAAGGGACAGAGAATCGTAGCCGATCACTTGTCAGCCGGAAAACCAAGGGAACTTGAAAGAGGACAAATGTGAAATCAATGAATCATTCCCTGATGAACAACTATTTTGGACTAAATGCAGAATTTCCTCGTATGCGGATTATGCAAATTATCTCAGGAGCAACGATTTCCACCGATCTCACCGCAAGACAATGTAAAAAGAAGTTTCGCATGACGTGAAATGGTACATGGGATGACCCTTACTTGTTCAAACAAAGGCAACCGATAAGATGATTAGAAGATGTGTGCCTTACAAAGTTGAAGTAAAGAACATTCTGCATGAGTGTCACCATCCGCATATGGCGGACATTATGGGAGTGAGAGGACAAAGAAATGAAGGTGTTAAACTGGGTTTTATCGGCCTACACTATTCAAGGACGCCCACCATTTTGTTAAAACATGTGATAGATGTCAAAGGGTGGGCAATATTTCAAAACTAAATGAGATGCCTCTACAAACGATTCTTGAAGTTGAAATTTTGATGTATGGGCATCGATTTCATGGGGCCATTCCTTCATCTCTCGAACAATCAAGATATTCTACTCAAAGTGGACTACGATCAAAATGGGTTAAGTCAGCAAAGATTACCAACAAACGATGCCAAGGTGGTCCTCAAATTCCTACAAAAGCACATTTTCATAAGGTTTGGCACGCCAAGGGCAATTATCAAATGACGAAGGTAGTCACTTTTGCAACAAGTCATTCACAAATCTATCAAGCAAAGTATGGGTCAACCATAAGGTCGCTACAACATATCATCCCCAAACCAAAGGGACAAGTCGAGGTCTCGAACAGGAAGTAAAGAGAATCTTGGAAAAGTGGTGAATCCAAATCGAAGGATTGGTCGCCAGTTTGATGATGCATTATGGGCTTACCGACCGCGATATAAAACACCGACGGATGTCACCATATCAACTATCGTATGGAAAGGCTTGTCACTTACACGATTGAATTACAACATAAGGCTTATCACATGATTCAAAACTCAATTTCGATCAAACAAATTGTAGGGAAAAAGCGACATCGTAATTAAATGAGCTCGATGAATTCCGCCTTCAAGCTTACGAGAACTCCAAGTTATACAAGGAAAAGGTGAAAAGATGGCACGACCAAAAAAATTATGCAAAGAACTTTCGAGCCAGGCAATCACCCTTTTGTTCAACTCACGGTTGAGATTGTTCCTAGGCAAGCTTAAGTCAAGATGGTCAGGACCATTTACAATAAAAAGGGTGTTCTCATATGGCGCCGTTGAAATCTACAGTCGGAATCCTTTAGAAACCTTTAAGGTCAATCGGTCACAGATTAAAGCACTATTGGGGTGGCGAGTCCAACACGGACGTCATAGCTATCACACTTGCAGACGCACCATAAATAGGGAGTAGTCAGGCTGAACGACTTAAAATCAAGCGCTCACTGGGAGGCAACCCAAATTTTTTTATTTATTTTTATTCTTTTTCTTCATTTTTCTCTTCTTAAGTAATTTTATCCATGCTAGTGAAATGGTAGTTTAGAATAACATTTGGTCTTTTATTTTGTTTTTTTAGGTAGTAAAAGAATACTCCTTGTTTTGGTCTAAAATAGAGTCATGAAGTATTTAAAGTATACTTGATAGCTAAATAAGCTTACCCTCCATGCTTGAATTTGCTCAATATTCACTCATAAATATGTTTTTCATGTGCTCAGGTATTCAAAGAAGAAGCTATGGGATGCACATGAAGTTAGGCAGAAGAAACCATGCATTAGCAGCTCAAGATGCCTTGACAGTCCACTAACAAGCTTAGTTTGCCCTTCAAAGCACACGAACCAAATTGGGTCGGCCCTTTACAAAAACAAAACATCCAATTGGCAGGACCCCTTCATCGCTTTTAATGTATACCCCTCAAGTCGGGCTAGACTCTTCACAAAATTAAATCATCCAAATGGGTCGACCCCTCATCGCTTTAGTAGAATACCCCCAAGCCGGGCCGGCCCATCATAGCTTCAACCACCAAAAGTCGGGTCAATGTCCGTTTCATAGAAGCAAGACAGACACTAGCAGCTGTTGACCAATTCCTTTTTTAACTTGAACTTCCTACCATCCACATCACCACTTAAGAAGCTAGTACTTCCCCAAATCCCATCACACTTCATCTTCATACCATCCCACACCTTCACAACCTACACCCACTTCAACAATCCCATTCCTCACAACAATTAAACATTTATCCCACTCCTCCCACCTAGTCACCCACTACCCACCTCCATAAACTCCTCTCTATAAATCCACCCATTCACCACACAATATCACAACCTTAATTCACACCAATTGGAAGTTCAAGGTTAGGATTTGTGCAAATCTCTACAACCAAATTCAACATATATTGAAAGTAAGAAGTTGGTTTTCCAATTCCTCATCTTCTATCACCATAGTTCAAGCCAAATCACCAAGTTTGTGGGAATTTCAAGTCTCGCACATCAAGTGCTCGACAAATTGTTGAAGTAAAGTTAAGGGAAATTTTTGTTAAAGCTCATCAATTCCAAATCAATGGCACCAAAACCGACATCAAAGAGGCAACGAGGAGAGAGTTCGGGGGCCACACAACCAACACGAACCTTTGATAGGCGAAAATTCATAAGTGCCGCCGCCGACCGTTACGACTATATGGTGACAAAAGCACTCACACCTGAGCGGGGGTTGGCACCTGAGCCTGTGGATGGCAAAATGATGCAACAAATATATCAAAAAGGTTGGAATAAATTAACAGCAGAGCCCGAACCCGCAGTTGTAAGTGTGGTAAAAGAATTCTACGCTAACGCCGAGGATAAGGCCCCCTTCAATGCTTTTGTACGGGGTAGGTTAGTGCTTTCAAAGGTCGACGCCATCAACACGCATTATCGCCACGAGCACCGAGACATTGCCAAGACATCGACACTTACGTGATAATGATCCAGATTATGAGGCTATTATGCAGAAATGACAAAGCCGCACCTCATGGAAAAAATCAAATCACGGAGGCACCGCCTTTCAAAGAAGGATCTCACCCAGATGTGGGAAGATATGGTACGCCTTTCTGTGCGCTAAGTTACTTCCATCTACACACACGTCAGATGTGTCTAAGGACAAGGCAGTGCTATTATATGCTATGGTACAAGATTTCATCATCGACATAGGGGCTATAATTAACTTTTCAATCCAAGATGCCTTCGAGGACCATACTCGCGGATTTCCACACCCATCACTTATCTCGTGGATTGTGTATACAAAGTGAGTGTGTTGGTCGATGATGAGATAACCCAGATGTCACCGCAGACACTCTGACTCAAGAATGATCAAAGATATGTTGTGGCCCCGAGGCTAGTCGCACCCGAGAGGAGTAGGATTTGTATTTCCTCACCGGAGGATGAGGTCGACGCCGAGGACACCTCTGATGATGATGAGTTTCAGGGAATGCGCAATGGGAGAGACATCACAACAAAACTTCGGAGTAATATCTAGCCCTCAATTCCTCAACCTTCAACGACAAGTGGATGAGCACAACAAGGAGGCACGGAGAGAGAATGCGAGACTAGCAAAGAAGGCAGACCACATGTTTGAGGCCATGAATGTATCTTTTTCGCTCGTTGAACACTACGCCCGTAGTTTCAATCCTACCGCCCAATTCCCATACCAAAGAACCAAATTTTAATGCCAAGGTTCCCACCCAAATGATTCCGATGAAGAACAACAACCACCACCAACCTGCATTTAGGCGATTACAGTGAAGTCCTCTCTTATTCATTGCTTTATCTATACAATGAGGACATTGTAATTTTCAAGTTTGGGGATTTAGTCAGATGTTATGTATGTGCATATTTAATTTCATTTGCATATGTTAGTTCATTGTTTATGTTTAGGATTGTTAAGTGTTGCATTCAGGTAATCATGTAGTTGCATAAGTAGCTTAGGAATGTAAATAATGTAAATAGTTTTTATTTATCTTTGCATTCATGTTATATTTACCACATATTTCCAGTTAAAAAAAAATTAAAAATTCAAAAATAATAGTTATTTAATATGTTCATCTTGCATGAGTCCAGCTGTTTGATAGTTACAGTCTATTTTGGCCAATGATGAGAATGGGATTGGATAGACAAGTATAATACTGATTATTAGAGTTTTTGATGTGATTTCTTGTTAGAATCAATCTTTTTCTGTTGAAAACCGTATAATAAGGATAGCACAAAGAAAAAAAACTTGTTGATTGATTGAGTTTAAATTGGTACATAATGGGACTCTAAAGGATAATGCTAGTTTGAATGAAAGAATGACAAGAATAAGTAGTGATGGCTAAAGTTAGACAAGAACCTAAGTTTGGGGGAATATTTGGGGTATATAAGCTATATGAACTAAAAAAAAGTATGAATAAACACCGTGGCATGCTTGTCTAGTTTTGTGGCCTTTGTTACTTGAGTAAATAAGCTCGAGGGGATTGTCTTTACACCTAGCGCCTCTAAGGTCTTAATGGTCCGGGAGTCGCTGGTCGAAAGCTCGTTAAGGTAGCATTGAAAAGCCTAAGGGAATAAGACATTGCATCGCTATGTGTATATAAAAAAAAAAGAGAATAAAACGGAAATAAGAGCAAAAATCCCCAGTAGTTGAAAAAAAAAGCATAAGTATCCCATGTCGAATTTCGATATCGGTAATTGTTTGATTTTAGTCGATCTAGCTTGTTTTTTGGATTTCTTGAGTTTACAATCGTATGATGCCTTCAAAGAGACTTGTTATGTGTTAAATTTGATTTTATATCGCTTAGCATTGTTGTTGAGCACACACGCACTATATATCGAATAACAGCTTAAGATTCATGATCGACCGGTAAATTTATCGATGAGTTTTGATATGATGTATTATCATGTTTACTAGATTTCTCCGAGGTCGCAAGCGAAAAGACTTGTGTTTATCAATACTGCTGGATTTGTAGGCTTGTAGATTAGTTGTATTCCATTCCATTGCATTGTGTTGCATCTTTGTTTTGTTTTTGCTTGAGGACAAGCAAAGGTTTAAGTTTGGGGGTATTTGATAAGTTTCGTTTTATACCTACTTATCCTAAGATCTATTACTTGAATTATTTGCTTAATCTCGTGTTTCTTAGTTACTTTTCATGCATTTTGTTTCCATTTTGTAGATTATATGCTTGAAGTGGAGTGAGTAACTATTGGTATACAATTTGCAAGGAAAAGCAATTCCTGATAAAGTTCGCCATTTTCATGTTCATTTTATGTGCATTTTTTTCGTGGCGTGGAACTTGGATTATGTTAAGGAACTCTTTCTTGGCGTCCCTGAACGTCTTGCATCATTTTAATCGGAAGTTCGGATGCGAGAGTATGGCTTTCTAGCAACAAAGACAAAGTTAAGAGTTGTTTTGGTTGTCGTTACACAGTAGCAGCTGCTTCTAATGCAATTTTGACAGTCATCCATTTGTTATTTTTGAAAGCTCAAAGAATTAAAGTTGTAGATCTCGTCGATAGATTCAATTTGATAGGTCGCGGGCCCCATAACGCCTCCCGGTTTAAAAGTTATGGCAGTTTTAGCAGAGGATGTTCCAACAACAAAATTAATTGACAGATTGGGGGCAAGCCGGGGCTGGACCTTTTGTGCCTTAGGATCCAAATGAGGCTCAGGGTCCGGGAGCATTAGCAAGAAGGTACCAAGTCAGGCTGGCTTGTGCAAAGGGAAATACCCCGCCGGGGCTTGCTTACTCGATTTTGAAGTCTCCTAGTTGGTTCCTAGTACTGCAAGTGTGAAGTTTTAGTGATGGTGATGACTTGGGACTCATTTTTGGCATGGAATTTTAATCAGAATACATGTTGTAGTATATAATTAGCAACAAACACCGAGATTAAGGGACACAAAGGCAAATTACGAAAGATTAATCTCAATTTTTCTAAGCAAGTGTTGAGGAGTATTTCAAGGAGATTTTCGAGACGATCATGATTCTAGGCTACGTGAAGGGTGTTTTCAATATTCTTCGCCTTAGTCTATTATTTGTAATTGAAAGGATGATTTCCATGATTTATTCAAAGGTTTATTTTGCTTATTATGAACTAATTCACTTTTTAGGCTTGTGATGGATCCTTGCTTAATCGATGGTTTTGTAAACTTTGATTTCCAATTTAATAAGCTATTTCCAGCTTATCTATATTAATTTGAGCTTGAATCTATGAATCGCCTCGATCAACAATTCTTTGTGGAGTTGGATGGAATCGAGAGAGGATATTCAAATCTAGACCTAGTTGATATAGCATGTGTTCGTGATTTTGTTAATAGCTTAAACTTGATGAGTGTTAAGGTAGAGATATGCTTGACAATCGCATGTAATCCTGATAGAGAACTTATTCTTCAACCTTCTTCAATTGTAATTCACATAGAGATATAATGAGTTAGTTGCTTAAGGTGTTTAACGGATTTCTATCTTAATTGTGGATCGACGCTAATACTAGATATTAGTGCATCGAGAGGTGGTTAATACTACGCTCGTGTTCTTGATTAATAAACCGGAATAGTGAGTTGAATTGGAAATAAAAGTGTTAACATCAGAGTGAAGCTTAGGGTGAAATCATAAGTCTAATTCTCCATTAATTGTTTGAAATTCCATATTTTGATATTTGTGATTGGTTTGTGATAGTTTAATTACTTTTTAATTTAGAATAATTATTTTTTTCATCATCGAATCGATAGTTTAATAAAATTAGGATTAATAGGAAATTGATAATTGTGAAGTTAAGTTTCTTATTAAATTGTCTCGTGGGGAACGATACTTTACTTATCACTTTATTACTTGTTGACCACGTGTGTATATAGATTTTACCCAATGTTTTTTGGCGCCGTTGTCAGGGACTATTTAGTATAATTCTTAATAGTTTTACAATATCAGTTTAATTAATCCAGTTTTACTTAAACATTTTTATTTTTGTATTATTTCTTCTATTTCAGGTGTGGAAGCAGTTTATGCAAACTCGGTCCAAAAATCCAGACTTGTTGCCTTTTGAGGACGACATTGAGAAAAGGTTTCAGAGGTTGAGTAAGTGGATCAAGGAAACGAGGCATGAATTCGAAACATCTGAAAAGGAAGAGGTAACACTAATAGCAGCCGAAGATTGAAAAGCATTAAGGGATTTCGCAACACCCAAGGTGACTGAACTACAGTCAAGCATCACTAGGCCAGCAATAGCAGCAAACACGTTCTAAATTAAGCCTGGGATGATTCAAATGATTCAGAATTTAGTTCAATTTTGGGGATTTGCAAATGACGATCCGAATGAGCATCTGGTCAGCTTTCTGGAAATGTGCGACACTTTTAGGTTCAATGGGGTTTCGGATGAGGTGGTGAGACTTCGATTGTTCCCATTCTCTTTACAAGACATGGCAAAGAGTTGGTTGCATTCTCTACCGCCCGGTTCGATAACAACATGGGAGGATTTAGCTCAGAAATTCCTCGCAAAATTCTTTCCACCGGCGAAAACTGCGAAGATGAGGAATGAGATTACGATGTTTAAACAGCAACATGGGGAATCATTATATGAGGCTTGGGAGAGATACAAAGAACTGCTCAGAAAATACCCACATCATGGATTGCCCCAGTGGCTACAAATGAACACCTTTTACAATGGACTACATGGGAATCTCAGGACAAGTATTGATGCAAAATGCAAGGCGAGCATTCATGGCTAAGAGTTACGAGGAAGCATACAAGTTGATTGAAACCATGGCGGCTAATAACTACCAGTGGCCCACAACAAGAATGACACAGGCGAAGGCAGCTGGGGTGTTAGAAGTTGATAGCATGACAGCGATGCAAGCACAATTATCTGCACTTTCAAAGATGTTGGAGTCAGTGAAAGCAACACAAACACAACAAGCACAACAAACACAGCAAGTACAACAAATGGCAATAATATGCGAGTTGTGCGCGGGAGAGCACCCAACGGAGCAATGCGCGATTAATCCAAAGAAATTGTCATTTGCTCATCAAGAATTACAATGTAATTCCACAAAATACATATCAGAATACATACAATCAAGGAAATAGGAATCATCCAAATTTCTCATGGAGCAACAACCAGTAAAATCAAGCTTCACGACAATCATATCCACCAAGATTTCAGAACCAGCAACAACCAGCTCAATATCAACAAAGGAAATCTGATCTGGAGGAAATGTTGGCAAAATTCATAACTACCACCGAGTTGGCTATAAAAGATCACTCCATGACTATGAAATCACAAGATAGGGCGCTTAAGAATCTAGAGAATAAGATAGGTCAAATGGTGTTGGCATTGAATAATAGACCACAAGGGACATTACCAAGTGACACCGAGAGAAATCCGAAGGGTAATCATGAACAGTGTCAAGCAGTCAGATTGCGGAGTGGGAAACAGCTTGAGGGCACTAATGCAGAAAATTCAGTGACTCCGGATGAAAAAGTTGATGATAACAGAAAAATTGAAGTAATCAAGGGTGAGGATAAACAGAGTGAGGAAACAAGTATGAACAATAAGCCAATTATTTATCCACCACCATCATTTCAACAAAGGGTCCAAAAACATAAATTAGACAAGCAATTTTCAAAATTTTTGGAAATTTTCAAGAAACTTCAAATCAATATACCGTTTGCAGAGGCCTTAGAGCAAATGCTGAGCTACGCGAAATTTATGAAAGGGATTCTGTCAAGGAAAAAGAAATGGGAAGATTTTGAGACAGTTGCACTAGCCGAGGAGTGTAGTGCGGTATTACAGCAGAAATTACCACCAAAACTCAAGGACTCGGGGAGCTTCACTATTCCATGCACGATCGGGAATATGCATTTCAACAAGTGTTTATGTGATTTGGGGGAGAGTGTAAACCTCATGCCATTATCAGTATACTTAAAATTTTGTTTGCCTGCACCAAGGCCCACGAACATCACATTACAGTTGGCGGATAGGTCAGTCACATATCCGAGAGGTATAGTAGAGGACATTCTAGTGAAAGTGGATAAGTTTATATTCCCCGCGGACTTTATTATTCTGGATTTTGAGGAGGATAAGAACATCCCAATTATCCTAGGGAGACCATTTTTGGCTACGGGCAGGACCCTCATAGACGTACAAAAGGGAGAACTCACTATGAGGGTCCAAGATCAAGAAGTAAAATTCAATGTGTTTAAGGCCATGAAATTTCCCACGGATGAGGAAGAATGCTTTCGAATGGATTTAATTGAGCAAATCATCGGTGAAGATATGAGCAAGCGTTTGGATCACGATCCGTTAGAAACAATGTTATTGGGGGATAAAAGGGTTGATGATCCAGAATTGGTGGAGTACTTGCAAATACTAGACTCATTGCCACGAGTTTTCAGATTTAGAACACTGTTTGAACCATTGCACGCGGAGGAAGTAGCCGCAGAAAAACTGAAACCATCATTGGTTGAGCCACCAAAGCTGGAACTTAAGCCACTCCCTAAACACCTCAGGTATGCGTATTTAGGCAATTCAAATTCTTTACCTATTATTATTTTTGCTGCACTTAACGAATTGCAGGAAGAAAAGCTGCTGAGGGTGCTTAGGGAACACAAATCAGCGATCGGGTGGACAATTGCAGATATAAAGGGAATCAGCCCTTCATTTTACATGCATAAGATCTTAATGGAAGATGAAGCAAAACCAACAGTGGAGCAACATCGGCGACTTAACCCGATTATGAAGGAAGTTGTGAAGAAAGAAATCTTGAAGTGGTTAGATGTCGTCATCATCTACCCGATTTTCAACAGCAAATGGGTGAGTCCAGTGCAATGCGTGCTGAAAATAGGAGGAATGGCAGTGGTGCAAAACGATAACAATGAGCTGATTCCAACAAGGACAGTGACTGGCTGGAGGGTTTGTATGGACTACAGAAAATTGAATAAAGCAACCCGCAGAGATCACTTCCCTCTACCTTTTATCGATCAAATGTTGGACAGATTGGCGGGACATGCGTATTATTGCTTATTGGATGGATATTCGGGCTACAATCAAATCGTTATTGCTCCTGAGGATTAGGACAAGACTACATTTACATGCCCATATGGTACGTTCGCATTCAGGAGGATGTCATTCGGATTGTGTAATGCACCTGCGACTTTCCAGCGGGGCATGATGGCCATCTTCTCGGATATGGTGGAAAAGAATGTGGAAGTTTTCATGGACGATTTCTCTATCTATGGAGATAATTTTGACACGTTTTTGGAAAATTTGGTAATGGTCTTACAAAGATGCACCGACACAAATTTGGTCCTTAATTGGGAAAAATGCCACTTTATGGTGGAAGAAGGTATAATCTTAGGACACAAAGTCTCGGTGCAAGGATTGGAGGTCGATAAAGAAAAGCTGGAAACAATTGTGAAGTCGCCTCCGCCAAGTTCAGTCAAAGGAATTAGAAGCTTTCTAGGACATGCTGGGTTTTATAGGAGATTCATAAAGGATTTCTCTAAAATGGCAAAACCATTGTGCAGTCTTCTAGAGAAGGATTCGGTATTCAACTTTGATGAGGAGTGTAAGTTGGCCTTCGAGTTGTTGAAGAAAAAGCTGACTACAGCTCCCGTGATCGTCGCTCCAGATTGGAATATGTCGTTTGAACTAATGTGTGATGCAAGTGATTATGCAGTTGGGGTTGTTTTGGGTCAACGCTGAGACAAGATATTTCATGCTATCTACTCTGCAAATAAAACACTCACAGAGACTCAATTGAACTACACAACTATAGAAAAAGAATTACTTGCAGTAGTGTACGCATTTGATAAATTTTGGGCCTATTTGATCAGAACAAAGGTGATTGTCTACATGGATCATGCGACTATTCCATATTTGATAGCGAAAAAGGATGCTAAGCCACGCCTTATCCGGTGGATTTTCCTACTTCAAGAATTTGATCTAGAAATAAAAGATAGAAAGGGGACAGAGAATCAGGTAGCCGATCACTTGTCTAGGCTGGAAAACCAAGGGAACTTGAAAGAGGACAAATATGAAATCAATGAATCATTCCCAGATGAACAACTGTTTGGACTAAATGCAGAATTTCCTTGGTATATGGATTATGCAAATTATCTTGTGAGCAACGTACTTCTACCTGTTCTCACCAGACAACAGAAAAAGAAGTTTTTGCATGACGTGAAACGGTACATGTGGGATGACCCTTACTTGTTCAAATAGTGCACCGATAAGATGATTAGAAGATGTGTGCCTTACAGTGAAGTAAAGGACATTTTGCATGAGTGTCACTCATCTACATATGGCGGACATTATGGGAGTGAGAGGACAACAGCGAAGGTGTTACAATCTAGGTTTTATTGGCCTACACTATTTAAGGACGCCCACCATTTTGTGAAAACATGTGATAGATGTCAAATGGTGGGCAATATTTCAAAACGGAATGAGATGCCTCTACAAAAGATTCTTGAAGTTGAAATTTTTAATATATGGGGCATTGATTTCATGGGGCCATTCCCTTCATCTCTGAACAATCAGTATATTCTACTCGCAGTGGACTACATATCAAAATGGGTTGAAGATGTAGCATTACCAACAAACGATGCCAAGGTGGTTCTCAAATTCCTACAAAAGCACATTTTCACAAGGTTTGGCACGCCAAGGGCAATTATCAGTGATGAAGGTAGTCACTTTTGCAACAAGTCATTCATAGCTCTATTGGCAAAGTATGGGGTCAACCATAAGGTCGCTACAGCATATCATCCCCAAACTAGTGGACAAGCTGAGGTCTCGAACAGGGAAGTAAAGAGAATCTTGGAAAAAGTGGTGAATCCGAATCGAAAGGATCGGTCGCTCAGGTTGGATGATGCATTATGGGCCTACCGGACTGCGTATAAAACATCGATCGGGATGTCACCATATCATCTACTGTACGGAAAGGCGGTTGGACCACTAAAATTCTGTGGGTCCATGAATCCAGTTGAATCACAGACCTGGATCATGGAAATTGAGACGGTTTTTGATGTGGCTAGGGTAGAGGATAACCAGAAGACTTCTTTTGCAACATTCATGTTGAAAGCAGAGGCTAGTTATTGGTGGCAGGCCAATAAAACTCAAGAGGGACTAGGAATTATGACTTGGGAAAGGTTTAAGGAGATTTTCTTCGAGACCTATTTCCCAGAGAGTTCGAAAAGCCAGTTAGAAGTACAATTTTTTGAACTGAAGCAGGGAACGATGACGGTGTCGGAGTATGCTGCGAAATTCAACGAGTTGGCGAGGTTTGTGCCATATCAAGTCAGCACAGATGAACGTAAGGCAAAGAGATTTGAATAGGGACTGAAGCCCTGGTTGTTTAGTAGGGTTTCCTTGTTCCAGTTGAAGACTTTTGCAGCCGTAATGGAAAAGGCCATTCTCACTGAAGGTGGAGGCGAGGCGGTAACCAAGTTCAATCAGGAACAGAAAAAGAAGAAGAATGAAGTGGAGGTGAAGAATGGAGGTGGTGGTAGTGAAAATGGTAATAATAACCTGAAAAGAAAGTGGAATGGAAATGTGGGTGCTGGGAATCAACAAGGTAGCCAGCAGAATAAGAAGTTTGAAGCATGTGCTACATACGAGAAGTTTCACAAGGGTGTATGCTTGATGAGGAAGCGTGTATGCTTTAACTGTGGCTAGGAGGGTCACATTGCACCAAATTGCAATCAACCCAAGAAGAATGTTTGCTACACTTGCGGTTCCAAGGATCACTTTGCTCATGAGTGCCCCAAGAAGAAAGCTGGAGAAACAACAGGAAGCAAGGGAGGTAGCAGTGGAGGTACTTGGGCCATTACTGGGCTAACGGTATCAAACAAACCTACAGCCAGAACCTTCAACATGAATGTGCAAGATGCTGTGCACTCAAAGGATGTGGTGTCAGGTATTATCCCAATCAATGATATTGATGCTTATGTATTATTTGATTCGGGTGCTACTTGCTCATTTATATCCGATGAATTTGCTATGAGATTAGGATTGCCTAGTGAAGAATTGAATTTCCTTTAAACATAGAAATTGCGAATAAGGAAGTAATTCTGTTAGGTTCAGAGTATCAAGAACCGTAGGGTGAACATTAAGGAAATATCTTGATGGTAGATTTAATTCGATTAGGCTTGGAGAGTTTGATGTTATTTTGGGAATGGATTGGTTGTTCAATTGTGGAGCAATAATTGATCCGTCAAAAGAAATGTAAAACCTTATGACTCTGTCGAAGGTAGTTTTCAATGGTAACAAATCGCTTTAAACAAATGAGATGTCCGACGATTATGCGATCCAAGAAGTTATTGAGTCAAGGTGTGTGGGTTATTTAGCTCACATAATCGATACTCGTAAGAAGAAGGGTGCGAAACTGGAAGAAATACCAGTGGTTAGGGAATTTGTGGATGTGTTTCCAGAGGATTTGCCAGGACTTCCGCCTAACAGAGAAATCGAGTTCGTGATCGACTTAGCGCCAGGAACCACTCCGATATCGAAAGTCCCGTACAGAATGGCTCCGGTAGAGATGAAGGAACTGATGGTACAACTACAGGAGCTGTTGGACAAGAAATACATTCAGCTGAATGTGTCACCGTGGGGAGCACCGGTGTTATTCGTAAAGAAGAAAGATGGGTCAATGCGTCTTTGCATTGATTATAGGGAGTTAAACAAAGTCACTATTAAGAATAAATATCCATTGCCAAGAATAGATGATTTATTTGACCAGTTTAAGGGTGCTAGATATTTCTCGAAAATAGATTTAAGGAGTGGGTATCACCAACTGAAAGTAAGGAGGGAGGATGTACCGAAGATGGCATTCCGAACTCGGTATGGACATTACAAATTTTTAGTGATGTCTTTTGGTTTGACAAACGCCCCTGCAGCGTTAATGGATTTGATGAACAGGGTGTTAAAACCATTTTTAGCCAAGTTTGTGGTGTTGTTTATCGACGATATTCTGGTGTATTATAGAACTCAAGAAGAACACGTGGAACACTACGTCTAACACTGGAGACGCTAAGAAAGGAAAAGTTGTACGCGAAATTCTCTAAATGTGAATTCTGGTTAGATCGTGTACAATTTCTTGGGCACGTAATTGACAAGGATGGAATCTCAGTGGATCCATCAAAGGTCGAAGCTGTGATAAATTAGGAACAACCAAGAACTCCGTCAGAAGTAAGAAGTTTCTTGGGATTGGCAGGGTATTACAGAACGTTTATCCAGGATTTATCTAAGATTGCCACTCCGTTGACAAATTTGACAAGGAAATCTGTAAAAAAAATTTGGACGGAGAAATGTGAAGGAAGTTTTCAGGAATTGAAAAAGAAGCTAAGTATGGCACCTGTGTTGTCATTACCAGACAGTACAGGAAATTTTGTGGTGTACAGTGATGCTTCACACAAGGGATTAGGATGTGTCCTTATGCAGAACGGAAAAGTTATCGCGTATGCATCAAGAAAATTGAAAGACTACAAAAAAGGGTATCGGACTCATGATTTAGAGTTGGTGGCGGTTGTGTTTGCTTTAAAAATATGGAGACACTATCTCTATAGAGAAAAATGTGAGATCTACACAGACCATAAAAGTTTGAAGTACATTTTCACTTAGAAGGACCTGAACATGCGTCAAAGGAGATGGATGGAATTGATAAAGGATTACGATTGTGAGATCTTTTATCATCCAGGCAAGGCAAATGTGGTTGTAGATGCCTTAAGTAGGAAAGACAGAGAAAAGTTGATGCTGTTAACTGATAAGGAGGAGCTTATTACAGCAATGTCAAGGATAGAGTTGGAAATCAAATTTCCAAAAGAATCCGATGGAAAATTATACAAGATGGAAGCCAGTCTAACTTTGGTGGACAAAGTGAAGAACGCTCAACTGCAAGATGAGGAATGCAGAAAAATAAGAGAAAGTGTGGCCGAGAGAAAAGAAGTAAAATACAAGGTTGATACTAATGGAATGCTGAGATTTGAGGTACGAATCTGGGTTCCAGCAGTACCAGATATTAAAGAGGACATCTTGACAGAAGCTCATAACTTAAGATATTCGATTCATCTGGGAAGTAAAAAGATGTATCAAGATTTGCGGTGACATTTTTGGTGGCCAAATATGAAGAGAGACGTTGCAGAATGCGTTGCAAAGTGCTTGACATGTCAGAGAGTCAAGGCCGAGCATCAAAGACTAAGCGGGTTACTTCAACCGTTAGAGATACCGGAATGGAAATGGGAACATATCACAATGGATTTTTGAAAGTAGTATGCACACAAGCCAATCATGTTTGATGATAAAGCATATACTTTGTAACAATCTTATTCATTTATTAATAAAAAGTATTAATTTATTAAAGGCTTTTAATTATCTACATGATGCCGTTTTATAATATGTGATAAACCCATAGTTTTAAGCAATGCTTTTAGAATAATGATGATGATCATTCTAATGAGATCTAAATTCTTAGAAAGCTTAAAACTAAAATAGTTCCCAATCATTGGATTACTAAATTGGGGATTAGTGAATCCGGATAGATTGGTACATACGTTGCTTGCTCATTGGATGAGGATGATTGATCTCATGATCATTTGTGTGCGTACACTAAAAGCAAGTATGTAGGTGCTTATTAGAGAATAAGTTCATTTGAACATGGCTCGCTAAGGAATACCTAATGGAGTTTTACTTGCTGTCGATAGGAATTCTGTAGTGATAGTAGTACAAGTGATCCTTGGACTTGAGATCATCATAGTATCTTGTGTATGATGAGTTATACTTTGACTTATTCCTTAAGACCCTTAGGGTATATCAAAGGGTATGCTTGGGTATAATAAGTTATACGTGGAGATAATGTATGATCAATAAAGAATCTACCACTTCTATTAAAAAGAAGAGAAATGTCATATGTGATTCGATAAATGACAACCCAAAGAGTCCTGGTTAAAGCGTAATGAAATTAGAAAGGAGTTTCTAATTTGCATTATTTGGAGTTGTGCATTTAAGAGTCGAAATACATATAATTAAATAAAATAAGACTTGACAAAATTCCATGCCTTATATTTAATTGGGATATTGTATGGTGGAAGGATTGAATTATACGGTAACTATTTACTCAAAGGTTCTTTTATGATTAATGTTGAAATCTATATTATCCGGAAAGTCATTTGATCGCTAGGGAGGCTTTTCCCTATTGTAGAATAAATATTATTTATTTAAATAAATTAATTGTTTAATTTATTTATATAAATAAGATTAGAATTGTTCTAATTGATTTATTCACAACCTGGTTTAATATGGAGAACCTAAAGGGTCACACCATAAAAGGAAGAATAATTATTTAAGAAGTTAATGGCATAATAGTAATAATATGTTATGTATATTTAATTTAATCTATGGTGATAGAATAAATTAAATAGCTTAATATTTATTATTTAATATTTTAGAAATATTAAATATAAATTAATAAGAGAGTCTTATTAATATTATTACAATTATTATTATTATTTTAATTTCTAAAAGAGTTTAGGAATTAATTTAATATAAGTACTCTCATTTATTCCTAATTGGATTAGGAAGGAAAATTAGTTAAAAGAGTTTAATTAATTTTCCCTAATAAGATTAGGGAGTCCCTTTAATTAAAAGGGTTTAATTAAATAATACCTTATTTTAATAGGGTTACTTGATATCTTTATAAGAGGAGTCGTATATCAGATATCAAAAATACGTCATTCCAATTGTTGGAGAGTACGCCCTTTCTATAGAGATAGAAAACTAGGGTTTTGCCAAATACTCGTCTTCTTGAATTCTTCTTCTTCCTTGGTGGATCACCTCTAGAGGCCAAACACTTGGGTGGCTAACGTTGATCAAAGGAAGAAACCAAAGCCGGTGGATTCAAGTTGAACGCGAAAAGGATTGGAGGTGAACTTGTACCTGAGGAAGCTTGGATCTTTAAGGGTATGATTCTTGTTCTTTCTTTTCGTTTAATTAATAATTGTGCATAAAGGGTGATCCGGGTTTATGGTTTGTAAAATTTTAAACTCTGATTTTTACACGTTTCCGCTTATTTATGCAATTTGATTGCGTTCTTGAATATTACAAACCCAACAGTGGTATCAGAGCCAAACCTTTATGCGAATTATTAATTGTTATAATTTGATATGTATATTGATATGTGTTTAGAACAATTTAATTGGGCATAATTTTATTGTATAAAATTTAAATAAATAAAAATCGCGAAACAAGTTTTTTTTTGAAAAAAATGTTAACTGTTTTTGTGATTCACAAGGGCAGGATAACAGTTGGCACGGTTTTTATTTTATATATATATATATATATATATATATATATATATATATAATACTTCTGCAATCTTGCTTCGGTGTATATTATATATTTTTCATATTCCTGCATGTTTGTTATTCATTTTTGCGAAAAAGGGAGCTTGTCAGGTGTTATGCCCAATTGCCCAAGATTTCAAAGGATTAACATGATTCAAAAGTTATATATATATATTAATAATTTTATAATTAAAATAAAAGTTTATTTTAATTTTAAAATAAAAGGTTTATTTTAATTTTAAAGTAAAAAGTTTATTTTAATTTTAAAATTAAATTTCATGATAACTAATTAGAGTTGGAATTGGATTCCATGATAACTAATTGGAGTTGAAATTGGATTCATTGTTTCCTTAAATAAAGGAGTTTATTTAGATATGAAATAAGATTTCATATTATTCAAAATAAAAGAGTTTATTTGTGAATAGGAATGAGAATCCTAATTTTCTTAAGTAAAAGAGTTTATTTAGATATGAAATAAGATTTCATATTATTCAAAATAAAAGAGTTTATTTGTGAATAGGAAAGAGAATCCGTGTTTCCTTTAATAAAGAAGTTTTTTTACATGGAATTTGATTTCATAATTAATTAAAATAAAGGAGTTTATTTTGATTAAAGATTTGATTAAAATAAAATAGTTTATCTTATTCGAAATTGGATAAATTAAAATAAAAGAGTTTATTTTGATTTAAATTTGGATTAAAATAAAGGAGTTTATTTTGATTCAAAATTAGATTTTATACTAACTAAATTTGCCCATTAAATGATATCAATATATATATTGAATGTTTATTATTCATGAAATGAATGTTATTTATTGATGCATATGGTGATGTGTATGATAATAAATGGGATTGATTATGGACTATCAACCAATGTGATTGGATTTTATTTTAGTTGGATGCATGAATGTATGGGTTTTATTAAATGGGGTCTCACAGTACCTCGCCTTCTCTAATTTTTCTTAATGTAAATTCTATCTCTCTCTATGTACTTCCCTCGATCGCTGCGATCAAGGTTTCTATTTATTTTAATTAGTTTTGTAATAGGAATAGTTAAAATTAATTTTGAAAATTGGAGATCAAGGAGCAAGGAGCTTGAAGACCCGTTTGTAATGGAGCCCCAAGTTTAAATGTAATAGTTATATTTAAATATTATTTCTTGCACCCCTAGGGTTTGACCTTTTGGTTCACTTGATGGCTCTAGTGAACCAAACTAGAATAAAAGTCCATAATCAATTCGGGTAGAATATAGTATTCTATATGTGCATGCTTATACTATATATATTATATATTATGCAAACATGCTTCGCATGTTCATTAATATAACGCGTATTTTATATATATATGTGCAATGCTTAGCTTAAACAAGATGAGACAAATTAATAACAAACCCCTCAATTTTTATATTAAGTCCTAAGCGTTCAAAGATATTTGGAATATCGAACGTCGCCTTCTAGCATGATAAAATTAATAGAGTATTAAATATTTAATATGAGTTTGTTGTGTCACCACAAGGCAAGTATTAAGTATTTAAGATGTTAATTTATCACATTTGATGCTTATAAAGAAAATTGAACAATATTGTTTTGTTGTGTCACCACAAGGATGATATTTTTCTTTTTTGAATATATGGAGTGCTAGGTCGGACTTAACTTGGATAATTTTGATTCGGATGTGCCAACACTTGATCAAAATAATCTAAGAGGCAAAAGAAAAGGAGTTGCATAGTTGATGTAATTGACAAAAGTTGTCTACCTATTTATTTATATATAGTTTGTTGTGTCACCACAAGGCTATATACATTTGAAATGGGATCCTTATTCTCACTAGCAAATCTTTAATTAGATATTGCCGAACTATATATATTGAGGGTAATATAGTTTGAAGAAAATAGTGGGAGATACCAATTTAAAACAAGACCTAATTTATTTTGGTAATTAATAGAAGAATGTATGTTAAAATGTTGTTAAATACAAATTCATTTACAAAATTTTACAATGTCATAATTACTATCACTGCGAAACATATTAGATGTTATTTAATCGGGCCGAATTAAACGGATTGGTTAAGGAAATTAAGAATAGTTCTCACGGCTAAAAAGCTATCTTATATCCTTAATATGCCATCCCTGCAATGGTTGCAGATAATGCCTCTGAGGAAGAGATTGCTACTTTTAGAAAGTGGCAAGATGATGCACGATTAGCTCGAGCACATCATGCTCGTATCCATGAGTAACAAGCTTCAAATACGACTGAAACTATGGATACTTCTACTATACTCCTGCGCACATCAAGTAGTTGATGGTGAGGAAAGTAGGGCCGATAGATATCGACATATCTAAGGAGCTCTTCCGATCTAGAATGGCTAATGACACTACAAGATGCATAAAAAGTCCTTAACATAATCAATTTGATTGATCAATTAGACAATGGGTTTTGTCATGGATGGAGAGTTGAGCCAAGATTTGATCTTGCACTCACTCCCAGACTCCTTTTACAATTGTTGTAAATTTTCCATATGAACAAGCTAGATATCAGCCTCGCTGATTTGCTTAACATGTTGAAAATGTTGAGAGTGACTTTCCAACCAAGAAAGATCATGTGCTTTACTCAGAGGGGCCAAAAGATCTTCCGAAAAGAAGAACGATTCAAAGAAGGTAAATAGAAAGGCATAAACAAAGGATAATAAGAACAAAACCGATATGGATGGAAGAAAGGAGTTTGTGTGAGACCCCAGATTTTATCAATAAAGATTTAAATTTTGTCGAAATAATTTTAATATTATGGTGTGAATTTGAGATAATATTATAGTTGTGGGTAGTATTTATTAAATTTTGCAAAGTATGCAAGTGGTTATATTATATTCGATTGGTGGGGAATATTCAGGTTTAGCGAGAATATTCGTATGCACTGTTCAATCATTGGTGGACCCTATAATGTAATTATTGTCGGATTGAGAAAACGACAAAAATATTTTATTGAAATAACGGCGGAAGTTTTACCGGGTGATCTTTGTTGAACTACTCGGTAGTAAAAGTACGATGTCGTGTAGTTGCATAGTAAGACACCAGTATTGATTATTGATGCTTATGTGAGAAGTCACTCAGGTTTGATTCCATTATTGTCAATTAATAATATGAATTATTATAGCGATAATGACGTTTTGTTTTATTTGTATTATTAACGTAATAAAATAGAAACATCTTTTTATATAAAATAGAATACTTTATTAAAGTTATTCTATAAATAGAATATATTATATTTTATTATGCATAGTGTTGCATAGTGTTTTTTGCATAGTATTGCATAGTGTTTGCATAGTAAAATGTTTTATATAAATAGAATATATTATATTTTATTTAAAAGATTTTTCTTTAAATATGGACCGTCAGATTAAAGTAAATCAATCTGGACCGTTCATGGATTAATTACTATGCATTTCATTTTCCTATAAATAAAGCTCATTCCTTCATTATTTTCTTATGAATTCATTGAAACTCTAGAGAGAGAAATTATAGAGAGAAGCTATAGAGAGAAAATTATAGAAAGAAGAAGTATATTCGCTACTTCATTACTTATATTCAGCCTTTTACTTGCAGTGAGGGTGTTATTCTTTCTTCTTGAAGAGAACTTCATTATTCCATTCATTATTATTACATTGGAATAACTTTTGTAAAAGTGGTAAACCCTATACATAACTTTTGTATATGGCGTACCCCTATACTTGGTGAAATCCTTATGTTATTCCATTCATATTTATTCATTGGAATAACTTTGATACGCTGGATTTACCCTATACTTGGTGACATTCTTCTATTATTCTCATTGGAACATCCCATGCGTGTGTTTTACACCGACTGGTTCTCGCTTTATTATTCTGTTGGAACATCACATGCTCATGTGTTTTACACCGACCGGTTCCGCTTTATCATTCTGCTGGAATATCCTATCTGTGTGTTTTACACCGGATCCGGTTCCATCTTTATTATTCATTTGGAACATCCCAGCCGGTGTGAATTTCACCCGACTTTCGTTCCGTTATTATTATTACATTGGAATAACTTTGCTGCGCAATCGCATGCATGGTGATTTCTTTTGTTATTCCATTCTTTATTATACCCAACTGGTTAAAACTTTGACTTCTATACTCCATGAAATTAGTAGAATATCCTTGATATTTGCGTTTCATCCAAGATATCTTTTCATGGAAATGTTCTTCCGATCATTCTTGAATTTTACTCTACTGAACAATGATCATGTTGACAATTTGGACGTTAATAATTCATGGATTAAATAATTCTTGAACTTGTTTTATTGAATTACTATGTCATTGTCATCATCCTCATGTTATATTATGTTATCTTTGGCTTACGTGCATAGATAAACTCGGTATGATTATGACCGAGGATCATTCGGTATATAATCATGACTTGATATAAATGATGTGACAAAAGTCCTCGGTGGCTTTGTAATGCGTTGATGGATAGTTTTTGTTATGATTATGACCGAGGTGATTCGGTATATTCATGACCATTGATAATTTGATGAAAATCCTTGATCGTGGTGCGGGGATGATTAGATGTGGTGGTTTATTTATTAAAATTTGAGTCTCAATGATAAAATTGATGAAAACCTTTTAAAACCTAAAAGATAGTAGACTTTATTCTCTACTTGACTTTTTTAATGGATTGCTTATTCCGCTGCAGCTTAAACCTGGTTTATCATTGTATTTTATCGGTTTAACATTTTGAAGGCTAATGATAATTTATTACTGCATTATCTTAGTCATAATATTTCTTCTTGGGCTAGTTGAGCTCACCTTTTCTTTCACTTTATTCTCTTGAGAAATGAGAACATAGCCGAGACGAGTCGGGGAGCGGAGTAATGGGTCCGAGAGGATAGCATTAGTAGTCCTCACTATTCTGTGAAATAGTGTGATAATAGTTGTAATGAGGACTCCTTTTGAGTTTGTATAATATCTAGTAGATAATATTTGTATTCAAACTCACAGATTATGTCGTATTGTACACGACAGTTATATTAGTAAGTTGTATTTGAATTTATGTACCATGTAAGTGGCGACCCAAGATGGGTGACGTATACCTAATTTTGGGGGCGTCACAGTTTGCTTCCACTGCAATAAACCAGGACACTGGAAAGAAATTGCGAGAAGCATCTTGCAAAGGTTAACCAAAGAAGCTTAGTGAAGTTTCGGTTACAAATACAAATTTGTTCATGATTTAAAATAATTTTTTCTTTAAGTCAAGGTTCTACTTGGGTATTGGATACCGACTTTGGTTATCATAAATATAGATTTATGAAGGACCAAGCGAGTAGAAAGTTAAACAAGGTAAGTAATCCTATGTGTGGGAAATGAAACAAAGGTTCTTTGATTAGCCATAGAAACTTATAGTTTAGCAATCCTACGCAAATCTATTAAGTCAATAAGTTGTCATTGTATTCTAGTACTTGTTAGAAACATTATTTCCATTTTATTGTTGGACAATGAAATCTTTGGTATTATATTTAAGAACAATTGTTGTTACTATTTATAATAATAATAATGTTTTGTATAGAATCGGAATATTACTTAATGGATTTTATATACTTGACTTACGTGGAAAAATATTTTATAAATTGAACAAACTAATATAAGAAAAGGAGATGATCATTCAAAGAGTTGAATGTGTGTATTTACTAAAATACAAGTGTGAATTATTTGAAAGGTTCAAAGAATTCATAAGTGAAAAATAAATTGGCAAAAGTATTAAGATTCTTTGATTAGACCAATGAATAAATACTTGTGCAATAAGTTTCTAGATCATCTCAAATGGTTTTCTCAATGGACGGCGCCTCTTGATACGCAATAATTGATTGATGTATCTGAATGGAAAAATCGCATTGCCTTGTTGGACATGGTACGGTCCATAATGATTTTACCGACATTCCAAAGATCCCTCTAGGTAATGTACTAGAAATGGTGCATATCTACTTTTAAAAGGTAACCTCAAAATCCAAATTTCAAGACTCCATAAAAGTTATGGATGGGGAGGATTCCTAATCTTAAGTATGTTAAGATAAGGGGTTGTCCAACTTATGTGAAAAGGTTTGAAGGATAAGCTTGGGACAAGATTTGACATGTCTGATTTGTGGGACATCCTAAAGTAAGTTTAGGGTATATGTTCTATAATTCTACTTAGCAAAAGGTGTTTGTTACGAAACACGCTGCATTCTAAGATAAAGGTGTTTATCATTAAAAGGGGCTAGTGGGAGGATAATAGATCTTGAAGAGTTCAAGAACCACAAAATACTATAAGTCAAATAAGAGGAACTCATAGATGAACCTATTATACCACAACCTGAATCATAAATCGAATAGTACAAGAAGATACACTGGAGGTATGGATTCATCATAGATGATGATGATGAGGTACACATCATAGAAGATGATGATCCAGATTACATACGATGAGGTAAGAGTTCTAGTGTGTACAAAAAGAATTCGATGGGAGCGTCGTGAAATTTCTAGTATTATATGTTGATATACTACGGATGAGGAATTACATACCAATGCTACAATCAGTTAAGATAAAATTGTCTAAACAATCCTCCATGAATGATTTGGGAAGAGTATCATTATTGGGGATGCAAATCTATATAGATAGATTTAAAAGGATGCTCAACTTAACCCAAGGAACGTATATTCATTTGATGCTAAAGTCGTTTAGCATGGCAAACTCCAAGAGATGTCTCATGTTGATGAGCTATGGAGTGTATCTCTCTTAATAGTCCCCATATACTCCAAAAAGGGAGATCGCATGAGTAACTATCATGTATGCAATGAAATGTACGAGACCTGATGTTGATCAGTCATATTATGGAGAAGTTAACTATGAGTCAGTGAAAAACATCTTAAAGTGCTTAACCGGCACTAAGGATGTGATCATATTCATGGTGGGTCTAAATTAAAACTAGAGGGCTTAACAGACTCAAGTTTTTTTGAGACGGACTAAAGATGACGAAAAAATCACTTTAAGGTAAAGCGTTATCTTGAATAATGGTGCGTTGAATTGGAAAGGTTCCAAACAATGAAAGAGTTCTTTGGTTTAGTGAAAAGACAAAGTATATAGCTATAAATGAAGCTGCAAGTTGATTGTTTGGATTAAAAGTTCATTACAGAACTAGGAATAGTTCCTAAGTCTCATCTTGGATCTAAACTTGTGTTGTGGCACTTTCATTTGATTATTAGAATCATTAAAAGATGGGAAATCACTATAGAGATAGTGGACTCTCATGAACAACACTACATATCCATTAACTAAAGCTTATCCAACAGCAGGATAATCGCCACTTAGAGTAGAAGAGTATTAGATACCATGACGATTGGCTTTAGTGCAAGTGGGAGATTGAAAGTAGTATGCACACAAGCCAATCATGTTTGATGATAAAGCATATACTTTGTAACAATCTTATTCATTTATTAATAAAAATTATTAATTTATTAAATGCTTTTAATTATCTACATGATGCTGTTTTATAATATGTGATAAACCCATAGTTTTAAGCAATACTTTTAGAATAATGATGATGATCATTCTAATGAGATCTAAATTCTTAGAAAGCTTAAAACTAAAATAGTTTCCAATCATTAGATTACTAAATTGGGGATTAATGAATCCGGATAGATTGTTACATACGTTGCTTGCTCATTGGATGAGGATGATTGATCTCATGATCATTTGTGTGCGAGACACTAAAGCAAGTATGTAGGTGCTTATTAGAGAATAAGTTCATCTTTGAACGCGGCTCGCTAAGGAATACCTAATGGAGTTTTACTTGTTCATCAATAGGAATTCAGAGTGATAGTAGTAATCTGAAGTGATCCTTGGACTTGAGATCATCATAGTATCTTGTATATGATGAGTTATACTTTGACTTATTCCTTAAGACCCTTAAGCGTATATCAAAGGGTATGCTTGGGTATAATAAGTTGTACATGGAGATAATGTATGATCAATAAAGAATCTACCACTTCTATTAAAAGAAGAGAAATGTCCTATGTGATTCGATAAATGACAACCCAAAGTAGTCCTTGGCAAAGGCGGAATGAAATTAGAAAGGAGTTTCTAATTTTCATTATTTGAGTTAATGCATTTAAGAGTCGAAATACATATAATTAAATAAAATAAGACTTGACGATAATTCCATATCTTATATTTAATTGGGACATTGTATGGTGGAAGGATTGAATTGTATGCAGTAACTATTTACTCAAAGATTCTTTTATGATTAATGTTGAAATCTATATTATCTGGAAAGTCGTTGATCGCTGGGAGAGCTTTATCCTATTGTAGAATAAATATTATTTATTTAAATAAATAAATTGTTTAATTTATTTATTTAAATAAGATTAGAATTGTTCTAATTGATTTATTCACAACCGGTTTAATATGGAGAACCTAAAGGGTCACACCATAAAAGGAAGAATAATTATTTAAGAAGTTAATGGCATAATCGTAATAATATATTATGTATATTTAATTTAATCTATGGTGATAGAATAAATTAAATAGCCTAATATTTATTATTTAATATTTTAGAAATATTAAATATAAATTAATAAGAGAGTCTTATTAATATTATTACAATTATTATTATTATTTTAATTTCTAAAAGAGTTTAGGAATTAATTTAATATAAGTACTCTCATTTATTCCTAATTGGATTAGGAAGGAAAATTAGTTAAAAGAGTTTAATTAATTATCCCTAATAAGATTAGGGAGTCCCTTTAATTAAAAGGGTTTAATTAAATAATACCTTATTTTAATAGGGTTACTTGATATCTTTATAAGAGGAGTCTTATATCAGATATCAAAAATACGTCATTCCAATTATTGGAGAGTACACCCTTTCTATAGAGATAGAAAACTAGGGTTTTGCCAAATACTCATCTTCTTGAATTCTTCTTCTTCCTTGGTGGATCACCTCTAGAGGCCAAACACTTGGGTGGCTAACGTTGATCAAAGGAAGAAACCAAAGCCGGTGGATTCAAGTTGAACGCGAAAAGGATTGGAGGTGAACTTGTACCTGAGGAAGCTTGGATCTTGAAGGGTATGATTCTTGTTCTTTCTTTTCATTTAATTAATAATTGTGCATAAAGGGTGATCCGGGTTTATGGTTTGTAAAATTTTAAACTCTGATTTTTACACGTTTCCGCTTATTTATGCAATTTGATTGCGTTCTTGAATATTACAAACCCAACAATTTTGTGGTAGGTCTCCCAAAGACTCAAAAAGGATATGATGCAATTTGGGTGATAGTGGACAGATTAAAAAAATCTGCACACTTTTTGCCAATAAAGATTAGATTCAATCTTGATCAGCTGGCAAGGTTATATGTTAAAGAGATCGTTGCAAGACATGGAGTTTTAGTGTCAATTGTGTCAGATAGAGATCCGAGGTTCACATCAAACTTCTGAAAGAGACTACAGGAATGTTTGGGAACACAGTTGCGAATGAGTACGGCATATCATCCGTAAACGGATGGCCAAAGCGAACGAACGATTCAGACATTGAAAGATATGTTGAGAGCATACGTCATGGATTTCAAAGGAAGTTGGGATGAATAATTACCGTTTGTGGAATTTGCCTATAATAATAGTTACCACGCAAGCATCGGCATGCCGCCTTACAAAGCATTGTACGACAGGAGGTGCAGAACTCCATTGTGTTGGGATGAAGTCGGTGAACGTCAACTGTTAGGACCAGAACTGGTACAACAAACTGCTGAGGTTGTCAAACTTATCAGAACAAGATTGATAGCGGCTCAAGACAGACAAAAGAAATATGCCGATCAAGACAAACAAGATCTTGAATTTGACGTAGGAAGTTACGTTTTCCTAAAAGTTTCACCTTGGAAGGTAAAAATTCAATTTGGTAAAAAGGGAAAACTAAGCCTGAGGTTTATTGGACCCTTCGAAGTGCTGCGAAAAGTTGGGGAGGTGGCTTACGAAGTAGCTCTACCTCCAGAATTACAAAACATTCATAATGTTTTTCATGTTTCGGTGTTACGACCATATAAGTTTGATTACAAGCACATGATCGAGTACGAACCATTGTAGTTTGAGAAAGACTTGTCCTATGAAGAGATTCCTATTCAAATTGTTGACAGGAAAGAACAAGTGCTCAGAAATAAAGTGATACTTTCTATGAAGGTAATATGGAGGAACCACAATGTCGAAGAGGCTACGTGGGAACTCGAAGCTGAAATGATTAAGAATTATCTTGAGTTATTTGTTTAATCTGTGTCTTCGATTTTGGGGACAGAATCTTTGTAAGTAGGGGAGAATGTGACGATTGAATTATTTGAGTTGTGATTACGGGAATGAGAATCCTTGTAAGAGGGGAATGATGTAACATTCTGCAATTTTAATTGTTATATTAAATATTTATTGAATTATTTAAGTATTTAATGGATGTGTTTATGGTTGAATTTGTAATTATTCAAATTTGATTCAATTTGGTTAATTATTTGTTAAATAAATAATTAAGGAAATTAATTATTTTATTCTAATTTAATTTAATTATTAAGTTGGAAAGTTTTGATTAATTGAATTATTATCCTTTTATTTGAATTTGTAATTCTAATTTTGTGGTATTGATTTATGTGTTGTAATAATTTAATAAAAGGTGGCAAATAACCTTTTACAAAGGAGTTATTAAAATAACTTAAAGAGTTTTAATTCAGGTTTTGCCAAACAAGGCCTATTGCTTATTAAGTCTTTATTCTAATTGTGTTTTTACCAAACAAGGCATAAGGGTTAATTGATTATTTTTTAGTGGTTTGCCAAACAAGCCTTATGGCTTTTGATTTTCAAATAAACATAATCGATGTCGATTAAGTTAGTATTATATTATATATTTAATATTATTATTATTATTATTATCATACGTTAGATATCTAAATCGCTAGATAGAGTTAAGAAAAAAAGAAAGACTTCGGAGGAAGAAGAAGAAGAAGAGAAGAAGAAAAGTGAGAGAGAAAAGAAGAGAGGAAGAAAGGCTAGAGAATTTGAGAAAAGAATTGGGGAAAAGAAGTTTGATAATCAAAAGGGACAACCATCATCTTCTACAATCAAGGTACTCTACTACTTTTTTTTTAAGTTTTAAAGTTCTAGTTTTCTCTTCTCCTATTTCTCTGTAAAATTCTTGTGATAGGGTAAATTGTTGATTTTATGGGTATTCATGTGATTAACTAGTGTTGTAAAGTTATTTTCATAAGTTTTATATGATTATAATCAATGAATTGTTGTTATGTATGTAGTTTGTGAAGAAAACCTTTTTATAGAGAGTTTATGTGAATGAATATGGGTTAATTTAAAATAGAAATTATGGGTTGTTTAGTTGTTTTATTGATAAATTGGCTATTTAATTTGTTATAGTATGTATATACTTTGATAAAATGCTTTAAATTAACTGTTTTGGTTGAAAAACAAAATAACAGTATTGATTTTCATCAAAAATATCAAAAAGTGATTTTTTTTATCAAAAATAGTGAAATTGGATGTTTTAAATTAGTTGTTTATGTTGTTGTATGGGTAGAATCATGTTAGGAGTTCTTGAATTATGTTTACATGAAGTCTTTGTATGAATTATATGTGAATTAGACTGTTAGAAACGAACTTGTAGGCCAAAATTGGCTTTGTGCATATGATTTTTGTAGTTGTCTGTCGAAGTCTGCAGAATGGCCTTGTATTGTGATTTGCTTAGCGATATAAATCTCGCATCGCAATATTATTGCTTATTACATGCAAGCAACCTCGTAGCTTATTTCTCACGTCATAAGCGTTCTCTCACAATAAGCAGCGACGCACTTACAATGATATAAAGCGTGTAGCCATGCACAATGATTAGCGAGAATGGTCTAACAAAGATACTTTTTGTACTCAAATGTTAAGAAATTGTTATGTGATGATAGTAGGACTGTAAAATGGTGATGTTAGTATTTCTATACTATGAATAAGTATGTTATTAACAATTAACTTGTGTTATAACTTGATTATATGATTAAATAATCAAACCTATATGATGTATGTAGTTAGTTAAATTTGTAAAGTAGTAGTGACTAACTATGTAATGATGACATATATATACATATATAGGGTATTGTAATCCAATTGATTCGGTTTAGCCTACTGAGCAAAGGCAAGTTTTCTAATCCTTTATCTTGCTTGAACTAATTATGGTTTCCAATATAATAATGGAAGGTTTCTAAACTTTGTTTTGATATTGAACAAGTTATTCTTGTATTTAACTTGTTGTTTAGCATGCCCGAATATATTTGAATAGTTTATCGTTCATATTGCCATGCATGCTTAGTATTCAATTCTAAATAACCTTGGCTTAATATTGTTCAAGCAAGGTGTGTTATAGTTATTCAAGTTGTATGCTATTAGATTATTCCTAAAGCATGATTTTAATTTACCATGACGATTCAATTCTGGTATTCTATAATATGATGTTATTGGTATTAACTAGTCCTCTAGTTGATGATCGTTGAACTTCAAATTACCCTTGAAAGCTTATCCAAACCAAACTCTCTTTGGTGCGGACTTGTACTCTAAATCTTTGAGATGAACAACCCTATTATTGGGGATAACTTACAGCGTAGCGTTAAATGTTTAATGCACAATACATGATACGAAGGGTTGATCCCCTAAGTACAAGAGAGTCCTTATAGTCTTATAACTGTTAAAGTTGGAGTTGAAAGATTACTCGCAACTGTGGACATAGTTCATGGTCTTATGACCCTTGGTAATGTTTATTCCACACTTTGGATTTCAGTTCCTGATTATCATTGTTAGAATACTATCTAGTTTTGATGAGCCTACTCATTGGCAGTTATTATTGTTATTCTTCTGTGATTCATTATTTTATCCAGTGAGCAATTGTTTTGCTCACTCTTGCATATTATAAACTCATTCATGCACTAAAGTGGAGAAGGTAGATGAACCTTCAACTAGCAAAGGAAAGGAAAATTGTACAAGTGATCTTTGATTTGTACTTTTATTTATTGTGATGATCTTAGACTTCTTAATAATGATGTTATGTAATAATTTTAATTCCGCATTTGAATGATTGTATTTAAAGGTTAACAACCTTGGGAGATTTTATTATGTAACCCTTTAATGGGAAAGATTTTATTTATCCAGTTTTATTGTGATTGGGTAGTTAGATATGAATGTTTGATTAAGTGAACACCAAATCCTGTGGGAATGAAGTACCTAGGTTTGGGGGTGTCACAAGGAGCGTAATACACTTGAGTCACTTGACTTGCTAACACGAACAAGTCATCAGACTTTAACACCGACTTGATATCTACTGTTGTGATTCTATTACGATTAACTTTAACCCTTTTTCCATATCAAACCTGCTACACTTAAATGTAACTACCTTTTTACCCCTGTGATAATTGAGCACAACTACATCCTGTAAATGGCCATAGTAATTGGACTAAGAATCTTGGTAGTAGCTTCCCAACACCACAACCCCAGAATTGACTGATGTGAGTTCATTCAAGTTATCGACCATAAATTTGTACCCATTCACGATGCAACCAGGAAAAGAACTAATAACTTTCTAAGGTCCTTGGATGACATCTATAAAATGCTTAGAAATGTTCTCCACTTCAACCCTTTTCTTAAACCACGATTGGAAATTAGCATTAGTGAATGTTTCCTAACTCTGCTACAGTAAAAGTTGGGTTAGAAGCATACACTTCCTCTTCGAATGAACTGCGAAAATAGTAAAATGTCTTTAACATATATAGATGACTACACTTATAAATTGCACTAAATACCACAAAAATATATTCATACCTGATGTATGATGATACTTCAGGCATATTTAGAAGCACGTATGTAGATACAATCTTCAACTCTTTATCGCTTAAGTAAGTCATCGTTTCATGGCCAAATGGCTTAGACGAATATGTGAATACAACTAACTCATCATCAGCATGAGACATTGGACCAACGACCTCATTCCTTCCTAAACGATTATGCTTCGTTGAGACAACATTATCAAAATATAATGAGCAAAAGTTGACAAGCTCTTCCTCCGTATAGCGTTCAGCAATAGAACCCTCTACACGATCTTTGTTCTTGACCTTTTATTTTAATCGATGCATATACCGAAGATAAATATTCTAACAAATATATGAGTATTATTAATATGAGGAACATAAAGAAATTAGTAGTTTATATTACCTCTCAAAAGGATATATTCACCGATATTGCACCGGTCCAACAAGTTTGAGTTCAGAAGGTAGATGAATAGGCAGATGTTCCATCGAGTCAAAGAATCCTTGAGGGAAGATCATTTTGAGCTTGCAAATGGTAAGCACAATTGTAAGACCCTGAATTTTGTGAATAAAGATTTAATTTTCTCGAAATATTTTTTTTTAATATTATGGTGTGGATTTGAGATAATGTTATAGTTGTTATATTATATTCGATTAGTCGGGGAATATTTTTTGTGTCGGGGAATATTCGTACGATGACACAATCATTGGTGGACCCCACAACGGAATTATTGTCGGAATGAGAAAACGATAGAAATATCTTTTTATGAAAATAACGACGGAAGTTTTACCGTTAAAACTGTTGAACTACCCAGTAGTAAAAGTACAGTAATACGCGTGGTTGCATAGTAGCATACAGTATTGATTATTGATGCTTACGTGAGAAGTCACTCAGTTTTGTTCAATTATTGCTACAATAATTGTTGCATAGTATCTCACGTTATTTGATTCAATTATTGTCGATATTTTATATATTATTAAATCAATAATTGAGATGATAGAGTTATATTATTATTTACAATATTGACAATGTCTAGAAGTTCTGTCAAGGAGAGGTTTGGTCACCTAATTGCGCGCCAATAGGGAGAAATCCTTATTGGAAAGCCCCTTCTTTCCTGGGAACGACCTGGTTGTTAATATTGTGAGTTATAATAATATGAAAAAAGGTTGTTAAAAATGTTGGGGTGATTTTTATGAAGTATTTGATGTAAATTTTACTTATTTTATGGACCCCCATTTACCCATTTTTTCAAAATAATCGGTAGAAAGTTTTTCATTATATATGTAATATGGTGGGACCCATCAGTGATGATGACATGTTGGTGGGAGGGGAACACGTGGGGCCCACGTGTGGAAAAATGAAATGGGGGGAGAAGAAATGGATTCACTGGTGGGAAGATTTTCAATATAACATGTGTTTATATATATATTTATATATAAAGTTTGTTTTTACTTGATAATTGATTGGAATCTGGCATTTCATAAGACACCCGTGAATTGAATAAGGCATCCGTGAATTGCATAACTGTTACGTCTGTGATTATTTCCAAATAGTATCCTTTCTATTCTCCTATAAATAGGATGCTTAGTTAGAATTAAAAATCACACCAGAATCAGAGAATTCTTCTTCTATAATATTGAGCGTATTTCTTTCGAGTTTTAGAAAGCATTGAGTGTAGAAAATAGTGAAAGTTTTTTTCAAAAATATCCCCGCTATACCAGTTGGAATACTCTTCTTTTCAAGGTAAGGGGTATTATTTATTTCATATTCAGAAGAGACATTATTTTTCGTTCAATATTCATAAGAAATTTTATTTCGTTCAATTTTCGCAAGAAATATTATTTTTGTTTAATATTCGTAAGGGATGTTATTTTTGTTCAATATTCACTTGAAATAATATTTTCTTTCATACTCTGTAGTATGTAAGTAATATTATTTCGTTTCAGATTTCGAATTCTATACTCGTTTTGTTAAAGTTTTGGCTTCTATACTCCATAAAATTAGTAGAATATCCTTGATATTTGCGCTTCATCCAGTATCTTTTCATGAAAATATTATTCTGAGCATTCTTGATAAGTTTTAACTTTTTCATGCCGGAGTACTATTCACGGAATTACTATTCCCAAAGTACTATTCACGGGGTACTATTCACTCGAGTACTATTCACCCGGGGTACTATTCACGATAAAAATTGATTCATTTTCGGTCCAAATCATTTTTGGTACAATATTATTCTTGAATTTTACTCCACAAAGCAATATCATGTTGACAATTTGAACGTTATTGAATTCTGGATAAATTAAATTATAAATCTTTAAAATTTATCCTTGAACTTGTTTTATTGAATTATTATGTCATTGTCATCATCCTCATGCTTATATTGTTATGAAAGTCATCTTTGGCCCGTAGTGCATAGATGGACTTGGTATGATTATGAACAGGGATTATTTGGTATAATCATGACCGTAATATTACAAATGATGTGATAAAAGTCCTCATTGGCCCGTAGTGCATTGATGGGCAATTGTTGGTATGATTATGGTCATGGATTCTCTTCGGCCAAGGGTGCAAAGATGAATTATTTTATGGCATGATCATGACCGTTGATGAAAACACGATTATCTTTGGCCCGTAGTGCATGGATAATTCGTGGTCGTGATACTAAAGAATATCCTTGGCCCATAGTGCAGGGATGATTTGATGATGTGGATTTTTTATTAAGCTGAGTCTCAGCGATAAAAGTGATGAAAAATCTTTTAAATCATAGAAGATAGTAGATTTTATTCTCTACTTGACTCTTCTAATGGATTGCTTATTCCACCGCAGCTTGTTGATCTAAAACTTGTTGTCTATTATATTCTATCGGTTGTTATCTTTGTTGAAGGCTAAGGATAATTTATTCGCATTATCTTAGTTATAATATTTCTTCTTGGGCTAGTTGAGCTCACCCTTTCTTTCAATGTTCTCTTCAGAAAATGAGAATATAGCTGGGACTAGTCGGGGAATGGATTGACGGTCCAGATGGTTGCATTAGTAGTCCTCACTATTCTGTGAAATAGTGTGATAATAAATGTGTTGAGGACTTATTTTGAGTTTGAATACTATCTAATAGACAATAATTGTATTAAAACTCACAGCTCATGTTGTATATTTAAGTTTGTATTTGTATTCTGTACCATATATTTGGCGACTAAAAATGGGTGATGTATACCTATTTTGGGGGCGTCACAACAATATTGTTCTCCATCTGCGCCACATTACTGTACTTAATTACAGTTGAGCAAAGATCTCGAAAGAAATTTAAAAGTTCGGTCAATGCATCCACAACTTTTCTGGGTAACATCTCACGAAATGCAAGAGGGATCAACTTCTGCAAAATACATGACAATTATGACGCTTGAATCCAGAAATTTTTAATTACTCGACCTTACAATATTGTGTTATGTTCGATGCATTTCCATCTAGGAGCTTCAACCCACTAACCCACTTATACACGTCTTTAACTTGTTTCTTAGTTAGACAAAATGGAGTTTTAGGTTTCGTATGGTTAGGGCGAAGCCACATTTCTGGCTTAATGTTCAATGCCTCCAAATCTTTTTGAGCGTTGTCATTGTCTTTGGTTTTACCACTCGCATCTAATGTAACATCCCCAAAATAGGTCCACACAACCCATTCTGAGTCGCCAAATACATGGTTTAGAAAACAACTACAAACTTCATTATTACAATTGTCATGCAAAATACGAAAGCACTTATACTGTGAGTTTTAATATAAATATATGTAACTTTTATGGTGCCTCGACCACAACACCTACAATGGTACCTTACATAAAGGTACAGTCAATAACTGTTTTAGAAATTAAAATATTTAGAAAATGCTCAAGGAAACCTTCGTACATAGGAGGCCATGCATCTAAGTTTTAATAGATATCATATGACTTGAGAATCATCCTTGGTTGAACCAATAGACCCCAAAGAAAAATGAGAAGATTGATATCATGTTCTTTCCAATGGTGAGTCTTCTCTAGCCATATAATTATCTCCATTGTCTCCAATTGAGAATTATATTCCAACCAAACTCCAAGATTATATAGGTAGTGCTCATAGATATAATCAGCAAGTGGATGTGCATAACCTTGTCTTATGATAACACGAAGTCGTATGTCATTAGATATCTTATATTATAGTGGCAAAACACACTTCCAAAGTTGGGTTCACCTCACCCTATTCGATTCACCAAAATCAAAGGTTAAATGACGTATAAAATACGACACACTTATCTAAAATTCTTAATAGAATTATTTCTATACTATTTTAGGGGAAACCTGCACAGCTATAGACCACCGTTTTATTCCCCCTATTACCCCTCGCTCGAATCCGGACTACACTCTTATTACATTAAAAGAATTGTGAAGCAAAAGGTGAAAGCACAACTAGCCCAAAGAAAGAATATCATGACTAAAGATAATTAAATTATAATAGCCTTTTCATCAAGAATAAATCGTAGATTTAGAACATATGGTAGATGATAAAACTTTTCAACCATAGTTTCTGCGGAACGAGTAATCCATTAGAAGAGTCAAATAGACCATAAAGTCTATTATCTTCTCCATGTGAAAAGTTCACCAACAATGTTTTATTCTTGTAATATCAATCAACAGTTCCTATCCACAATTATGTGAATAACTCATAATCCTAATTGTGGTTCTAAATTCTTCTTCACACCCAGGCCAAAGATAATTTTCAGCACCTGTCTTTACCTGAAACATCAAAGATCATGGTTATACCAAATCACAGTTCCTATTTATAATCATACGAAGAAATTCATCTTTTCACTACGGGCCAAAGATATTCATCAACAGTTCACCTTTGCACTACATGCCAAAGTTATTCACCAACATGTCATCTTTGCACTACGGGCCAAAGATATTCAACAACAGGTCATCTTTGCACTACAGGCCAAAGATATTCAACAACAGGTCATCTTTGCACTACAGGCCAAAGATATTCAACAACATGTAATCTTTGCACCATGGGCCAAAGATATTCAACAACATGTCATATTTGCACTACACGCCAAAGATATTCAACAATAGGTCATCTTTGCACTACAGACCAAATATATTCAACAATTGGTCATCTTTGCACTACAGGCCAAAGATAACTTCCGGTACAATATAAGCATGAGGATGATGACAATGATATAAAGATTCAATCAAGTACGATAAAGGATAAATATTAGAGAATTATAATTCAATTTATCCATAGTTCAAAAATGTCCAAATTGTCAACATGATAACTGCTTTGTGGAGTAAAATTTAAAAATAATATTCATGTATCAAAAATAATTTGGACAGAAAAGAAATCAATTTTTGTCATGAATAGTACCCCAGATGAATAGTACCCGAGTGAATAGTACCCTATAAATAGTACTTCGTGAATAGTAACCCTACTTAAAAATATAGAATTTTTTTAAGAAAGTTCAGAAAAATATTCTCGTGAAATGATACTAGATGAAGCGTAAAACTTAAGGAATTTCTAATCATTTCAAAAATTATAGAAGCAATACTTACCATAGTAATTTTAAATTTAGGAATACAAAATAGAATAATATCCCTTTCATAATATGGAGTATGATAGAAAATAATATTCCTTTTAGCATAAAAAAATGATACCGCTTACCATAATATTGACATCCCTTACCTTCCCTTACCTCAAAAGAATAACACTTCTAACTAGAATATCAGATATAATATTGAAGAAAACTTGCACTACTTATCAACTCTCAAAGTATCTAAATACTCATAAAAATATGCTTGCTATTATAGAGAGAGAATACTTCTAATTCTTGTGTGATTTTCAATTCTAACCTAAGCACCGTATTTATAAGAAATTGCTTAGAACACCAAAGGAAAAAATTTAATAAAATATTATTATTTATTAAAAAATTTCATGCCCACTTTGAAAATTAGATTTCAACATTTACAACAAGCAAAAGGACAAGTGTGGGGCCCACCTTCTAGAAATCTCTACCAAAAATATTTTAAATCATTTATAAATTCAGAAACTTTAATAATTCATAATAAATAGCACTTTTATCAGAAAAATATGAATTCTAAGTCCTTTTCATAGGAAATATAATTCTCTACAACCTTGTAGAAGAAAATTTTTCCAAATTCCAAACGAAAAATGACCTGAATTTACATACGGATGAAATCTCATAGCATTTCATCCTTGAAAATTTACTTATGGATCAAATCCACCGCACACCCACTTTGGCCAATAAAGATCAGCATATTTCACACACAAGTGGGGCCCACTCAATTAGAAAAATCCTTAACCAAATATTTTTAGAAAACTCATTCTTTTCGTTTACTTTATCCGATAATTTTCCATTACGGGGCCCACAAATAGCTGCATTGTCGTACGAATATTCCCCGACAACAAGAATATTCAACAACCAAACGAATATTCTCCGACAACAATGAATATTTTATAACCACTTGCTTATTTAAAATATTTGCGCATTTTACCCATAACTAACCACATTAATCGAATCAACCCCTTACTATTTCAAAATAATAAATATAGAAAATTCATTTTATTCATAAAAGTTGGGGTCTTACAACCTTCCCTCCTTATGAAATTTCATCCTCAAAATTGACGTATGTAGCTGGTGTTTCGAAAAAAGTGAGGATACCTCGCTTTCATTCCCGATTCCAACTCCGAGGTAATTTCCTCAATAGCATGGTTCCTCCACAAAACTTTGACTTGTGGTGTAACCTTTGAGAGTAGAATATGTTCCTTCTTATCCAAGATTTTAACAGGTACCTCCTCATACGTTAAATCTTCTGTTATCTCGTCTGGTTCTAATTCAATAATGTGATTCGGGTTTTTCGCATATTTACGTAGCATGGATATGTGAAACACGTTATGAACATGAGACACACTTGGCGGTAAAGCGAGTCTATAGGCCACAGTTCCTACTCTCTCTAGGATTTTAAAGGGACCAATAAATCGAGGGTTGAGATTTCCTCTCTTCATCGACTCTTGCTTTTGGAATAACACAGTCTTTTATTTTTGTCTTTATATTCATCAGCTTCGGGTTTATAGCTTGAGCAACCTTTAACTTTATCAATTAAATTTGGTTCTACGCGTATATTTGAAATCATCACGTGGGTCCCTAGAGTCTTTAACTCTATCTCCATTATTTGTAAGTTATATGAAATGGGTCCTTGTGTTCGACAATATCGCACTCGTACCCGTATACGATCTTCTACTCAACGCATCAACTACCACGTTCGCTTTTCCAGGATGGTATTAAATGGTATGATCGTAATCTTTTAACAGCTCGAGCCAACGTCTTTGGCGCATGTTACGCTCGTTTTGGGTGAAGAAATATTTGAGGGTTTTATATTGGGTTCAAGGTCAATACAAAATTTGATTTTACGTTCTGGGGGTAGGCCAAAAAGTTCTTCAGGAAATATGTCAGGAAATTCATTAACAACAAAAATATCATTCAAGTCTGACGTATTTTTGTTTAAATCCATGACATGGGCTAAGAAAACTTGACATCCATTTTTCAATAAACGAATAGCTTTATGGCTTGATATGATAGTGATTGACTTTAGTTTGGTTGCTTGAATTCGCCTAACAGGTTGGTTAGGAATATGAAAACTAACAACCTTACGAAAATAATCAATTTTAGCATGATGAGTGGTTAACCAATTAATCCTTAAAATCACATCAAATGCAAGTATTTTCAAAGAGATGAGATTAACAGGTAATGTGATGGTGCCAACTTGAATCAAGCAATATTTTATAAACAATGGATGTAATGAAAGTTTCTCCTAACAGAGTTTCAATAGATAAGTCAAAGTCTAATTTCTCAGGGGTCAAGTTCAAACGTTGAGAACAAGTAAGAGAAATAAAAGAATGGGTAGAACCGGTATCTAATATGGTATATACTTTGTAAGAGTTTATAATTAGCTTACCCGTGACAACTTCATTCAGTTCCTCGCTTTTTGGGAAGTTACGAAAAGCTCTCTCACTTGAACCACCGACTTTGACTTATCCGAGACAGCCTTTGGTGTCATCATTATCGTTGGAATTGACTTTTGCTATAGGGCATATTCCACCCTCAACTGCTTCGTCGTACTCCTGCTCGATGATCTGAATAATTAATCTTCGATCCATATCAAATTGGGGTTGACCACAATGTACAGGGTAATTCAAAACTCGATGTTGGGTTCTCCCAATTGCTGTCCAAAAAGAGAAATACATATCATCTATTTTAGCCTTCTTGGATCGGACTTCTCTTTCCACAATATCAACGCGTCCTGTGGCTTTTACCCATGCATCATTCATTCTCACTCGTTCAGTTGTTTCTTCTTTTAGCTGCTCCTTGACATTTGAATTATCAAATTCCAGCTTTAATATCTTATACTCTGCTAAAGAGTGCTTCTGTTCAAGCATCGCACATCGGGTAACACAATTTTGAATTGTTGCATCCCTTTGCTCCATGACCGCTTACCATTCTTAAGCCTGCTCTTCTAACTCATGAATACGATTTTTCAATTCTACAATTCGATCATAAAGTTCTCCTCATAAATCCTCCTCAGGTTCCTCTTCTTCCTCACTCTCAGCTGCTACCTCTACGACTAACTCGGGTGCAACTATTAATTTTTCACTCACCACATGAATATCTCTAATTTCTTCTTCGTCTAACATCCTACAATCAAGTTTAATAACTTAATTAGTACTCCCCAATAAGATCTTTGTTATAACAAAATATTATACTCTAATATTTATTCTTTAAATGAATCTCCTCGATTCACCACTTAAAACTCTATATGAGTTCATCTCTTGATTTTCAGATGGCATAAAACAAGGGCTAATTAAAGACATTGACATGCCACATAATATCCTTATATTCTAACCGACCAAACAAATAAGCTTAGGTAGGACACACTAGCGAAGGATTTACTCGTCTCTCCCCTCCTAGTTCTAATCCCAAATCTCCACTAGAGACCATATCCCTAAGATCTGATACCAACTATGACTCTCATCCCAACCTTGGATAGCACCTCACATTGCTACCTATCAGCTTGATACCATTATTCACGGCGGTCCCTACAGAGAGTCTGGCTTCGGTGCATCCCACACAAGGAAGTCACCAGCGAGAGGCTCGGTACTCTTTACTTATAGCTATGATACCAATTGTAACGCCTCCAAAATAAGTCCACACAACCCATTCTGAGTCGCCAAATACATGGTACAAAAAATAACAACAAACTTCATTATTATAATTATCGTGCAAAATACGACAACACATATACTGTGAGTTTTAATACAAATATATGTATCTTTCATGGTGCCTCGACCACAACACCTTAAAATGGTACCTTACATAAAGGTACAATCAATAACTATTTTAGAAATTAAAATCTTTGGAAAATGCTTAAGGAAACCTTCGTACATGGGAGGCCATGTATCTAAGTTATAATAGATATCATATGACTTGAGAATCATCCTTGGTTGACCCAATAGACCCCAAAGAAAAATGAGAAGATTGCTATCATGTTCTTTCCAATGGTGATTCTTCTCTTGCCATATAATTATCTCCATTGTCTCCAATTGAGAATTATATTTCAACTAAACTCCAAGATTATATAGGTAGTGCTCATAGATATAATCAGCAAGTGGATGTGCACAACCCTGTCTTATGATAACACGAAGTCGTATGTCCTTAGACACCTTGTATGATAGTGGAAAAACACCCTTCCAAAGTTGGGTTCACCTCAACCTATTCGATTCACCAAAATCAAAGGTTAAATGAAGTATAAAATATGACACACTTATCTAAAATTATCAATTAAATTATTTCTATACTGTTTTAGGGGAAACCTCAACAGCTATAGACCACTAATTTATTCCCCCTGTTACCCCTACTCGACCCAGCTACACTCTTATTACCTGAAAGGAATTGTGAAGCAAAAGGGTGAGCACAACTAGCTCAGTAAAGAATATCATGACTAAAGATAATTAAATTATTAATAGCCTTTGTCAGTAATAAATCAGAGATTTAGAACATATGGTAGATGATAAAACTTTTCAACCATAGTTTTCGCGGAATGAGCAATCCATTAGAAGAGTTAAATAGACCATAAAGTCTATTATCTTCTCCATGTTAAAAGTCCACCAACAATATTTTATCCCTGTAACATCAATTAACAGTTTCTGTCCACAATCATGTGAATAACTCATAATCCTAATTGTGGTTCTAAATTCCTCTTCACACCCAGGCCGAAGATAATTTTCATCATCTGTCTTTACCTGAAACATAAAAATCATGGTTATACCAAATCATAGTTCCTATTCATAATCATACTAATAAATTCATCTTTTCACTACGCACCAAAGATATTCATCAACAGTTCACCTTTGCACTACAGGCCAAAGATATTCACCAATAGGTCATCTTTGCACTACGGGCCAAAGATATTCAACAACAGGTCATCTTTGCACTACGGGCCAAAAATATTCAACAACATGTCATCTTTGCACTACTTTCAAAAATAGGTCATCTTTGCACTACAGGCCAAATATATTCAACAATAGGTCATCTTTGCATTACAGGCCAAAGATAAATTCCGGTACAATATAAGCATGAGGATTATGACAAAGATATAAAGATTTAATCAAGTGAGATAAAGGATAAATATTAGGGAATTATAATTTAATTTATCCAGAGTTCAAAAATATCCAAATTGTCAACATGATAACTGCTTTGTGGAGTAAAATTCAAGAATAATATTCTTGTATCAAAAATAATTTGGACAAAAAAGAAATTAATTTTTGTCATGAATAGTACCCTGGATGAATAGTACCTGAGTGAATAGTACCCCGTGAATAGTACTTCGTGAATAGTAACCTGACATGAAAATATAGAAATTTATCAAGAAAGTTCAGACCAATATTCCCGTGAAATGATACTAGATGAAACGCAAAACTTAAGGAATTTCTAATTATTTCAGGAATTATAGAAGCAATACTTACCATAGTGAGTTTAAATTTAGGAATACGAAATAAAATAATATCCCTTCCATAATTTGGAGTTTGAAAGAAAATAATATTTCTTTTACCATAAAAAAATGATACAGCTTACTATAATACTGACATCCCTTACCTTCCCTTACCTCAAAAGAATAGCACTTCTGACTGGAATATCGGATATAATAGTGAAGAAAACTTGCACTACTTATCAACTCTCAAAGTATCTAAATACTCATAAAAATACGCTCGCTATTATAGAGAGAGAAAACTTCTGATTCTGGTGTGATTTTCAATTCTAACCTAAGCACTCTATTTATAGGAAATTACTTAGAGCACCAAAGCAGAAAATTTAATTAAATATTATAATTTATTAAAAAAAATTCACGCCCACTTTGAAAATCAAATTTTAACATTTACAACAAGCAAAAAGACAAGTCTGGGGCTCACCTTCTAGAAATCTCCAACAAAAATATTTTAAATCATTTATGTATTCAGAAACTTCAATAATTCATAATAAATAACCCTTTTATCAGAAAAATATGAATTCTATGTCCTTTTCATAGAAAATTTAATTCTCTACAACTTTGTAGAAGAAATTTTTTCCAAATTCCGAACGAAAAATGACCCGAATTTACAAACGGATGAAATCTCATAGCATTCCATCCTTGAAAATTTACTTATGGATCAAATCCACCGCACACCCACTTTGGCAAAAAAAAATCAGCATATTTCACACATAAGTGGGGCCCACTCAATTAGAAAAATCCTCCACCAAATATTTTACATGTTTTAATCCTCAAAAATACCATTCAAACCCAATTTGCACTCTTCCTCCTCATTTTATTCATATACTATGAATTTAGTGTAAAAATATCACCATTATTATATTATTATATTATCAGATTATACATTTATAATGTAATATAATAATATATTTGAATGAATTATTTTATCAGAAAAGATAAAATATCAATTTTCAACAATTGTCACTTTTCTAAAAATTCCTCCATTTATATCCACATTAAATAAATATCATATAAATCAACAATTAATTATTCACAAATAATATTACAGAACTACAATATTAACAACCAGATCATTCCCAGGAAAGAGGGGGCTTTCTGATAAGGATTTCTCCTTACTGGCGCGTAATTAAATAACCTAACCCATTTCCTCGACAAAAGTTTCTAGATATTATCAATAATGTTATCTAATAATATTATTCAAATAATATGAATTGTTGGTTTGATAATGTAAAATATTGTGCAGTGACAATTATTGAAACAACAATAATATAAAATAATTTGCAATACCGTGTGCTACTGTGCAACAACGCGTATTACTTTACTTTAACCATCGGGTATTTCAACAGTGTTAATGGTAACAACTACGCCGTTATTTTTAGAAAACTCATTCTTGTTGTTTTTTTTATCCGATAATTTTTCGTTATGGGGCCCACAAATGGCTTCGTTATCGTACGGATATTCACCGACAACAAGAATATTCAACGACCAAACGAATATTCCTTGACAACAATGAATATTTTATAACCACTTGCTTATTTAAAATATTTGCGCATTTTACCCATAACTAACCACATTAATCGAATCAAACCCTTACTATTTCAAAATAATAAATAGAGAAAATTTCATTTTATTCATAAAAGTTGGGGTCTTACATCTAACACGGTGTAAAACAAGTTCTCAAAAATATTCTTTTCGGTATGCATGGCATTTATACAATGACGAACTGAAAGTGTGCCCCAATACGACAACTCAAACCATATGGGCGAGTGTGTCCAATTATGAATCTTCCCGTACCGAGCTGCTCTCAATTTACTTTGCTCCTTCCCCGGCAAAGGAAAATCAAGTTGGTTCAACCAGCCCAAGACCTCACTGCCCGACAGTCGACCAACAACCCCCTTCTTCTCTGTCTTTCTGTTGAACTGTGCAGACATCTTTTTGTAATTGTGATCAAGAGGCAAGAATCTACGAGCAGTTTCAAAGAAACTACATTTCTGCCTATGCTTTAACTAATTGCCTTGCACATCCCCCATACACAATGGACAGGACAACTTCCCGTTAGTTGACTAACCACTAACCATCCCACGAGCCAGAAAGTCAGTGATAGTCCATAACAGGGCTACCGTCATCACAAAATTCTCGCATATCGATTTATCATATGTCTGGACCCCTGTCTCCCACAACATCTTTAGTTCATCTACTAACGGTCAAAGGTACATGTTAATGTCTTTTGTAGGACTTTTATCACTCTGTATAAGTAAAGTCAAGAAAAAATACGGATCCCTCATGCACATTGACGGTGGAAGATTATAAGCGACCATAATGACTGGCAAAACTGAGTACGTCTGGCTAAAATTATTAAAAAGGCAAAAGCCATCAGTAGCCATGCCAAGCCTAACATTCCTGACTTCTTCTGTAATCTGAGGATAATTTGTATCAAATCTCTTCCATTCATCTCCATCCGCTGGGTGAGTCAGCTGACCAGGCACGATATCCCTTGTTCGATGCCATCTCATATGTTGAGCCGTATGAGACGACATGAATAACCGTTGAAGCCTCGGCGCAAGAAGAAAGTACCGTAAGATCTTCCTGGGAACATGTTTCTCCTTCCCCACGTTTTGTCACCTTGTAGCGCGGTAAGCTGCATATATCACATTGTCCCTTATCTTTGTCCTCCCCATAGTATAACATGCAATCCTGCTCACAAACATCATTTTTCTGATACCCCATATATAACCCCTTGACCATCTTCTTTACTTCATAATAATTCGCAAGAACAGTATGATCCTTGGGTAAGAACTATCCAACTATAGCAAGCAAATCGTTAAAACCTCTCTCACTACATTCGTGCTCATTCTTGAAGTGTAAGAGCATCGTCATTGCAGAAAGCTTGGTGTCCGTATCATTTCCCGGATACAACGCGACCCCAGATTCATATAACAACTTATAAAAGGCAACAACTGTATCATTTGGCACTTGCTTAACACTGCTTGAAGAAGGCTCATTTTCAGCCCAGTCAATATTAGTAGGGCCATAAGCATCGACAAACATCTCCACCGGATCATATTTTTTGGCGTATGAATCCCGTAGAATTGGTTGTTCCACAATATTTTCAATCACTTCCCTATGAAGAGTCCATACGAAGTACCCATCCACAAATCCATGGGAAAATAATTCGAATTTAATCTCATCGACTTTTTTCCAATTCAGGTTTTTACACTTGACACACGGGCATCGCATCTTCTCATTCGGATCATCAACATGTTCTATTGCTTTGTTCAAGAAACCTGACACCCCATCACGATAAGCTGAGACTAATCCCCTCCCATCACTGGGTATCCTACGGTACATCAAACTCCGGTCGACTGACATTTTTAACTACACAGAAGACGTATTCAGTACATGGATATTCATGCATGAATTAGATTTACCTAGTATCTCCACTCTACAAGACAGGGGTAAGGCTTCTATCCCGTTATTGGATGTGTCTCATCACTAGTGCCAACACGTTGAGTACGTTTCATAAGTTTTAAGTGAATTTTGACAACACCTCCCCATGGTCTCCAAGCGCACGAAATAGACTAAGATAACTTAATCTAAGTATGCACTTGAAGAACATATAGAGATAACAGACGAAAAATTCTCAAAATAATAAAAACGTACCGTTTTGTATTGGCACATGCCTAAGTGAGAGACATAACATTGAGTAACAGTCCCAAACTAGGGATTGTACGACATTCACTCCTACTGAGTGAATGTCAAAAGGGTTTCTAAGTTCCAAAGTATAGTACATATATTATTGAGTGTATTGAAGTGTAAATAGAGAGTATTATTGAGTTTATTGAAAATTATGGCAAACTAAGCAAATGCTACTTAGTTTATTTTGCCAATAAAAAACTAAGTGCTACTTAGTTTATGAGAACTGTTATTTGGAATATATGGAGACTATTGTACCTATTTACTCATACTTGTCAAACGGGTTTCTAAGAGATATATATATATATATATATATATATTATATATATATATATATATGTGTGTGTGTGTGTGTAAGACCCCATCTTATTATTAATGAAATTGAATTTCTTCTATTTATTATTTTGAAATAGTAAGGGTTGATTTGATTAATGTGGTTAGTTATGGGTAAAATGCGCAAATATTTAAAATAAGCAAGTGGTTAAAAAATATTCATTGTTGTCGGGGAATATTCGTTTGGTCGTGGAATATTCTTACTGTCGGGGAATATTCGTATGACAGCACAGCCTTGTATGGGCCCCATAACGAAAAGCGATTGAATGAAGAAAACGACAAATATAAGTTGTTTATAAATAACGGCGTAGTTGTTACCATTAATACTGTTGAAATACTCGGTGGTTAAAAACACAGTAGCACACGGTATTGCACTAATTATTGATTCTTACGTAAGAAGGCACTACTCAATAAATGTTACAGTAGTTACTGTTCAATATTTTATTTTATTGATTCAATAATTGCTACGTTGATATTTTATATTATTGTTGTTTCAATAATTGTCACTACACAGTATTTTTATTATCAGATCAATAATTCATATTATTTGAATAATATTATTAGATAACATTATTGGCAATGTCTAGAAAGTTGTGTCTAAGGAGAGGTTTGGTCACCTAATTGCGCATCAGTAAGGAGAAATCCTTATTGGAAAGCTCCATCTTTCCTGGGAACAGCCTGGTTGCCAGTATTGTGATTCTGTAATATTATTTGTGAATAATTAATTATTAATTTATATGATAAGGAAAATATTCATTTTATGTGGATATAGATGGAAAAAATTTAAAAGTGACAATAGTTGAAAAATTGATATTTATCTTTTTCTATAAAATAATTCATTTCAATATATTATTATATTTTAATAATATAATAATGGTGATATTTTTACAATGAATGTAGGATATATGAGTATATGAGGAGGAGGAGTATCTTTGTTACTATAAATATTTAAAACATGTTTTTCATGTTTGTGGACCCCATTTCTTGACTGAAATTTGATAATAGCCTGTAAAATTGCCCGTTTGTGGATTTCGGTCAATTTTTGTTTGGAATTTGGAAAACATTTCTTCTGCAAAGTTGTTGAGAATGAACTTTCCCATGGAAAGGACATGAGGTTTGAGTTTTTCTGATAAAAGGTCTATTTATTATGAATTATTGAAGTTCCGAAGTTCTGAAATAATTAATTTTTGAAGTTTAAAATATTTTAATTAAGAAAAATGTTTTTAATGTTTTGGCACATGTGTGGCTGATGTTGTGGGCTGGTAAGTGGGCGTAGGAAATTTGAAAAAATTATATTAATATTATATTAAATTTTCTGCTTTGGTGTTCTAAGCAATTTCTTATAAATAGGGTGCTTAGGTTAGAATTGAAAATCACACCAGAAACTGAAGTTTACTCTTTCTCTCTCTATATTATCGAGCATATTCTTGTGAGTATTTTGATACTTTGAGTATTGTTATACGGTACAAGTTCCCTTCAAAGAAGATATCTAGTATTCTAAATCGTAAGTCTCCGCCTTTTCGAGGTAAGGGATATTATTTTTTTAAAATGATATTATTTCTTCTAATATCATTATACCGGAATATTGGTAAGATTTTTCTTGTGAAATTCTTATCTTTTAGTGTCGGGGTTACTATTCACGATACTAAGACTATTCACGAATCTGAAACTATTATTCACGTAAAAATTAAATTTTTATTTTTTTCCTAAAATATCTATTATGGATACTAGCTTTGATTGTATCCATGTTTTGATCATTCTTGAATTTTACTTCACTATGATTATTTATGAAGTATTTTTGAACTCTGATTTGCTTAAAAGTACGAATCCTTAATAATTGTTCTTTTGTTTCAATCGGATTCATTTTCTTTAAAATATTTTCATCATCCTCACCCTAAATGATGATATTATTGAATAACTTTGGCTCAGTAGTGCAAAATGGTTGATTTTCTTATGAATATCTTTGGCCCGTAGTGCAAAGATGAACAGGTGTTGAGATGAACATGACCAACTGATGAATATCTTTGGCCTGTAGTGCAAAGATGAATATTTGATTTAAGATGAATATTGATTGATGTTACAAGGATAAAATAATGATGATGGACTTTTAAATTCATAGATTATAGTAGATTTCATTCTCTACGTAACTCTTCTATGAATTATTATTTCCGCTGCGAATATTAATCTGAAACTTGTTGTCTATTGTATTTTATCAGATTTTTACCTGTTGAAGACTAACGATAATTTGTTCTATATTATCTTAGTCATAATATTCTTTACTGGGCTAGTTGAGCTCACCCTTTTCCTTTTTGTTCCATTTTTCTTCTCAGGATGCGAGAATATAGCGAGTACTAGTCGGGGAATGGAATGAAGGTTCTAGAAAGTTGTTTAGTAGTCCTCACCATTTTTGTAAAATAATGTACCAATAATTGTAATGAGGACTTATTTGGGTGTGAATATTTTCTAGATGGCAATATTTGTATTTAAACTCACAGTTTTTATGTTGTATTAATAAAGTTGTAGTTTTTTCTGTACCATGTTATTGACGACTTAAAATGGGTGATGTATACCTATTTTGGGGGCATCACAGTTGGTATTAGAGCTTAGGAATATGATCTCTAGCGAAGATCGGGGAATAGAACTAGGAGGGGAGAGACGAGTAAATCCTTCGCTAGTGTGTCCTACCTAAGCTTATTTGTTAGTTGGTTAGTATATAGGGATATTATGTGATATGTTGATTAACCCTTGTTTTATGGCAGTATTTGAGAATGTTAACAGTGGAGTAAATGAGACCGTGGAGACACCTTTACTCACTAACGAGGAGAACGTGCAAGGGCTGGCAATGTTCCTCCTATAAACAGCACCACTGAGCAGATGATGAACGGCGAGATATTTAGAAGCTTTTTGCAGTTCATGCAAAATCAGACAAGGGAGACTCGTGCACAAAATACCAGTGGAAATGATAACAATGCACAATTTGTCACAGCCAAGCAGTTTAAAGAGTTGGGACGACCAGAATTCTGGGAAAAGCCAGATCCGATTAAGGCAGAAACTTGGGTCAAACAAATCACCAAGATATTCGATGTCTTGGGATGCACAGAGGAACAGAAGGTTCCATTTGCCACCTTTATGTTCCATAATGAGGCCGATAACTGGTGGGAATCTGTGAAGCGTACCCATCCAGCCGCACTCAGCATGTCTTGGGAGACGTTTTAGAAACTGTTCAATGACAAGTACTTTCCTGAAAGTATTCGTTATATGAAGGAAGTGGAGTTTATTAGATTGGAACAAAACAATATGACGGTGTCCCAGTACGAGGCGAAGTTTACAGAGTTATCCAGGTTTGCACCTCATTTGGTGGAGAATGAGGAATATATGCGCGGATGTTTCTAAGAGGTTTGAAACCCGGCATACGTCAATATCTCATTTCTCATAAATTTTCTCTCTATTCAGATGTTGTCAACAGGGCTCAATTATTAGAGCGAGATAACGAGTACGCTCAACGTAGGGACCACAACCAAGATCATACTGGTGATGTGGTCCATCGAACAATGATAACCAAATGGAGAAAGAAAAATATGGACAAAAGCGGTAACCACTCTGGTGGTAATCATGGCCATGAAAATAGAAGAAGTGAGTCGGGGAGATTTTAAAAGAGGAGATTCAACAATGATAATGTGAACACGTCGGACCAAAGCAGAATCGGTTCTAGGGAGGAGAACGACCACCGGGTCGATGCTATAAATGCGGAAAAGAGGATATATCATTTGGTAAACCCACCCACAAATTCAAGGTATGCTATAATTATGGAAAGGAAGGACATATCTCTCGAGATTGTACAGTAGCGAAACGAAGTCCAGTGGGGATGGTGACTCAAAAGGCTGTCCCAGAAAAGTTAAAGTCAACGGTTCCTAGAAGAGCGTTTGTCGTGACTGGTCAAAATGCGAGGAACCCAAACGAGGTGATCACGGGTAAGCTAATCATAAATTCTTGCGAAGTTTATAAATTACTAGATACTGGTGCTACACATTCATTTATCTCTCCTGCTTGTGCTCAAAGTTTAAACTTAACTCCGGAGAAATTAGACTTTGATTTATCTGTGGAGACTCCGTTAGGAGAAACTTTCATCACATCCACTGTTTATAAATCTTGCTTGATCTAAGTTGGCACCATCACATTACCTATTGACCTTATCTCTTTAAAGATACTTGCTTTTGATGTGATTTTAGGGATTGATTGGTTAACTACTCATCATGCCAAAATTAATTGTTTTTGTAAGGTTGTTGGTTTTCATATTCCTAACAAACCTGTTGTACGAATTCAAACAACTAAACCACTAAAATCAATCACTGTCATATCAAATCATAAAGCTATTCGTTTATTGAAAAACGGATGTCAAGCTTTCTTAGCCCATGTTATGGATTTGAATAAAGACACGCCGATTTGAATAATATTCCCATTGTTAGTAAATTTCCCGACGTATTTCTGAAGAACTTCCCGCTCACGCCGAACGTGAAGTTGAATTCTTTATTGATCTTGAACCCGGTACAAAGCCCATTTCTAAAACCCCATATCGAATGGCTCCTATTGAACTTCAGGAGTTAAAGGTCCAACTACAGGAGTTATTGGATATAAATTTCATTTGTCCTAGTACATCTCCTTGGGGTGCTCCTGTTTTATTTGTAAAGAAGAAAGACGAGAGTATGCAACTTTGTATTGACTACCGGGAATTGAACCATGTCACTATCAAGAATAGGTATCCGCTACCTCGTATTGATGACTTTTTTTGACCGATTGCAAGGAGCACAATTCTTTTCAAAGATCGATCTTCGCTCGGATATCATCACCAAGATTAGAATCGAGGATATTCCAAAGACCGCCTTGAACTCCTAGACGGGCATTATGAATTCTAGTCATGTCTTTTGGATTGACTAATGCTCCTGCGGCTTTCATGGATATGATGAACCGAATATTCAAGGAATATTTGGATCAGTTCGTTGTTATCTTTATTGATGACATCCACATATATTCCAAAAGCCGTGAAGATCATGAGCACCATTTAAAGCTGGTACTCCAAAGGCATCGTGAAAACAAGCTATATGCCAAGTTGAAGAAATGCGAGTTCTGGCTTGAGGAAGTAGCATTCCTTGGGCACGTGGTGTCAAATCATGGAGTATCTGTTGACCCAGTAAAGATTGAAGCAATACAAAGTTGGGAGCAACCGAAGACGGTGGCCAAGTCACGTAGCTTTACGGGCTTAATTGGGTTATTATCGGAGATTCGTGGAAGGATTTTCTCGAATAGCTACTCCATTAACTCAGCTGACTTGGAAAGATATAAAATTCATATGGAGCGAGAAATGCGAGAAGAGTTTTCAAGAGCTTAAGAGGAGACTCATTTTGGCACCTGTTTGACAATACCATCTGGTTCGGATGGATTTTTTATCTACAGCGATGCTTCAAGTAAAGGGTTAGGATGTGTTCTCATGTAACGTGGGAAAGTCATAGCCTATGCCTCGCGACAACTTAAAGAGTATGAGAGGAATTATCCTACTCATGATCTAGAGTTGGCGGCAGTCGTTTTCGTGCTAAAGATCTGGAGGCACTATCTATATGGAGAGAAAGTGGAGATATATTCAGACCATAAAAGCATCAAATATTTCTTCACCCAAAAGGAACTCAACATGCGGCAACGACGTTGGATTGAGCTGTTAAAAGATTATGACCACACCATTCAATACCATCCTAGAAAAGCAAACGTGGTAGCTGACGCGTTGAGTAGAAGATCATATGCAGGAATGAGTGCGGTGATGTCAAGTATACGCATAGAACCAACTTTAATCGATGAAGTTAAAGTTGCTCAAGCCACCAACCCAGAGCTGTTGCGTATGAAGAAGAAAGTACAAGAAGGTGCTATTTCGGAAGCGAGAATCGATGAAGAGGGAATAATTCGAGTCCACTCCAGACTTTGTGTTCCTAACGACTCTGATTTGAAATACAAGATCATGACGGAGGCACATAATATACCGTTTGTAATCCATCATGGAAGTACCAAAATGTATCGTGATCTTCGACATACATTTTGGTGGAACAATATGAAGAGAGAGATTGCAAAGTTTAACTCGAGGTGAATAACTTGTCAACGAGTAAAGGTGGAGCATCAAGTACCTAAGGGTCCGTTGCAACCACTTGAGATTCTGAAATGGAAGTGAGAACACATTACCATGGATTTCATTACGGGTCTTCCCACGGTTTCTCAAGGTATTAATGCTATTTGGGTTATTGTTGATAGATTAACCAATTCTGCTCATTTCTTACCGATACGGGAGACTTATTCCCTTAAACGTCTTGCTCATATGTATGTAAATGAGATTGTGAGATTGCATGGCATGCCAGTATCCATAGTTTTGGATCGTGACCCAAGATTCACTTCACGATTTTGGGTTAGTTTGCAAAAAGTTATGGGCACGGATTTACAATTCAGTTCGGTATACCATCCTCAAACAGACGGACAATCAGAGAGGACTATTCAAACTCTTGAAGATCTATTAAGACTCTATGTCCTAGACTTCAAAGGGAGTTGGGATAAGTATTTACCATTGGTGGAATTCTCCTACAACAACAGTTATCAGGCAAGTATAGGTGTGGCCCCATTTGAAGCATTGTATGGTTGAAAGTGTCGCTCTCCAGTATGTTGGGATGAGGTTGGTGAAGCAACATTGTTGGGACGGTACGTATGACTACGGAAAAGATCCAAATGATTCGACAACGTATACAAACGGCACAAGATCGACAAAAGAGTTATGCGGATCTTCATCGAAAGGACGTGGAATTTAGTATTGGGGATCATGTATTATTGTGTGTAGCTCCATGGAATGGAGTTACAAGATTCGGGAAGAGCGGAAAGCTCAATCCATGATTTATTGGTCCATTTCAGATTCTTGACTGAGTAGGAAATGTAGCCTATAGACTCGCGTTACCTCCAATTATGTCTCGTGTTCATAATGTGTTTCACATATCTGTGCTTCGTAAATATGTGAAAGGCCCAAACCACGTTATTCAGTTAGAACCGGACGAGATAGTCGAAGACTTAACGTACGAAGAGGTACCTGTCAATATCTTGGATAGGAAGGAGCATGTCATACGCACAAAGGTCATACCACAAGTCAAAGTTTTGTGGAGGAACCATGCTATTGAGGAAATGACCTGGGAGTTGGAAACAGAAATGAAAGCGAGGTATCCTCACCTTTTCAAACACTGTGCGATGTATGTCAATTTCGAGGACGAAATTTCATAAGGAGGGGAGGTTGTAAGACCCCAACTTATTATTAATGAAATTGAATTTCCTCTATTTATTATTTTGAAATAGTAAGGGTTAATTTGATTAATGTGGTTAGTTATGGGTAAAATGCGCAAATATTTTAAATAAGCAAGTGGTTATAAAATATTCATTATTGTCGGGGAATATTCATTTGGTCGTGGAATATTCTTACTGTTGGGGAATATTCGTACGATAGCGCAGCCTTGTGTGGGCCCCATAATGGAAAGCGATTGAATAAAGAAAATGACAAATATAAGTTGTTTATAAATAACGACGTAGTTGTTACCGTTAATACTGTTAAAATACTCGGTGGTTAAAAACACAGTAGCACACGATATTGCATTAATTATTAATTCTTACGTAAGAAGGCACTACTCAATAACTGTTACAGTAGTTACTGTTCAATATTTTATTTTATTGATTCAATAATTGCTACGTTGATATTTTATATTATTGTTGTTTCAATAATTATCACTACACAGTATTTTCATTATCAGATCAATAATTCATATTATTTGAATAATATTATTAGATAACATTATTGGCAATGTCTAGAAAGTTTTATCTAAGGAGAGGTTGTTAGGTTTGTAATATTCATGGGCGCAATCAAATTGCAAAATAATGCGGAAGCGTGTAAAATCAGAGTTTAAAAAATTTTACAAATCATATACCCGGATCACCCTTTATGCACAATTATTAATTAAACGAAAAGATAAAGAATAAATCATACCCTTGAAGATCGAGCTTCCTCAGGTACAAGTTCACCTCCAAATCCTTTCGCGTTCAATCTTGAATCCACCGGGTTTGGTTCCTTCATTTGATCAACATTAGCCACCCAAATGTTTGGCCTCTAGAGGTGATCCACCAAGGAAGAAGAAAATTCAAGAAGAAGGGTATTTGGCTAAACCCTAGTTTTTCTATCTCTATAGAAAGGGTGTACTCTTCCAACAATTGGAATTATTACGTATGTTGAAAAAGTCAACAACCCATACCACCCATAATAAGACTCCTCTTATTTATGGATGTGGGCAACCCACCTTAACAATTAAGGAATTGGGTTTTAATTAATTAATTCTTTTAATTAATTAAGCTCCCTAATCTTATTAGGGATAATTAATTAAACTCCTTTAACTAATTTTCCTTCCTAATCCAATTAGGAATAAATGAGAGTACTTATATTAAATTAATTCCTAAACTCTTTTAGAAATTAAAATAATAATAATTGTAATAATATTAATAAGACTCCTCTTATTAATTTATATTTAATATTTCTAAAATATTAAATAATAATATTAAGCTATTTAATTTATTCTATCACCATAGATTAAATTAAATATACATAACATATTATTACGATTATGCCATTAACTTCTTAAATAATTATTCTTCCTTTTAAGGTGTGACCCTTTAGGTTCTCCATATTAAACCTAATTGTGAATAAATCAATTAGAACAATTCTAATCTTATTTAAATAAATAAATTAAATAATTAATTTATTTAAATAAATAATATTTATTCTACAATAGGGATAAGCCTCCCTAAATGATCAACGACTTTCCGGATAATATAGATTTCAACATTAATCATAAAAGAACCTTTGAGTAAATAGTTACCATACAATTCAATCCTTCCACCATACAATGTCCCAATTAAATATAAGACATGGAATTACTCACAAGTCTTATTTTATTTAATTATATGTATTTTCGATCCTTAAATGCACAACTCCAAATAATGCAAATTAGAAACTCCTTTCTAATTTCATTCGCCTTAACAAGGACTACCGGGTTGTCATTTATCGAATCACATAGACATTTCTCTTCTTTTATTAGAAGTGGTAGATTCTTTATTGATCATACATTATCTCCATGTACAACTTATTATACCCAAGCATACCCTTTGAAATACCCTAAGGGTCTTAAGGAATAAGTCAAAGCATAACTCATCATACACAAGATACTATGATGATCTCAAGTCCAAGGATTACTTGTACTACTATCACTACAGAATTCCTATTGATGACAAATAAAACTCCATTAGGTATTCCTTAGCGAGCCAATGCTCATGAACTTATTCTCTAATAAGCACCTACATACTTGCTTTAGTGTCTCCACACAAATGATCATGAGATCAATCATCCTCATCCAACGAAAGCAAGCAACGATGTACCAATCTATCCGGATTCACTAATCCCCAATTTAGTAATCCAATGATTGGGAACTATTTTAGTTTTAAGCTTTCTAAGAATTTAGATCTCATTAGAATGATCATCATCATTATTCTAAAAGCATTGCTTAAAACTATGGGTTTATCACATATTATAAAACAGCATTATGTAGATAATTAAAAGCCTTTAATAAATGAATACTTTTTAGTAATAAATGAATAAGATTGTTACAAAGTATATGCTTTATCATCAAACATGATTGGCTTGTATGCATACTACTTTCAGAGGTTTGGTCACCTAATTGCGCGTCAGTAAGGAGAAGTCCTTATTGGAAAGCCCCTTCTTTCCTGGGAACAGTCTGGTTGCCAGTATTGTGATTCTGTAATATTATTTGTGAATAATTAATTATTAATTTATATGATAAGGAAAATATTCATTTTATGTGGATATAGATGGAAAAAATTTAAAAGTGACAATAGTTGAAAAATTGATATTTATCTTTTTCTATAAAATAATTCATTTCAATATATTATTATATTTTAATAATATAATAATGGTGATATTTTTACAATGAATGTAGGATATATGAGTATATGAGGAGGAGGAGTATTTTTGTTACTATAAATATTTAAAACATGTTTTTCATGTTTGTGGACCCCATTTCTTGATCAAATTTGATATAGCTTTAAAAAATTGCCCGTTTGTGGATTTCGGTCAATTTTTGTTTGGAATTTGGAAAACATTTCTTCTGCAAAGTTGTTGAGAATGAACTTTCCCATGGAAAGGACATGAGGTTTGAGTTTTTCTGATAAAAGGTCTATTTATTATGAATTATTGAAGTTCCGAAGTTCTGAAATAATTAATTTTTGAAGTTTAAAATATTTTAATTAAGAAAAATGTTTTTAATGTTTTGGCACATGTGTGGCTGATGTTGTGGGCTGGTAAGTGGGCGTAGGAAATTTGAAAAAATTATATTAATATTATATTAAATTTTCTGCTTTGGTGTTCTAAGCAATTTCTTATAAATAGGGTGCTTAGGTTAGAATTGAAAATCACACCAGAAACTGAAGTTTTCTCTCTCTTTCTCTCTCTATATTATCGAGCATATTCTTGTGAGTATTTTGATACTTTGAGTGTTGTTATACGGTGTAAGTTCCCTTCAGCACTATATCTAGTATTCCAGTCAGAAGTACCGTCTTTTCGAGGTAAGGGATATTATTTTTTTAAAATGATATTATTTCTTCTAATATCATTATGCCGGAATATTGGTAAGATTTTTCTTATGAAATTCTTGTCTTTTAGTGTCGGGGTTACTATTCACGTATACGACACTATTCACAAATACGACACTATTCACAGAAAAATTAAAATTTTATTTTTTGTCCAAAATATCTATTATGGATACTAGCTTTGATTGTATCCATGTTTTGATCATTCTTGAATTTTACTTCACTATGATTATTTATGAAGTATTTTTGAACTCGGATTGTTTAAAGTACGAATCCTTAATAATTGTTCTTTTGTTTCACTGGATTCGTTTTCTTTAAAATATCTTTCATCATCCTCACTCCTAAATGATGATATTACTGAATATCTTTGGCCTGTAGTGCAAAGATGGTTGATTTTCTTATGAATATCTTTGGCCCGTAGTGCAAAAGATGAACAGGTGTTGAGATGAACATGACCAACTGATGAATATCTTTGGCCTGTAGTGCAAAGATGAATATTTGATTTAAGATGAATATTGATTGATGTTACAAGGATAAAATAATGATGATGGACTTTTAAATTCATAGATTATAGTAGATTTCATTCTCTACGTAACTCTTTTATGAATTATTATTTGTTCTATATTATCTTAGTCATAATATTCTTTACTGGGCTAGTTGAGCTCACCCTTTTCCTTTTTGTTCTATTTTTCTTCTCAGGAGGCGAGAATGTAGCGAGTACTAGTCGGGGCACGGAATGAAGGTTCTAGAAAGTTGTTTAGTAGTCCTCACCATTTTTGTAAAATAATGTACCAATAATTGTAATGAGGACTTATTTGGGTGTGAATATTGTCTAGATGGTAATATTTGTATTTAAACTCACAGTTTTTATGTTGTATTAATAAAGTTGTAGTTTTTTCTGTACCATGTTATTGACGACTTAAAATGGGCGATGTATACCTATTTTGGGGGCGTCACAAAATATATATATATATATATATATATATATATATATATATTGTACTTATTGAGTTTTTTGAATATAGCGACAAACTAAGCAAATGCTACTTAGTTTATTTTGCCAATGAAAAACTAATTACTACTTATGTGACAACCCGGAAAATCGGATTGTCCAGAATTTAAGTTTAAAGAATTAGTTATTAATAAAATGAATTTTTATTAATAATATCATGTGCTATGTGTTTATTAATCGTTCTAGAACCTAGAATGATTATAATACAGGAGGATTCTGGCTACGAGCTTGACTAAACGAGTAAAAAATTTCAAGACAAAAATAAAAATTTTTCGGGAACAAAAATATTTATGAGGAAAAAGACGAAATATGCACTATTCACCCGACGAAACCCTAAGGGTTAGGGTTTGGATAACCAAAGCCTTTTCGAGAGTTCGGTATGTCAAAATGACAATCCGTCGAAAGATTTAACGATAATATATAGTGAAAAGTTAAGTAAGCCGATAAAAGTTTTTCTCAAAAAATGTGCAAAAATCAGACGAAATAAAAATGACGAAAAATATTATTATGTAATTTTCATTCGTTTAACTACGTTAGGGGAAAACGTGAAGGAAAATGCTTATCATCAAAAAGTATTTTTTAGTTTTTCGAAATTCCGAAGAATGCGTAAAAGTTAAACTGTAGAGGAAAGACGAAATATCCAAAAATATTTGGATTCCGAGAATCGCAATTTTTAAAACTGTCAGACGAATCCCGAAAGACGGAACCACGAAGCTTTTAGGAGAAGCTTCATGAATAGTAAAGAGGTTAGTTAAGGAGGTGGGAATAGTGACTTTAGGGGTGAAATGACTATTTTACCCTTAACTTTGAAAATCTATAAAAAGAGAGCTTAATTCATTTGTTGGTGATTTTTAAAATCACCAATACTTGAGAGAGAGAGAGAGTTCAGATGGGAAGAAAAAGGAGGAGGAAAAGCTTGCTCGTGAGCAAACTTTATCCAACGGGAGGAGATTAAAGAAGAAAGGTAATCTGAAACCTAACTTCTATATAAATTTTCTTTAAGTTTTATATATTCAAAACATAACTTAATGAGAATAGAAATGAAAGATGTTATAAATGATTTCATATGGTTGAAATCATGAGAAAAAGAAGAAATAAGAATTAGAAGTTTAGTTTATAAATTTCTTAAGAAAGTATAAGTTTCGTAATGAATTTGAGAGATCCGAATGAATTATATGAATGATTCGGTGAAAAAAGTAAGGAATGATGTTTCATAACACTGAATTCCAAGAGAAAGTGAAATCGTAATTAAAATACCGATAAAAAATGAAGAACGAACGAAGAACGCGAAGAACACGTGAAGAACACGAAGAACGTTGTTGATGGACAAATTTAAAACCATCGTAGTATAATTTGTTGTTGATGGACAAGTTTAAAACCATCGCGTATAAGTTAGTTGCTTATTGCTTGGTTAGGAATGGTAGAAACATCCATGAAGAATGGATTAAACTTGGCTATAACGAAGTTATGGCAAAAATGTCGTAAAAGACAAATGAGAACTAGAAAGTGTGTAAATGAACCCGAACGTGTAGGGTTTCATAAGAATATAAGAGGATGTATAAAACGTGAGTCGTGGACTCAAGAACGAACAAGTTCCGAGTTTGGATGACCGAATTACAGACAAACAAACGAACGAACGAAGAACGTTAATAACGTAAAAATGAACGAAGGATGAAGATTAAGCCAATCGAATGGCATGTTAACAGATTCAGAATGAATTTCTATCCAAGGGGAATTGAAGTACATATGATAAGGAAGTGAATGGCTTTGGAACGACCTCGTTCCGAGTTATAACGAAAGAGTTATGAGATTGTGAAGTAGCGTCTCAAACATTTTCCAATACTTAGAAAAATTTTACGAAGTTTAGGGCTGGCGTCCATGGCACCATCATGCCTATGAGGTGGCACTCTGAGCCCAAATGGGTAAGAAGGAATCAGAGTGGCGCTGTAGCGCGAGAAAAAGAGAAGGAAGGTGGAACCGCAGCGCCAGACTAGGGAATATGATACTGGAGACTCGCGCCGCAGCACGAGAAATAACAAAGGAGGGTAGCGCCGCAACGCCGGTGCAGGGTAATGCCCAGTGATAAGCTTTTAATTGCCCAACTCCTGGGGGAAGTGTACGGATAGATAATGAACATATAGTTCACGTAAGGTAACACTTGAACAAGTGATTTAAACCTTTAGTAAAGGTTGAACAAAATAATTGAACGAGATTAAAAGATAAAAAGTGTAAACGCAACGCAGTTGCGATGAATGATCGGTCTTAGCATACAACGAACCATAAGGCTTTGACATTAAGAAAGAATAATAAACGGTATCAAGAAAGCCATAACAAACAGTAACAAGATTAATGAAAGCCAAATGTGAGTCAGATAGAGAATGTTAAAATGAAATGTAAGCGTTAAACACTTTAACCGATGTGAAGGTTGAGTGTACGCGAATATTAAACATGCAGAACCTACACCTCATGTATGGTTTGACCGTAGGATAATGAAGACCAATGATTAAACCAGTGAACGATGAAGAACTGAATTAAAGACAATAACGTGTAACGTAAGAAGCCGAGTTAGTAATTATAACTTGGATAACGTTCCGAGTCAAATGAATCGGACATTGTAAGATAAGAATAAGGTAATGTAAAATAATTAGACGATAAAGAATGAATCTTGAGGTATGGCATTTAGTTACCAGAAAGCCAAAAGAAATGAGAAATTGACTTAACGAACATTATAGTTTAATGGTTTGGATAAGTTAAGATAAGTTTAGGTTGTGGTACAATCGTAATCTTTGATGGTTGACATATGGGAGTTGAGCTAAACAATTCCTTCAGAGAGCGGTGGTATATAAGAAACTGGCAACCGATCTAACTCACTGTGAAAGACAGTGTAGATGAGACGGGAACTTATTTGTTGGTTATTTGTGGGAAACCACTCAGAGTACCATATGGACTACTAGCAGAGACACGATGTGTGCTGAGTCCTAGAAGAGTATAAGAAGAAGATAAGAATGTAAATCATCAAAGATGATGAACGTATAAGTAAGACATCTCCGTATGTCATGAAGCCGTAAAGCTGTAAAGAAAGTTGGTCGTGTAAAATTAGATTAAAAGAACGCGAACCCTAAGAAGTAAAGTTAAGCTTAAACCAATGCGTAAGTCAAGTATATAACTAATTGGTGTATTTGTTATTTCTTTATGTGCTATATAGGAATAAACTGTAAGTTGTAGCTGTGCGTAAGGCAAGTTTCCTAACTTCATTCATATTTTCAATGAATGTTAGTTTCTTAAACTTCTCAGATGTTTAACTTGAGAAGTTCCATCTATGTGAAAATGTGAGATATTTGTACAAGGTGGTAGAACGTATGAGGCCTTGTGCCACAATTTGAACACTTCAGTGTTCCTATGAGATGAACTGTTCTGTAATTGAACTATTCAATATGAGAATGTTCTGTTTATACATGAATCATTACTGTTAAGTATGTGCTATTGATTCTAGCCAGACAGAATATATATGAAAAAGGTAGAAGAATGAAAGTATTTCAAAGTGAATGTGACTAATGTTTTAAAATGATAGGAATCGAGAATAATCCTATTATTCAAAGCTGCTTCATAACCTTTGTTCGGTTATCAAAGTTCTAAAGAATTGTTTAAACTCTTAAAGTTGTTTATTCAACTGCTATGACTTACTGGGCAATTAAATGCTCACACTTATTTTAAATGAAAAATATTTTCAGCGTACGAGTAAAAGAACTTAAGGATCCCGTAAATTTTAAGCTGATCGGTATCTAGAAGAAGTGCCATTCATTAGATGAATGAGCGTGAAGATCAAGTGAAGACTTGTAATGTAGAATGATGAAATTATACTATAGACTAGTTTAAGGAACTGTTATGTATCCTTGGTGGCGGATGAAAGTCACTCTTGTAAGATGGAAAGAATAATGTAATTATCATTATTTGTAATGAATGAGGTTATAAGGTATTAGAACCTAGGAATTGAGAATGTATGTTGTTATATTTCACTATATAATGATGTATGTTTGGAAAGAAGAGGGACCGTGACATACAGAATTCGGGTATGAAGATAAACTGGATTTCGAGGCGTTACAAAGTGTTATCAAAGCTGATAGGTTATAAACCTTAGGTATGAATACCTAAGACTATAATCGTAGAGAGAAGGATAAGAAAATCGTTGAGATAAACAATTAAGGAAGAAGATCACCACGTGATCATAGTGAATCGTAATAACAGATGATTTGTTAAACGATGAATGATTTATAGCTAATGCTATAAATGAATGGTATTATGAATTAGTAAGGGAAGAAGAACTCAGATTGAGTTGTGAAGGATAGCATACGAATTAAAGAAAATTTGTATTAAGTGAAGAGAAAGTTAGAAGTTGTGAAATTTCAATTGAGGACTTATGTGATAGCTGAGTTATATGAACCTCTGTTATGGACCGAAGGTTTGTGCTTTGGTGTAACAACTGCTTAGCTTATTACAGTGATAATCATTGGAATATGTCGCTCTATCAATATGTATACGACGAGAAGGTGAATCTTTTTTCATATATATTCTTGATAGGTAGAGAATGATAAGTTAGGTGCGAGTTCTTGAAACTCATACTTATGAAAAGTTTGTGACTCATAGTTATATGCTATGTTTCTGAGCCCTAAGCATATGGATAGTCCTTGATTTGTTCTTGGATTACATATTGAGAAGATAAGTTCTTAAACACATATGGTTGTGAAAAGTTCCTAAACACATAAAGTGTGGTAAGTTGATGGACTATACTAAGGTATAGGAATGTTTGACTGAAAGAAAGTATTTTTAGTACACTTAGCATTGAAGGTGTTAGGGAAGATTTAAGTATTGTCGTAAGTAAGACAATGAAGGAAGATTGAGAAATAGGATATTCCAAGTCATCTAGCTATACTAGATTTCAAAGTTTATTGAAATCATGCTTATATGTGCGCGTTTTAAAAAGGAATGAATTGGTTCAACTTTTGGAACCAATGGATTTTAAAAGAACTATTCTTGGTATGTCTATGCTAATTATTTTGGCTAGGCAGAAATTGATTTGAAATATCAAAATGAATTTTATATCATCAGTGCATTTTATGCAAGGATGGTAAAAGGATGGAGTTATTAATGCAATTGAACCTAGTGTTGGATGTGATCTTAGGATCAACAACCCACTATGGTATGATGTATAATGACAAAGTCCTCAATGTACTGTGAAAAGTACTGTATCATGACGTCATAAAACATTTTGATGTATTGTAAAAGAATTTAAAGGGTTGTCGATGTCAATTGATTTGATTGAACGAATGTTTCAAGTTGATATCCACTTTATTGGTATGGTCTAAGCTATTTGATTCGGCTAAGACAAATGGTATGTCATGTTATAAGAAAATCGAGCTTTCTTTGAAGATTTATGCCAAACCAAATTGTTTTGGTGCAGAATCTAATGATTAAGTCTAAGGTGAACACACCTCGAAATGGGGTTATACAATGAATTGATCAACTACGTATGGAAGAGGTAGTTTACTTTCTTGGTGATTGTAAACTGGCCGTGATTGAAGGGTTTACAGTGAAATGCTGGAAAACCTAGTAAGAGTTCATGGTCAATTTGACCCCTCAGCAAAAGTATGAAATGTTTTAAAGGAATTCTTATATTCCTTGTTATTTATTCTACTTCATGATTCTTGATAAGTTATGAAGGTTAGGGAATGTTTGAAAGATCAGAACTTCTTTGAAGAGAAGTTGAGAAGAAGGGTATGCTAAAATTTTGAGGACGAAATTCTGTGAAGAAGGGGTGAATGTGATGACCCGGGTATAATTGTGGTTTTAAGAAATTCTGAGGACGGAATTTTTATAAGGGGGGAAGAATGTGACAACCCGAAAAATTGGATTGTCCCGAATTTAAGTTTAAAGAATTAGTTATTAATAAAATGCATTTTTATTAATAATATTCTATGCTATTGTGACACCCCCAAATCCGGGTATCTTCCAACCCGACATATAATGCTACACGGTGCTACAGTTCACACATATATTCATTTGAAATGCCTCAAAAGAACGAATATGTTTTATATATATTCCAAACAATATTACCATTCCCTAGGTTCTTAATAACCATTACATTTGTTCTTGTTATAATATCAAATAATAACAACATCCACCTATGCTATTACAAAGGTAATCTATAGATTCGCCTTATCCTTCCCTTTATCTTTATCGAATCCTTCGGTCTGTTCGGTCTTAGCTGCATTCATATGGTTCAAGTAAGAGTGAACATAACTAGCTCAACAAGTATGACAATTCCATTTAAACAACATGCTTGAAATATATAAATCGTATATCTTCAATAGCACTTCTCTTTTTTTTAAAACGTTTCACAATGAACAACATTCAGTAAAACATCAATTTCGGTCCAAGACCTTGAGCATTTCATACTTTCTTTGAAAAGTACAACCCGACACTAAGTCTGTAAGTCTGACATTGCTTACGAGCACGTCTAGGTGATCAGGCTATAGTACTCTATGTTATACAACACTGATTTCTTTAAACGTATGTACGTTTAAGTTGTGCCAACCTCATGTGCCTGTCGTTTGATGACAAAACATTTGTTTAGCATACTCAGTCTTCATTTGAAAACCATACCAACATAGTTTGGAAAAATTTGACAACATTGAAAATAGTTTGATAGATTATAAGAAATCCATAAAACATCTTAAGTCTAGCCGAAGAAATTGGCTTCGACTTTATCATACATTAATTCATGCATAAGAAACATGAATCACAAAGCTTGTCCAAATTGAAGATAGACATGTGTTAGAACACTTGCCTTTGACTTCTGCTATGGTTACTATACTTTTTCTTTGAATCTTTAAGGTCTCTAGAATACATAACCACATAACATACTACATTAGGTCAGGAACAAGCATGCATAGATCCTAATGTATCTTACTCTTCTTTTCAATATAATTGGCCCTTAGATTGTTTAACATTGGTTCAAATTTATAACATTACCTTGTTCTTATGTTCACATTCGAGTGACGTATCTTCAACCTTTAGTGTATTACTTAAGGTTTACAACATCATAATTAATGTTATATTAAGTTAATTAAGGAAATTTAATTTAATCTAATCACTTTACTTTCTTTCTTTATTTATAAGACTTCATTACTATCATCCTTTTAGTCTTTGGTCTTTGCGCAGTACCACTTCTCTTCTCTATGTCAAGATTGTGGTGCCACTCTTGATGGTCGAGGTCCCACTTCGGCGCACGCGACGTAAGTCCCTTTGTTAACTGCCTCACTACGGCGCGACTCTGTAGTAGGTGATGGTCGAGTCTGGCACTGCGGTGCCAAGAACAGAGCCTTGGTTGGCGCTGCAGCGCCAACTCTGTGTATCAGACAATTTTGATAGATTTTTAACTTAACGAACTTCCCAAACTCATACTTTACTCATTTTAAGTTCGAATTGGCTCATTCAAAAGAAATTAGCTCACAAATCACATACTCTAAGTGTTCATACAAGAATTTTACATTTTTGAATCCGTTAACTCAGAATGCACCTTTTAGTTCTTTTTTAACAAAAATGATAAATGTTCGTGAATGTTCAACGCTCGTTTCTTCGCTCTAAGTTAAAATTTGGTCATTTTTAAGTCTGCAACTATAGAATACCAAATGATACTATTCTCCATCCAAAACCAACTTTTTCGAGTTCAATGTCAAAATTTGACTTCCATTCCGAGAATTTCATGATTTCGACGATTATCGTCTAAACTCGTGAATTTCGCCATAACTTCGTTACTTGAGATTCTTACATCGTTTCAAATGGATTCATTCCATCATACTAACATCCTAACCATACATATTTTAATAACTTATACATGATAAGTTCTTACATGTTCTTCATGAGTTCATAACTTCCATTTTTTCTTATCTTACAACATGACTTATTAAGGCTTAAGTCCTTTGATTAGTCATTCTCATCACTTCTTAGCATACATGTTCTACCAATCCACACTTCTCTATCAAACTAAAATTGAAGAGATGGAAGATTAAGGTATAGGATCTTACCCTTGAAGTTCAAACTTTGTTCTTCCTTAAATTATGAAAGACTAACTTTTCTAACTTTTTATCTCTAACAAATAAGCACTTAAGTTGTTGGATGAGAATTTAACAAGTGAAAATAATCTAGCACATCTCTTATTTATAGAAAATCCTAAATTAGGGTATAATGGTCATTAAGCCATCCACCTCCTTAATAAACCTCCTTACTATTCATCACTTGGTCACCAAAATCACCCATGTGCTCATGGGGCCCACATGGGTTGCCCATGGGTTATCCTTACCCATTGGATCGATCCACGGATTCGGTTCTTAATTTTGGCTTTAAATTTAATTAACTTAACTTATGCTTTGGGCTTGCATTTAGCAAACTTTGGCTTGTTCATTAATTCCAATTGGACTTAACTAATCCTACACTTGGGCTTGTAGAATTCCTAACAAATCCTACAAGACCAATACACTAGGCTTAAATCCTTATAACGTATAATCTACGTATTATTCTTGTATACTAACTCGTATACTTATTCATCATATATGACATACCATCATTCATACATACTCATATAATACATCGTAACATACTCGTATTCATTACCTGGTACAATACTTACGTATCGTACGATATCATCGTTTAATTCATTAATGCTTTACTTTTCCTAACGTTCTCAAATTAAGTCCGCAGGCGAAAAACTGCGTTTGCCATACCTGAATTATTATTACATAATCCATCTCACCTTGATATTCTATCGTTACGTATTTCTCGGAAGTTCAAAAATAATTCCAGAGCAGAAATTCGTGAATAGTGTTTTTCAGAAAATTTCTCGGAAAACTTTTATTTTCGTCTTGGAAATTCAAACACTTTAATTCCTTCACGTAGTCAAATTCCTTCACGTAGTCAAAATACTACGACATTCTGACATATCCAGGTTATAGAATGACATTCATCTTATTAACACATAATAATAACATATAATATAATTTTATTCATTATTTAATTAAATAAAATTATTTTACAATAAATCCGAATTTCTCAGTCGTTACATTCTTCCTCCCCTTATAAAGATTCTGTCCCCAGAATCTCGTCTTACATTAAACAAATAACTGAGGGTAATCCTTCCTCATATTTTCTTCCAATTCCCACGTTGCTTCTTCGGCATCGTGGTTCTTCCATAACACCTTTACTGAAGGTATAACTTTGTTCCGCAAAACTTGCTCTTTTCTATCGATATTTTGAATCGGCATCTCTTTATACGTTAAGTCCTTCTTGATATGAATAGGCTCATACTCTATTACGTGCTTGTAATCCGGCTTATAAGGGAGTAACACAGAGATATGAAATATATTATGTATTCGTTCTAAGTCTGGAGGTAATGCTATCATATAAACTACCTCTCCTACCCTTTTTAACACTTCAAAAGGTCCTATAAACCTTGGACTTAACTTTCCCTTCTTTCCAAAGCGTATCTTTCCTTTCCAAGGAGATACCTTTAGAAATACACAGGAGCCTACTTCAAACTCCCTATTTACTTGATGCGAGTCCACATACTTTTTCTGTCTGTCTTGTGCTGCTACAAGACGCATCCGTATCAACTTCACTACATCCGCTGTCTGCTGCACCAATTCTGGCCCTAGCATTCGGTGTTCTCCGACTTCATCCCAATACAACGGTGTTCTACACTTCCTTCCGTATAAGGCTTTGTAAGGCGGTATGCCTATGCTTGCATGAGAACTATTGTTATACACAAACTCTACTAATGGTAGATGATCATCCCAACTACCCTTAAAATCAATGACTCAAGATCTCAGTATATCTTCTAACGTCTGAATTGTTCTCTCGCTCTGCCCATCAGTTTGTGGATGATAAGCCGTACTCAAATTCAACTGCGTCCCCATCTATTCTTGCAGACTCCTCCAAAAGTTCGATGTGAATCGTGGATCACGATCTGTCACTATCGAAACTGGTACTCCATGTCTGGAAATAACTTCCTTAACATAAAGTTTAGCTAACTGGTCTAAGTTATACTTAACCCGTATTGGAAAAAAGTGAGCAGACTTTGTTAACCGGTCCACTATTACCCAAATCGTATTATACCCCTTCTGAGTAATCGGAAGTCCCACCACAAAATCCATTATGATATGCTCCCACTTCCACTCCAGAATCTCCAATGACTGTAATATGCCACTTGGTCGTTGATGTTCGACCTTAACTTTTTGACAATTCAAGCACCTACTCACATACTCGGCTATCTCTCTCTTCATGTTCAGCCACCAAAAACTCTGTCGAAGGTCTTGATACATATTAGTACTACCAGGATGAATCGAGTACCTCGAACTATGAGCTTCTTGTAACACTTGCTCCTTTAATTCCGTCTCATTCGGAACCCAAATTCTGCCTTCAAATCTTAATAACCCCTCGTTATCAAGACTATACTTAATATCTTTTTCATTGACTATTCACTTCTTCATCTGGTTACACTTATCGTTTCTGAGCTGTACCTCCTTGACTCTCTCTACAATAGTAGATTGAATCTCCGTCGTAAACAGTCTCTGTCCCGATTCACTCGGTAACTTCACCTCTATCTCCATCCTAGCCATCTCTGTTATTAACTCAGTTTTAGTCGTTAACATAGACAACTTCTCCCGACCCTTTCTACTTAAGGCATCGGCAACTACATTGGCTTTTCCAGGGTGATACAGGATTTCACAATCATAATCCTTTATCAACTCCAGCCATCTCCTTTGTCTCATATTCAACTCCTTCTGTGTGAAGATATATTTTAGACTCTTATGGTTTGTGAATATCTCACATTTCTCTCTGTAAAGATAATGTCTTCATATCTTTAAGGAAAATACTACCGCGGACAGTTCTAGATCATGAGTAAGGTAAACTTTCTCATAATCCTTCAACTGCCGTGATGCATATGCAATGACCTTGCCATGCTTCATGAGCACGCAACCAAGTCCTCTATACGAAGCATCGCTATAAACTACGAAATTTCCTGTATCATCAGGTAATGACAATACATGTGCTTCACTTAATCTTTTCTTCAGTTCTTGAAAACTGTCTTCACACTTCTCAGTCCACACATACTTCACCGTCTTTCTTGTCAAATTAGTCAACAGAGTAGCTATTTTAGAAAAATCCTGGATAAATCTTCGATAGTATCCCGCTAACACTAGGAAACTCCGCACCTCAGTCGGCATTTTCAATTGTTCCCAATTCATCACGGCTTCCACCTTCGCTGGATCTACTGAAATCTCCTCATGGTCAATGACATGACCTAAAAATTGTACCCTTTCCAACCAAAATTCACACTTAGTGAACTTCGCATATAACTTTCTCAGTGTATCCAACACTATTCTGAAGTGTTCAACATGATCTTCTGGCGTCTTAGAATAGAATAGAATATCATCGATAAACACCACGATGAACTTGTCCAAATATTGTTTGAACACTCTGTTCATCATATCCATAAATGCAGCTGGTGCATTAGTCAACCCAAATGACATCACCAGAAACTCATAATGACCATAACGAGTCCTAAATGCCATCTTTGGTACATCCTCCTTCCTAACCTTCAACTGATGATACCCTGTCCTCAAATCTATTTTAAAAAAATACTTTGCCCTTTTCAACTGATCAAAAAGATCATCGATTCTGGGTAATGGGTATTAATTTCTTTATCGTTAACTTGTTCAACTCTCGATAGTCGATACAAGTCTTAACGATATATCTTTCTTCTTTACAAACATTACCGGTGCTCCCCACGGCGAAACACTCAGTTGAATGTACTTTCTATCCAATAGTTCTTGTAACTGAACCATTAGCTCCTTCATCTCCACTGGCGCCATACGATACGGTGCTCTGGAAACTGGTGCCGCTCTTGGCACAATGTCTATTACGAATTCTGTAACAATCCAGAATTTTAAATTTTAATTCTAAATATTTATTGAATTATATAAATATTTTAATTGATGTGTTATTATTGGATAAATATTTATTTAAGGTGAGTTGATTTGATTATTTATTTGTTAAATAAATAATTTACTTAATTAAGGAAATTGATTATCATGAGATTATAATGATTAAATGAATTATTATAATGATATTTTAATTTGAATTTGTAATTAAAATGATGTGTTAGTTGATTAAATAAAATTATATTTATAAGAAAATTATAATTATGTTGTATTGATTTATGTGGTAAATTAATTTAATAAATTATTATTATAATTAATTAAATTGAATATTAAAATCTAATTAAATAAAGTGTGACCATAAACTATACTATAAGGGAGTTATTAAAATAAGTTAAAGGAGGTTAATTCAGTTTTGCCAAACAAGGCTTAATGCATATTAAGTCTTTAATTTAAATATGTTTTTACCAAACAAGATATAAGAATTTAATTGATTATGTGACGCCTCCAAAATAGGTATACATCACCTATTCTGAGTCGCCAAATATATGTTACAGAATACAAATACAATCTTAAATATACAACATGAGTTGTGAGTTTTAATACAATTATTGTCTTCTAGACAGTATTCAAACTCAAAATAAGTCCTCAATACATTTATCATCACACTATTTCATAGAATAGTGAGGACTACTAATGCTATCATTTGGACCGCTACTCCATTCCCCGACTAGTCCTCGCCACGCTTCTCATTTCAAAGAGAACAATGAAAGCAAAAGGGTGAGCTCAACTAGCCCAGTAAGAAATATTATGGCTAAGATAATGCAGAATAAATTATCGTTAGCCATCAACAGTGTTAAACTGATACAATATAACAAACATCAAGTTTAACTGCAATGGAACAAGTAATCCATTAGAAGAGTCAAGTAGAAATAAAATCTACTATCTTCTATGATTTAAAAGGTTTTTCATCACTTTTATCGCTGAGACTCAACTTATTAAATAAACCACGTCATCCCTGCACTAAGACCAAAGATATTCATTAGAATCACGACCACAAATTATCCATGCACTACGGGCCAAGGATATTCGTGTTTTCATCAATGGTCATGACTATACCGAATAATCCCTGGTCATAATCATACCAAAAATTGTCCATCAATGCACTATAGGCCACTGAGCACTTTCACCACATCATTCGTCACATTACGGTCATGATTATACCGAATAATCCCCGGTCATAATCATACCAAGTCCATCTATGCACATAAGCCAAAGATGACTTTCAACATAATATAAACATGAGGATGATGACAATGACATAATAATTCAATCAAAACAAGTTCAAGAATTAAATTTTAAAGATTTATAAGTTAATTTATCATGAACTCAAAAACGTCCAAATTGTCAACATGATACTGCTTTGTGGAGTAAAATTCAAGAATGCTCAGAAGAATATTACCATTAAAATATACTGGATGAAACGCAAATATCTAGGATATTTTACTAATTTCATGGAGTATAGAAGCCAAAACTTTAACCAACTGAGTATAATAGAATATATGAAACTGCAAATAGATTTTCGCCTGCCATACGGTAATCCACGTAGATAGATCATTTCCACAGTTTAATAAGGAATAAATACAAAGGATCATTCACCATGCATGTGATAATCCACATAGACAGGTTATTTGTTGATCGATTTCGCAATCAATGAATACGTGCAAGTATACACGGTCAACAAGTAATAAAGTGAAAGTAGAGTATCGTTCCCACGAGGAATTATTTAATAAAAATCATCAAGTACTAACTCTTAACCAAATCAATTTTATTTAAACAATTGCAAAGTGTGATTTTTCTAATTAAGAAAACTAAATTAACTAAGTACACTGAATTGCTTTATAAATAAATTCAAATAAATAAAAGTTAAGACTCCAATATCCCCATTTATAAACTATAAACCAATTATCCAATTATCCCAATTATTATGTCTACTGAATTGTTAACAGGAATTCTCAAATGCCAAAAGCCCTTTCTCAAGCGATCATTTGACTTCTATTTAACCCATATTAATTTTGCTATATCTCTATGCAAAACAATTGAATTAAACTCGCTACAATCCCAATTCCTTATGTGTTACATGCAGCAAATAGATATTCTCATTCTATTCACAAACCTAATTATTCACTGTGCAAATAACTAAGTCACATGTCATCATGCCCAGTAATAACTCTAAAATTCCTTTCTCAATTCCTTCTAGAGTAACAAGGTAATTATTGATCAGATAATTAAGCAATAAGCACAAGGCAAGATGAACAATTCACTTTGACACAAATAATTGGAATAAATCAAATAACTAATTTATAGCCATAAAAGGTTCAATTGAAATCTTAATAAAAGAGTTAGTTCATAATTAATGAATTAAAACCAAGAATCCACAATTGAATAGACATTAAAAGATAAAAGTATGATAAGAGAAGAGAATAGAATCATTGTCAAAGAACTCGATGCACCCTCTCTTGCTTCTTTTCGATCTTCAAAGGTTCTTCAATTTGCTTCAATCTTCAATGGCTAATTAAGAACTAGGGTTTATATTCTAATTTAATGGACTGTTTAATCTAGTATAATCTATGTAATCTCCCCTTATTTTATGCCTTACATCATGTATTTATAGGTTACAAGTCCAATTTTTAGTTTAGAACAAACCCAATCCAATTTGAGTCAAAAGGTGTCAAAATTACCCAAAACGCGCGTCAGCCGCACCAACCTCTTCCCCAAAGCCTCAACGCTGGGCACGACGCCGACATCGCTCTTGTTCCCGGTTACCCACGCTGGACATAGTCCTATTTTGGGCGCCCCGGCGCTGCCCCATGTTCTGACATTTTCTGCTCCGACGTCCTCTGGTAAAATAGTCATAAATTTTGATCCGGGAGGAGTTACGGGGCCTGCCACCTATCAAATGTAAGATATCGACGAGATCTACAACTTTTATTCTTTGAGGATTGAGAAATTCTGGGCGGATGAAGGCGGAAATGTTGTTGGAAGTGACTGCTATGCAAATGACCACCCAAAACCATGGCGTTCGACGTCCGTTGGTACAACGATCATAACTCTTGCATCCGAACTCCGATTGGAATGATTCAAAATGTTCCAGAAAGATAAGACGATGCTCTTCAATGTAAGCTAAGTTTTAAACCAAGAACATGAAGTAAACATGAAAGCCCAAATGATGTCCGGTTTGCTTTTCTTTGCGTTTTCTTTGCTTTTCCTTATCAATAGTCACTCACACCGCTCCCAAACGTATAACCTACAAAATGAACACAAAATGCATGAAAAGTAACTAAGACACATAAATATAAGCAACTAATTCAAGTAAAAAATACCGGAGAAGTGTATATAAAATCCACTTATCAAATACCCCCAAACTTAAACTGTTGCTTGTCCCCAAGCAACACAACATAATGCAATGCAATGCAATGAAATGCAACTAATCTATATGCCTACGAATCCAGCAGTTTTTAATAGAATCAAATCTATTCACTCGGCCTTAGAGAAATCAAGCAAACACAACAATACTTCATATCAAAACCAATCAACAATTTCCTAGTCAATCATCAAGTCTTAATCATATATTCTTCGGTATAGTGCGTGTGTGTGCTCAACAACCATGCTAACTGATATAAAATTAAATTTAACACATAACAAGTCTCTTCGAAGGCATCATACAGTGTAAACTCAAGAAATCCAAAAACAAGCTAGATCCAACTAAAATCAAACAATTACCAATATCGAGGGTCAACATGGGATACTTATGCTTTATTTTCATCTACGGGGGCTTTTTGCTCTTTTTTCCTGTTTTATTCTCTCTTTTTTATACACATAGTTATGCAATGTCTTATTCCCTTAGGCTTTTCAATGCTACCTTAACGAGCTTTCGACCAACGACTCCCAGACCATTAAGACCTTAGGGCGCTAGGTGTAAAGACAATCCCCTCGGGCTTACTTACTCAAGTAACAAAGGCCACAAAACTAGACAAGCATGCCACGGTGTTTATTCATACTTTTTTTTTCTTTTTCTTTGTTTTCTTTTTTTTCTTTCTTTTTTTTTCTTATATAGCTTATATACCCCAAATATTCCCCCAAACTTAGGTTCTTGTCTAACTTTAGTCATCACTACTTATTCTTGTCATTCTTTCATTCAAACTAGCATTATCCTTTAGAGTCCCATTATGTATCAATTTAAACTCAATCAATCAAATCAACAAGTTGTTTTTACTGTGTTATCATTATTATACTAGTTTCAAACAGAGAAAGATTCAATTCATAACAAGAAATCACATCAAAGCTCTAATAGTCAGTATTATACTTGTCTACCCAATTCCAATCTCATCATTGGCCAAAATAAACTTAACTATAACAAACCGCTGGACTTATGCAAAATGAACATAGTAACTAACTATTATTTTTGAATTTTTGATTTTTTTTTTTTATAATGAACCTAAACTATATTAACAACATATGCAAAATAACATAACATAAACATGAAACTAAACATGCAATAACGAACTAAACTAAACTCCCCCAAACTTAGCAATTACAATGTCCTCATTGTAATAATATAGCGATAAGTGAAGAGAACTTCCCCAGAATCGCCTAAGCGTGAGGTGCTGGTGGCGATGGTAGCGACGATCATTTTCCTATCCATTGAACCTCCAATACCTGCAATGAAGAGAGACAACATGTATTAGATTATAAGAGAACTTACTAAGAAAATTAATTCCTATCTACTAAATAAACTAGTAAAGCATATAAATATAAAAATTCCTGGGTTGCCTCCCAGTCAGCGCTTGATTTATAGTCTTTCAGCCTGACTTTGTCTGGTCAATGCTATCCAATTCCTCTTCGAAAGTTGAGGAACCCTCCATCCATCTGAAATAATATAGCTTTTAGTAGGTTCCTATTTACGATAGCCATTGTATTAAAGTCACCTAGCATGCTTTGTTTAGATAAGATCACATTAAAGAACGTCCAACATCTAGGTGTTTTTCCATTGTGTTCCATGAATAGATTCTGGAATTGAGGCTTGTCAGACACAAAAATCTCTTCTTCTATCTTCTCCAACTCATTGAACCATGACTTCGAAGTTGTACTCGCTTTTACGTCACAAGGAGTATTGCCGACGACATGACTACCTAGCGGACAAGGTTTTGCAAATCTAGCCGGATTCTTGAACTTTGGCGGAGAAGGAACTTGGGGCACTAATAACATCGGCTCCTCCTCGTTGGTAATCATAGTTAGTTCTTCACCGACCTTATTTTCATTATCCCCACTTGTCTCCTCTCTTTCAACATCTCGTGTCTCATCCAGTTGTAGATTTGGCTCGGGCACTTCATCAATTTCGTCATCCATGTCATAAAGCCAAGTGTTTGGAGGAAGGTTGTTTATGACTTTGGTCATTTGCTCTATCTGATCCGCAAGTTTTAGAATTGACCCCGTTTGATTAATCCCTCTCTCCTCGAACTTGGACCACAATTCCTCCAACCTTGAATTTTCTTCTTTTAATAGAGGTTGAGATGAGAATTCCGGCGTGTATGTTGGATTTGGAGTAGAGTATTGGTCTTGATAGTTGTAGCTCCATGAAGAATTCGGGTGATACCCCCAAACTTGTTCATAATTATCATATGCATACTGATTGAGGTAGTTACCACCATACTGTACCAGCCCAAGATTGTTGGTGCATTGATTACTCAGGTGATTGCCAGCACAATAGTCACACATAACTGCCATCTGTCGACTCTGTTGGGATGCGATGATGTCCAACTTCTTCGAAAGTTCTCTAATTTGTGCTGCCATTGAGGAAAGTGTCGCGAGTCTGTCAATCTCCATTCCCCTTGGTTAAGTCACGTTCGTGTATGGCCATTGATACTCAAAGTCATCCATGGTACCTAAAATGAGAGAAATATAAGAAGAGAATTAAAATAATAAAAAAATGTTTAAATTAAGACTAATTTGATTGAAATTAATATTGGTAAAAAATATTAAACTAATTCCCCAAGAATGACGCCTAAAAACTTGTTGATCGATTTATTAATCAATGAATACGCAAGTATACACTATCAACAAGTAATAAAGTGAAAGTAGAGTATCGTTCCCACGAGGAATTATTTAATAAAAATCACCAAATACTAACTCTTAACCAAATCAATTTTATTTAAACAATTTCAAAGTGTGATTTTTCTAATTAAGAAAACTAAATTAACTAATTACATTGAATTGATTTATAAATAAATTCAAATAAATAAAAGTTAAGACTCCAATATCCCCATTTATGAACTATAAACCAATTATCTAATTATCCCAATTATTATGTCTACTGAATTGTTAACAGGAATTCTCAAATGCCAAAAGCCCTTTCTCAAGCGATCATTTGACTTCTATTTAACCCAGATTAATTTTGCTATATCTCTATGCAAAACAATTGAATTAAACTCGCTACAATCCCTCCTTATGTGTTACATGCGACAAATAGATATTCTCATTCTATTCACAAACCTAATTATTCACTGTGCAAATAACTAAGTCAAATGACATCATGCCCAGTTCTAACTCTAGAATTCCTTTCTCAATTCCTTCTAGAGTAACAAGGTAATTATTGATCAGATAATTAAGCAATAAGCACAAGGCAAGATGAACAATTCACTTTGACATAAATAATGGGAATAAATCAAATAACTAATTTATAGCCATAAAAGGTTCGATTGAAATCTTAATAAAAGAGTTAGTTCATAATTAATGAATTAAAACCAAGAATCCACAATTGAATAGACATTAAAAGATATAAAATTATGATAAGAGAAGAGAATAGAATCTGTTGTCAGCAAATCTGATGCTCCCCTCTTGCTCTTGCTCTTGATCTTCAGTGTTCTTCAATTTGCTTCAATCTTCAATGGCTAATTAAGAACTAGGGTTTAGATTCTAATTTAATGGAGTGTTTAATCTAGTCTAATTTATGTAATCTCCCCCCTATTTTATGCCTTACATCATGTATTTATAGGTTACAAGTCCAATTTTTAGTTTAGGAACAAACCCAATCCAATTTGGAGTCAAAAGGTGTCAAAATTACCCAAAACGCTGCGTCCAAAGCCGCACTCAACCTCTTCCCCAAAGGCTCCAGCTGGGCATGACGCTCAGACATCGCTTTGCTCCCCATCGCCCCGGCGCTGGGCATAGGCCTATTTTGGGCGCCCTGGCGCTGCGCCGTGTTCTGACATTTTCTACTCCGACGTCCTCTGGTAAAATAGTCATAACTTTTGATCCGGGAGGAGTTATGGTGCCTGCCACCTATCAAATCGAAGATATCGACGAGATATACAACTTTCATTCTTTGAGGAGTGAGAAATTCTGAGCGGATGAAGGCTGAAATTGATCTGGAAGTGACTGCTATGCAAATGACAACTCAAAACCATGGCGTTCGACGTCCGTTGGTACAACGATCATAACTCTTGCATCCGAACTCCAATTGGAATGATTCAAAATGTTCTAGAGAGATAAGACGATGTTCTTCAATGTATGCTAAGTTCCAAACCAAGAACATGAAGTAAACATGAAAGCCCAAATGATGTCCGGTTTGCTTTTCTTTGCGTTTTCTTTACTTTTCCTTACCAATAGTCGCTCACACCGCTCCCAAACGTATAACCTACAAAATGAATACAAAATGATTGAAAAGTAACTAAGACACATAAATATTAGCAACTAATTTAAGTAAAAGATACCGGAGAAGTTTATATAAAATCCACTTATGTGACGCCCCCAAAATTAGGTATACGTCACCCATCTTGGGTCGCCACTTACATGGTACATAAATTCAAATACAACTTACTAACCTAACTCGTCAGGTAATAATACGACATAAACTGTGAGTTTGAATACAAATATTGTCTACTAGATATTATACAAACTCAAAAGGAGTCCTCATTACAACTATTATCACACTATTTCACGTAATAGTGAGGACTACTAATGCTATCCTCCGGACCATTACTCCGCTTCCCCGACTTGTCTCAAATATGTTCTCATTTCACTCAAGAGAACGGTGAAAAGAAAGGGTGAGCTCAACTAGCCCAAGAAGAAATATTATGACTAAGATAATGCGTAATAAATTATCATTAGCCTTCAACAATGTTAAACCGATAAAATACAATAGACAACCAGGTTTAATCTGCGGTGGAATAAGCAATCCATTAAAAGAGTCAAGTAGAGAATAAAGTCTACTATCTTTTAGGTTTTAAAAGGTTTTCATCAATTTTTATCAATCGAGACTCAAATTTTAATAAATAAACCACCACATCTAATCATCCCCGCATTACTGGCCAAGGATTTTCATCAAATTATCAATGGTCATGATCGTAAGACCCCAACTTATTATTAATGAAATTTAATTTTCTCTATTTATTATTTTGAAATAGTAAGGGTTGATTTGATTAATGTGGATAGTTAGGGGTTAAATACGCAAATATTTCAAAATAAGCAAGTGGTTATAAAATATTCATTGTTGTTTGGGAATATTCGTTTGGTCATGGAATATTCAGATCGCTTCGGGAATATTCGTATGCGACGACAAGCATCCATGTGGGGTCCCATAACTAAAGCGATTGGATGAAGAAAACGACAAATATAAGTTGGTTAAAAATAATGGCATAGTTATTACTGATTAAGATCATTGGAATACCCTTGGGTTAAAATATAAGTAATACGGCGTGGTTGCATTAATAAAGACACAAGATTGCACAAAGATTGTTGAATTATTGATCCTTACGTATGAAGGCACTACTCAATAATTTTCTCGGTAGTTATCTTGCTCAATATTTTATTTTATTGATTCAATAATTGTCAATTGAATTTTTATATTATTGTTGTTTCAATAATTGTCAACACACGTATTTCCCATTATCGGATCAATAATTCATATTATTTGAATAATATTATTAGATAACATTATTGGCAATGTCTAGAAAGTTCTCATCTAAGGAGAGGTTTGGTCACCTAATTGCTTGCCAAGAAGAGAGATCCTTATTGAAAGCCCCTCTTCCTGGAACCGCCTCGTTATTATAATTGTGATTCTCGTAATATTATTTGTGAATAATTAATTATTGAATTATATGATAAGAAAATATTTATAAACGATGGATTTATTTATTTTATGTGGTTATAATTGAATGATTTAATGTTGAGGTGTTTTATCGGTAATTTTGTTTTAATGGAGGTATTAAAATCAAATCAATATTTTTACGATGTATTATGTGAGTTATAATTTTTTAATCCGACAGGTTGGATCGTTGTAATTTTTGGATATGTTATACATACATAAGTTGAGTATATGTCCACAAATTTTGAACCGTTAAAATGAACGAATGATTTGTTATGAATTTTAAGAGGTGACCGATTCGGAAATTAGGGTTATAATTGATTTTGGTGGAAAATTCTAGAATTGAGTGGGCCCCACTTGTGGTTGGTGAAGAAATGTGCTGAATTTTATTTCAAATGTGGTGGGTGGCAATAGTAGCGGTAAAGCCATCGTAGCGGTGTCTAGTCTGCTTTGGTACGGCTAACATTTTCCTATAAATAGAGGGCTAAGTTAGAATTGAAAATCACACCGAAAACAAAGTTTTCTCTTTTTCTCTCTATATTATTGAGCGTATTTTGTGAGTATTTAGATACTTTGAGAGTTCTTGTGTTCAAGATAAGTTTCATTCAAAGATCACTTAGATCTTTCCTTCCGGCATCTTGATTCTTTGAGGTAAGGGATATTTTTTTTTTTTAAGTAATGATATTATTTCTTCAATATCATTATCTTTGAAATATCAGTTGGTACTTTTTATCAAATTTGGAACTTTTTCATGTCGGGTTACTATTCATGAGTTACTATTCACGAGTTACTATTCATGAGTTACTATTCACGAGTTACTATTCACAAGTACTATTCATGAAGCGTGAAAATGTTTTTGTGGAATTTCTATCTTTGGTGTCTGAGTTACTATTCACGATACTCGGCACTATTCACGATATCTACACTATTCAATGAAAAATAAAATTTCTTCTTTTCGTCCAAAACATCTATTCGGATACTAGCTACGATTGTATCCATGTTTTGATCATTCTTGAATTTTACACCACTATGATTATTTTGAGGTATTTTTGAACATGGATAAAACAAAGTACGAATCCTTAATCCTTAATCCTTGTCATTTTGTTTCACTGGATTCGTTTCTTTAAAAATATTTTCATCATCCTCAGTCTTAAATGATGATATTATTGAATATCTTTGGCCTGTAGTGCAAAGATGAATGATTTTTGAAGAATATCTTTGGCACAGTAGTGCAAAAAGATGAACAGTGTTGAGATGAACACGACCGATCGATTAATATCTTTGGCCTATAGTGCAAAGATGAACAGTGTTGAGATGAACATGATCGATCGATTAATATCTTTGGCCCAGTAGTGCAAAGATGAACAGTGTTTAAATGAATATGACCAATCGATAAATATCTTTGGCTGTAGTCAAAAGATGAATATTTGATTCCGGATGTTTATGGATTGATGTTACAGGGAAAAAAGATAGACGATGAACTTTTAAATTCATACATAGAAGATAGTAGTTTGCATTCTCTACTTAACTCTTCTAATGAATTATTATTTCAGCTGCGAATATTGATTTAAAATTTGTTGTCTATCAGATTCTATTAGATTTTTCCTGTTGAAGACTAACGATAATTTGTTGTATATTATCTTAGTCATAATATTCTTTATCGAAGCTAGTTGAGCTCACCCTTTTCCTTTTGTTCCATTCTTCTCGTGAGGCGAGAATATAGCAAAAGTACGTTAGCTCGGGTATGGAATGAAGGTTTTAGAAAGGATTGTTTAGTAGTTCTCACCATTTTTTTAAAATAATGTATCAATAAATGTGATGAGGATTTATTTGAGTATAGATATTGTCTGAAGATAATATTTGTATTTAAACTCACAGGTTTTACTGTTGTAATAATAAAGTTGTAGTTGTTTCGTACCATGTATTGACAACTCGGAATGGGTGATGTATACCTATTTTGGGGGCCACAGGTTGGTATCGAGCTTAGGGATATGATCTCTGGCGGAGATCGGGGAATAGAACTAGGAGGGGAGAGACGAGTAAATCCTTCGCTAGTGTGTCCTACCTAAGCTTATTTGTTAGTTGGTCAGTATATAAGGGATATTATGTGATATATTGATTTCCTTAATTAACCCTTGTTTTATGACAGTATTTGAGAATGTCGACTGAGAATATTAACAATGGAAATGAGAACGTGGAGACGCCTGTACTCACCAACGAGGAGAACGTGCAACAGGCTGGCAATGTTCCTCCCAGCCAACACCATGGAGCAGATGATGAACGAGGGATGTTTAGAAGTTTTTGCGATTCATGCAAAATCGAACGAGGGAGACTCGTGTTCAAAATACTGAGGAGGAAATGATAGCAATTCACGGGTTGTCACGACCAAGCGATTCAAAGAGTTGGGACCACCAGAATTTAAGGGAAAGCGAGATCCGATCATGGCGAAAACATGGGTCAAGCAAATTACCAAGATATTCGATGTCTTGGGATGCACGGAGGAACGAAGGTTCCATTTGCCACCTTTATGTTCCGTGGCGAGGCGGACTCTCATCGGTGGAGTCTGAAGCGCGTACCATCCAAATTGCACTCAAAGATGTCTTGGGAGACGTTTGAGACTATTTAATGACAAATACTTTCCTCGAAAGTGTTCGGTCATATGAAGGAAGTGGAGTTCATCGATTAGAGCAAAACAACATGATGGTGTCTCAGATGCGAGGCAAAGTTTGCGAGTTATCCGTGTTTGCACCTCATTTGGTGGAGAATGAGGAACGTGATGACGGGGATGTTTCTTAGAGGTTTGAAACCCCAAGATACGTCAAGATCTCATTTCTCATAAACTTTCTCTTTATTCGAGATGTTGTAAATGGGGCTCAATTATTAGAGCGAGATAACGAGTACGGCCAACCGAGGGACCATAACCAGGATCGTACCGTAGATAGCGATCAATGAATAATGATAACTCGGAGAAAGAAACAGATTTTACAGAAATGGTAACCACTCGGTGGTAATCATGGTCATGAAAAATGTAAGAAGCGAGTCGGGGAGATTTTAAAAGAGGAGATTTAACAACGACTATGAAGACGATAAAGGTCTTACGTGAAAGAATCGGTTCTAAGGGAGGAGAACGACCACCGTCATTATATGCTACAAATGCGGAAAGAGGGACATATCGATCCAAACCGCCCACAACAGCTTCAAGGTATGCTATAGTTGTGGAAAGGAAGGACATATCGCTTCGAGATTATGCGGTGAATGAAACCTAGTTCAATGAACGGTGACTCAAAAGATCATCCCAGAAAAGTTAAAGTCAACGATTCCGGAAGAGCGTTTGTTGTGACTAGTCATAATGCGAGGAACCTAAACGAGGTGATCACGGGTAAGCTATTTATAAATTCTTACGAAGTTTATACCTTACTTGATACCAGTGCTACCCATTCATTTATCTCTCCTGCATGTGCTCAACGTTTAAACTTGACTCCAGAGAAATTAGACTTTGACCTATCTGTGGAAACTCCAGCTTAGGAGAAACTTTCATCACATCCATTGTTTATAAATCTTGTTTGATTCAAGTTGGCACCATTACCTTACCTGTTGACCTTATCTCTTTAAAGATACTTGCTTTTGATGTGATTTTAGGGATTGATTGGTTAACTACTCATCATGCCAAAATTGATTGTTTTCGTAAGGTTGTTAGTTTTCATATTCCTAACCAACTCGTTTATGCAATTCAAGCAACTAAACCATTAAAATCAATCACTATCATATCTAATCATAAAGCTATTCGTTTATTGAAAAACGGATGTCAAGCTTTCTTAGCCCATGTTATGGATTTGAATAAAGACACGTCAAATTTGAATAATATTCCTGTTGTTATTGACTTTCCTGACGTATTTCCTGAAGAACTTCCCGGTCTACCCCCAGAACGTGAAGTTGAATTCTTTATTGATCTTGAACTGCACAAAGCCCATTTCTAAAACCCCATATCGAATGGCTCCTATTGAACTTCAGAGTTAAAGGTCCAACTACAGAATTGTTGGACATCGGTTTCATTCGTCCTAGTACATCTCCTCGGGGTGCTCTGTTTTTATTCGTAAGGAAGAAAGACGGAGTATGCGACTTTGTATTGACTATCGGGAATTGAACCATGTCACCATCAAGAATAGGTATCCTCTACCTCGTATTGATGACTTGTTTGACTAGTTGCAAGGGCACAATTCTTTTCAAAATCGATCTTCGCTTCGGATATCATCAATTGAAGATTAAAACCGAGGATATTCCAAAGACGCGCTTCGAACTTCCCAGTATGGGCATTATGAATTCTTAGTCATGTCTTTCGGACTAACTAATGCTCCTGCGGCTTTCATGGATATGATGAACCGAGTATTCAAGGAATATTTGGATCGGTTTGTTGTTGTCTTTATTGATGACATCCTTATATATTCCAAAAGTCGTGAAGATCATGAGCACCATTTGAAAATTTCGGTACTCCAAAGGCTTCGTGAAAACCAACTATATGCCAAATTGAAGAAATGCGAGTTCGGCTTGAGGAAGTAGCATTTCTTGGGCATGTGGTGTCAAAACATGGAGTATCTGTTGATCCGTGAAAGATTGAAGCAATACAAAGTTAGGGAGCAAAAGTCGGTGGTGATCAAGTCACGTAGCTTTTGGGCTTAAATTTGGTTATTATCGGAGATTCGTGGAAGGGTTTTCTCGAATCGCTACTCCATTAACTCACTAACTCGGAAGGATATAAAATTCGTTTGGAGCGAAGAATGCGAGAAAAGTTTCCAAGAGCTTAAGAGGAGACTTATTTCTATTTTTGTTCTAACAATACCATCCGGTTCGGATGGATTTGTTATCTACAATGATGCTTCGAGCAAAAGGGTTAGGATGTGTTCTCATGCAACGTGGGAAAGTCATAGCCTATGCCTCGCGACAACTTAAAGAGTATGAGAGGAATTATCCTACTCATGATCTAGAGTTAGCGATTGATCGTTCAAGCGCTAAAGATATGGAGGCACTATCTATATGGGGAGAAAGTGGAGATATATTCGGACCATAAAAAGCCTTAAATATTTCTTCACTCAAAAGAACTCAACATGCTGCAATGACGTTGGTTCGAGCTATTGAAAGACTATGACCACACTATTCAATACCATCCCGGTAAAACGAACGTGGTAGGTACGCATTAAGTAGAAGATCATATGCGGGGACGAGTGCGATGATGTCAAATATACGACAGAGCCAACTTTAATAGAAAAGTTAAGGTTGCTCAAGCCACAGGCCGGAAATGATGCGTAAGAAGAAGAAAGTACAAGAAGGAGCTATTATGGAAGCGAGAATTGATGAAGAAGGAATACTTCGAGTCCACTCTAGACTTTGTGTTCCTAACGACTCTGATTTGAAGTACAAAATTATGATGGAGGCACACAATACACCATTTGCAATCCATCCTGGAAGTACTAAAATGTATCGTGATCTTCGACATACATTTTGGTGGAACAATATGAAGAGAGAGATTGCAAAGTTTATCTCAATGTGTTTAACTTGTCAACGTGTAAAGGCGGAGCATCTAGTACCTAAGGGTCCGTTGCAACCACTTGAGATTTCGGAATGGAAGTGGGAACACATTACCATGGATTTAGTTCACGGTCTTCCTACGGTTTCTCAAAGGCATCAATGCTATTTGGGTTATTGTTGATAGATTAACCAAGTCTGCTCATTTCTTGCCGATCACGGAGACTTATTCCCTTGAGCGTCTTGCTAGTATGTATGCGTAAATGAGATTGTGAGGTTGCATGGCATGCCTATATCCATAGTTTCGGATCGTGACCCAAGATTCACTTCAAGATTTTGGGTTAGCTTGCAAAAAGCTATGGGCACGGATTTGCGATTTAGTTCGGCATACCATCCCCAAACGGACGGACAATCGAGAGAGAATATTCAAACTCTTGAAGATTTATTAAGACTCGTGTCCTAGACTTCAAGGGCGATTGGGATAAGTATTTACCATTGGTGGAATTCTCCTACAACAACAGCTTATCGAGCAAGTATAGGTGTGGCTCCATTCAAGCATTATATGGACGAAAATGTCGTTCTCAATATGTTGGGATGAGGTGGGTGAAGCAACATTGTTGGGACCCGAGTTAATACGTAAGACTACCGAAAAGATCCAAATGATTCGACAACGTATACAAAGCGGCACAAGATCGACAAAAGAGTTATGCGGATCTTCATCGAAAGGGCGTGGAATTTAGTGTGGGGATCATGTATATTATGCGAGTTGCTCCATGGAAGGGAGTTACAAGATTTGGGAAGAGAGGAAAGCTCAATCCACGATTTATTGGTCCATTTCAAATTCTTGACCGAGTAGGAAAAGTAGCCTATAGACTTGCGTTACCTCCAAGTATGTCTCGTGTTCATAATGTGTTTCACATATCTCATACTTCAGTAAATATGTGAAAGACCCGAACCACGTTATAGAGTTAGAACCCACGAGATAGCCAGAAGACTTAACGTATGAGGAGGTACCGTCAAGATTTTGGATAGGAAGGAGCATGTCCCTACGCATGAAAGGTCATACCTCAAGTTAAAGTTTTGTGGAGGAATCATGCTATAGAGGAAATGACACGGGAATTGGAAACGAAAATGAAAGCGAGGTATCCTCACCTTTTGAAACACTGGGTATATGCGTCGTCGAATTTCGAGGACGAAATTTCATAAGGAGGGAGGTTGTAAGACCCCTCAAATTTTTTAAATAAAAGGAATTTCCTTTATTTATTATTTTGAAATAGTAAGGGTTGATTTGATTAATGTGGATAGTTAAGGGTTAAATACGCAAATATTTTAAAATAAGCAAGTGGTTATAAAATATTCATTATTGTTAGGGAATATTCGTTTGGTCGTGGAATATTAAATCTTTGTGGGGAATATTCGCATGCACCTAGTAGCGACCATGTGTGGGCCCCATAACTGAAAAGCGATTAGATGAGGAAAACGACAAAATATAAGTTGTTTAAAAATAACTGGCGTAATTGTTACTGATTAATCTTTGTTAGAATACCCCGGTGGTTAAAACACACTAATACACGCGTTGTTGAAGAGATTAGCACGCGGTATTGCATCAATTATTGATTCTTACGTGAAGGCCTTTACTACTCAATAATTATTCACATAATTAATGCTCAATATTTTATTTTATTGATTCAATAATTCTTTGCGTTGGTATTTTATATTATTGTTGTTTCAATAATTGTCACCGCATGATATTTCCCATTATCGGATCAATAATTCATATTATCCTGAATAATATTATTAGATAACATTATTGGCAATGTCTAGAAAGTTACGCTCTAAGGAGAGGTTTGGTCACCTAATTGCGCGCGCCAAGAGGAGAGATCCTTATTGGAAAGCCCCTCTTTCTGAGGCGCCGGTTGTCATAATTGTGATTCTGTAATATTATTTGGGAATAATTAATTATTGATTTATATGATAAGAAAATATTTATTTGATATGGATATAAATGATGGATTTATTTATTATATGTGGTTATAATTGAAGGATTTAATGTTGAGGTGTTTTATCGGTATTTTTTGTCCGGAATGGGGATATTAAAAATAAAATCGATATTTTTACGATATATTATGTGAGTTATAATTTTTTAATCGACCGCCGGATCCTTGCGATTTTTTGGATATGTTATACATATATAAGTTGAGTATATGTCTACAAATTTTGAACAGCTTAAAATGAACGAATGATTTGTTATAAATTTTAAGAGGTGTTTGATTGGAAAGTAGGGTTATAATTGATTTTGGTGGAAAATTCTAGAATTGAGTGGGCCCCACTTGTGGTTGGTGAAAAATGTGCTGAATTTTATTTCAAATGTGGTGGGTGGCAATAGTAGCGTAAAGCCATCGGTAAGTTGAGTCAAGTCTTTGAATGCTAACATTTTCCTATAAATAGAGGGCTAAGTTAGAATTTAAAATCACACGAAACAAAGTTTTCTCTCTTTCTCTCTCTATATTATTGAGCGTATTTTGTGAGTATTTAGATACTTTGAGAGTTCTTTACATTCATCTGAAGTTTCATTCAAAGATCACTTAGATCTTTCCTTCCAAGAAATCTTGATTCTTTGAGGTAAGGGATGTTATTTTCTTCTCAAATGATATTATTTATTCAATATCATTATGCTAAAATATTAGTTGGAACTTTTATCAAATTTGGAACTTTTTCATGTCGGGGTTACTATTCATGAGTTACTATTCACGAATTACTATTCATGAGTTACTATTCACGAGTTACTATTCACGAGTACTATTCATGAAGCGTGAAGATGTTTTTGTGGAATTTCTATCTTTTGGTGTCGAGTTACTATTCACGTTATCTGGCCTATTCACGATATACTGACACTATTCAATAGAAAAATAAAATTTCTTCTTTTTGTCCAAAACATCTATTCTGGATACTAGCTTTGATTGTATCCATGTTTTGATCATTCTTGAATTTTACACCATTGCGATTATGTTTGGAGGTATTTTTGAACATGGATAAAACAAAGTACGAATCCTTAATCCTTAATCCTTGTCATTTTGTTTCACTGGATTCGTTTCTTTAAAAATATTTTTCATCATCCTCGGTCTTAAATGATGATATTATTGAATATCTTTGGCACAAAGGTCAAAGATGAATGATTTCTGAAGAATATCTTTGGCTGTAGTGCAAAGATGAGCAGTGTGTTTAAATGAACATGACCAATGATGAATATCTTTGGCTTTGTAGTGCAAAGATGAATATTTGATTCCGATGTATATTGATTGATGTTACGGATAAAAGATGAGGCGATGAACTTTTAAATTCATACATAGAAGATAGTAGTTTGCATTCTCTACTTAACTCTTCTAATGAATTATTACTTCAGCTGCGAATATTGATTTAAAATTTGTTGTCTATTGTATTCTATTAAATTTTTCCTGTTGAAGACTAACGATAATTTGTTGTATATTATCTTAGTCATAATATTCTTTCTTGAGCTAGTTGAGCTCACCCTTTTCCTTTTTGTTCCATTTTTCTCGGGAGGCGAGAATATAAGCGATGCAGTCTGGGGTATGGAATGAAGGTTTTAGAAAGGATTGTTTAGTAGTCCTCACCATTTTGTAAAATAATGTATCAATAAATGTGATGAGGATTTATTTGAGTATAGATATTATGCAGAAGATAATATTTATATTCAAACTCACGATTTCTTGTTGTAATAATAAAGTTGTAGTTGTTTCTGTACCATGTATTGACAACTCAGAATAGGTGATGTATACCTATTTTGGGGGCGTCACAATACAACAGTCGTGTAAAATACGACAAAATACATGCTGTGAGTTTTAATACAAATATTGTCATCTAGACAATATTCACACTCAATTTAATCCTCATTACATTTATTATCACACTATTTAACAGAATAGTGAGGACTACTAAGACACCATCTCGGACCATCACTCAGTTCCCCGACTAGTCTCGGCTACGTTCTCATTTTCTGAACTAAACAGTGAAAAAAAATGTGAGCTCAACTAGCCCAGTAAGAAATATTATGACTAAGATAATGCAGAATAAATTATCATTAGTCCTCAACAGTGTTAAACTGATAAAATACAATAGACATCAAGTTTAACTGCAACGGAACATGTAATCCATTAAAACATGTAATTCATGAAGCGTGAAAATGTTTTTGTGGAATTTCTATCTTTTGGTGTTGGAGTTACTATTCACGTATCTGACTATTCACGATACTCAAGACTATTCACGATATCGACACTATTCAATTTAAAAAATAAAATTTCTTCTTTTCGTCCAAAACATCTATTCTCGGATACTAGCTCGATTGTATCCATGTTTTGATCATTCTTGAATTTTACACCACTATGATTATTTTGAGGTATTTTTGAACATGGATAAAACAAAGTACGAATCCTTAATCCTTAATCCTTGTCATTTTGTTTCACCGGATTCGTTTCTTTAAAAATATTTTTATCATCCTCGATCTTAAATGATGATATTATTGAATATCTTTGGCCCAGTAGTGCAAAGATGAATGATTTCTGAAGAATATCTTTGGCTCAGAGTGCAAAGATGAGCAGTGTTGAGATGAACATGGCCGAATGATTAATATCTTTGGCACATGTAGTGCAACGATGAACAGTGTTGAGATGAACATGATAGGATCGATTAATATCTTTGGCTCAGAGTGCAAAGATGAGCAGTGTTTAAATGAACATGACCAAACTGATGAATATCTTTGGCCTGTAGTGCAAAGATGAATATTTGATTCAGGATGTTTATGGATTGATGTTACGAGGAAAAAAGATGAGGCGATGAACTTTTAAATTCATACATAGAAGATAGTAGTTTGCATTCTCTACTTAACTCTTCTAATGAATTATTATTTCATTGCGAATATTGATTTAAAATTTGTTGTCTATTGTATTCTATTAGATTTTTCCCTGTTGAAGACTAACGATAATTTGTTGTATATTATCTTAGTCATAATATTCTTTACTGAGCTAGTTGAGCTCACCCTTTTCCTTTTTGTTCCATTCTTCTCAGGAGGCGAGAATATAGCAAGTACGAGTCGGGGTATGGAATGAAGGTTTTAGAAAGGATTGTTTAGTAGTCATCACCATTTTTGTAAAATAATGTATCAATAAATGTGATGAGGATTTATTTGAGTATAGATATTGTCTAGAAGATAATATTTGTATTTAAACTCACAGTTTTACTGTTGTAATAATAAAGTTGTAGTTGTTTCTGTACCATGTATTGACAACTTAGAATGGGTGATGTATACCTATTTTGGGGGCGTCACAATGACTATACCGAATCACCCCTGGTCATAATCATACCAAAAATTGTCCATCACTGCATTACAGACCTTTGAGGACTTTTGTCACATCATTTATATCAAGTCATGATTATACCCGAATGATCCTGTGTCATAATCATACTAAGTTCATCTATGCACGTAAGCCAAAGATAACATAATATAACATGAGGATGATGACAATGACATAATAATTCAATAAAACAAGTTCAAGAATTATTTAATCCATGAATTATTAACGTCCTTATTGTCAACATGATCTTTGTTTAGTGAGTAAAATTCAAGAATGATCGTAAGAATATTTCCATGAAAGATATCTTTGGATGAAACGCAAATATCAAGGATATTCTACTAATTTCATGGAGTATAGAAGTCAAAGTTTTAACCAACCGGGTATAATAAAGAATGGAATAACAAAAGAAATCACCGTGCATGCGGTTTGCAGCATAGACAGGTTATTCCAATGAATAATAATAACGGAACGGTCGTGAAATTCACACCGGCTGCGGGATGTTCCAACGAGAATAATAAAGATGGAACCCGGATCCGGTTAAAAACACACGATAGGATATTCCAACGAGAATGATAAAGATTTTAACCAGTCCTGTAAAACACACGCATGTGATATTCCAATGTAATAATAAAAAGCGGAACCAGTCCCGGTGTAAAACACACGCATGCAGGATGTTCCAATGTAATAATAGAAGAATGTCACCAAGTATAGGGTAAACCGTATACAAAGTTATTCCAATGAGAATAATAAGCAATGGAATAGCATAAGGATTTCACCAAGTATAGGGTATCGTCACGTATCACGAGTTATGTATAGGGTATGCCACTTTTACGAAAAGTTATTCAATGTAATAATAGTGAATGGAATAACATAAGTTCTCTTCAAGAAGAAAGAATAACACCCCTTACCGTAAAAGAACTGAATATAGAAGTAGTGAAGTAGCAGAATACTCTTCTTCTTTCTATAACTTTCTCTCTATAGATTCTCTCTATAATTTCTCTCTCTAGAGTTTCAATGAAATCGTAAGAAAATAATGAAGGAATGAGCTTCTATTTATAGGAAAATGGAATGCATAGTAACTAATCCATGAACGGTCCAGATTGATTTACTTTAATCTGACGGTCCATATTTAAAGAAAAATCTTTTAAATAAAATATAATATATTCTATTTATATAAAAATATTTTACTATGCAAACACTATGCAATACTATGCAAAACACTATGCAAAACACTATGCAACACTATGCATAATAAAATATAATATATTCTATTTATAGAATAACTTTAATAAAGTATTCTATTTTATATAAAAGATGTTTACGTTTTATTACGTTAATAATACTGAATAAAACAAAACGCGTCATTATCGCTATAATAATTCATATTATTAATCGACAATAATGGAATCAAACCGAGTGACTTCTCACATAAGCATCAATAATCAATACTGGTGTCTTACTATGCAACCACACGATATTCTTTACTTTTACTCAAAGGTAGTTCAACAATGATCAACGGTAAAACTTCCGCCGTTATTTCAATAAAATATTTTTTGTCGTTTTCTCAATCCGACAATAATTACATTAAGGGTCCACCAATGATTGAGTAGTTATTACGAATATTCCTGCTAAACCTAATATTCCCCACCAATCGAATATAATATAACCACTTGCATACTTTGCAAAATTTATAAATACTACCCACAACTATAATATTATCTCAAATTCACACCATAATATTAAAAATTATTTCAACAAAATTTAAATCTTTATTGATAAAATCTGGGGTCTCACAATCTCCCCTCCTTATGGAATTTAAGCCCTCGAAATTAAGTGCGATACTGATATGATAAAGAGATGAGGATACCTTGAATACCTTTATCGTTTAAAAATATTAAATTCATCTTTGCAATCCTACCAAAGATATTCATTAACAATTCATCTTTTTGCACTTCAAAGCCAAAGATATATAAGCTGTAAAACCAATAATCTTGAGACTTAGCTTAATAGTATCACGACCACGAATTATCCATGCACCTTCTTGGCCAGGATATTCGTGTTTTCAATTACTGATCGTGATTATACCGAATAATCCGTGGTCATAATCATACCAAGTCTATCAATGCACTACTACCAAAGATGACTTTTACCACATCCATGAATTAACATTTCATTCTTTGAGACTCGACTCAATAATTAATCCATATCATCGAATCATCCCTGCACTACAGGCCAAGGATATTCATTAGTATCACGACCACGAATTATCCATGCACTACGGCCAAAGATAATTGTGTATTCATTAGTATCACGACCACAAATTATCCAAGCACTACGGCCAAAGATAATTGTGTATTCATTAGTATCACGACCACAAATTATCCAAGCACTACGGCCAAAGATAATTGTGTATTCATTAGTATCACGACCACAAATTATCCATGCACTACTACCGAAGATAATTGTGTATTCATTAATATCCGACCACACAAATTATCCAAGCACTTACTACGGCGAAGATAATTGTGTATTCATTAAGATCACGACCACAAATTATCCAAGCATTACGGCCAAAGATAATTGTGTATTCATTAATATCACGACCACAAATTATCCATGCACTACTACCAAAGATAATTGTGTATTCATTAGTATCACGACCACAAAATTATCCAAGCACTACTGACCAAAGATAATTGTGTATTCATTAATATCACGACCACAAATTATCCAAGCACTACTACCAAAGATAATTGTGTATTCATTAGTATCACGACCACAAATTATCCATGCACTACTACCAAAGATAATTGTGTATTCATTAGTTTCACGACCACAAATTATCCATGCACTACTGACCAAAGATAATCGTGTATTCATTAGTATCACGACCACAAATTATCCATGCACTACTACGAAAGATAATTGTGTATTCATTAGTATCACGACCACAAATTATCCATGCACTACGGCCAAAGATAATTGTGTATTCAATTCTGATTATGATTATACCCAACAATCCACTCGGTCATAATCATACCAAGTCCATCTATGCACTACTGAGCCACGAGATGACTTTCAACATAATATAAGCATGAGGATAATGATATAAAGAATCAATCAAATGAGATAAAGGATAAATATTAAACATTTATAATATAATTTATCCGAGATTCAAGAATATCCCCATGTTATCAATCACTTAATAATCTCATAATCTAATATCATTAATACTATAACAATATTTTAATCATTTCTTAAATTTATAAACAATTTATCTTAATTGTTTACGCTTTACCATATAATGCATTTAATCATTCAAAAATGCCATACTCATAAGATATCATCACCAATTATCAAATCTCTCAAAAAATATGCATATACTCTATATAGGATTTTCTAGCCATAATATCCTATTTTCAACTTTGTTACTTCACATAACATATTTAACTCATATGTTCAGTAACTAAACTATTTTCATGAAAAATACCAAATCAGTCCCAAAATATTTCTTTTCTGGGATTTAGCATAATATAGTCCCATAATGAAAATATATTTTTCTCGGAATTTTTAAAATTCATTTACTATTTTTCAAAATCAATTTCTAATTAATTCCTTAAGAAATTAGCTACCTCAAGTTTAACTCCAAAATTCCCAAATCTTGGCAGGACCTTACACATGTTAACGTGAGCTTCTAGTTTAAATTTCATGGTCATCGGAGTTATAGAACTCCGGTTATAGCGTTTTTAAATCGGAAAAACCTAAATATTGAAAGAGTCATAACTTGCTCATTTTAAGTCAGAATGAGCTCATTTTTGGACAGGAGGTACTTTATACCATATACTTTCATGTCCCAAAAGGCCAGAATTTTTCTCATAATTTAAGTGGCCGAAACAGCCCTTAAAGTTTCTGGGCAGTAGCATTTTCGAAATTTACAGCTTTGGCCTCCTTTGCTAAAATCAGTCCACACAAAAATCTACAACACCTTTTCCAGTAATTCCACTTGGATTAGTTAGGTAACTCATAGATCTAACTCTAGGACTTGACCACATTCAAAAATTCAAAATATAATAAGAGGTATGGTCAATTGAATTTCATGTTACGTTTTCACCAAAATCGATTTTCAACTCTTTGTGATTTCTAAGAAACTTTCATGTTTTCACATACTAACCAACATAACTCATCATAAAACTTACTAATACCACGAATACCCATGATTTTCATTAGTCCAATGCTTTTATTATGACTTTCATCATAAACCACGTAAAGCTGCTCATTTTAGTTGAAGAATTATTTGAGGGTTTAAGAAATGGGTTTTTGTCTTTGGGGTCAATACAAAATTCGATTTCACGCTCTAGGGTAGGCTAGGAAATCTTCAAGAATACGTCAAGAAATTTATTAATGATATAAATATCATTCAAAACTGTTACTCTCGTCCAAGACTTGGATAGTACGTCACATTAATACCAATCAGTAACTTCTATCCCTTAACCTCGGATAGCACCTCACAATGATACCTATCAACTTGCCATCTTCAATCCATGACGTTGCCCTACGAAAAGTCGCTTTCTTTGTGCATTCCACACAAGGAAGTCAACAACGAAAGGATCGGACTCTTTACTTATGTCTTGATATAACGATGATTAACTTTAGGATTTGGTTACTTTGAATTAAGTATAACAAAGTTGGTTAGGAATATGAAAGCTAACAACCTTACAAAAAGAATAATGAGTAATTAATCAATCGTTTTCAAAAATTACCTCAAAGGCAAGTATTTTCAAAGAGATAAGATCGACAGGTAACGTGAAAGTGTTTATTTGAAACAAAAAGATTAATAAACAGTGGAGGTAACGAAGGTTTCTCCCAACGAAGTTTCAATAGATAAATCAAAGTCTAATTTCTCCGGAGTCAAATTTAAACGTTGAACACAAGCAAGAGAGATAAAAGAATGGGTAGAACCGGTATCTAATAAGGTATAGACTTTTCAAGAATTTATAATTAACTAACCCGTGCTAACTTCGTTCGGGTTATCCACTTTTTGAGAAGTCACGAAAAACGCTCTTCCTGAAACCACCGACTTTGTTTTGTCCGTATCCGCCTTTGGTGCCACTATCCCAGCTGGACTTGACTTCACTATACGACAAAATCGAGCTAAATGACCTTCTCTTCTTGAAATTTCCACTTCTATTATCTTTGCCATGATTACCACCGAAGTGGTTACCATTCTTAGCATGATAATTTCCCCCACGATGGTTATCATTGTTCTGATAGCCGTTGCCACCAGTATGATTATTATCGTGTTGTTGGTCGTTACCTTTTGTTTGAACTGAATCAACACTCTCATGTGCTTCATTGCTTATCTCAGCATTTTCAGATGCCATTCTCAAATACTGTCACAAAACAAGGGTTAATTGACATGTAACAAATTATCCCTATATTACGTGACCAATAAAATAGCACATAAACTTAGGTAGGTCATTCTAGCGAAGGTATTCCCGTCTCTCCTTCTAGTACTATTCTCACCTCTTAGCCGGGATCATATCCTAAGCTCGATATACCAACCGTGACGACCCAAAATTAGGTATATCGTCACCCATCTTGGGTCGCCACTTACATGGTACATAAATTCAAATACAATTTACTAACCTAATCGTAGGTATACAATACGACATAAAAGCGTGAGTTTGAATACAAATATTGTCTACTAGATATTATACAAACTCAAAAGGAGTCCTCATTACAACTATTATCACACTATTTCACGTAATAGTGAGGACTACTAATCTATCCTCTGGACCATTACTCCGTTCCCAGACTTGTCTCAAATTTATGTTCTCATTTCAAGAGAATAAAGGTGAAAGAAAAGGTGAGCTCAACTAGCCCAATGAAATATTATGACTAAGATAATGCGAATAAATTATCATTAGCCTTCAACAATGTTGTTAAACCGATAAAATACAATAGATAACCGGTTTAAGCTGCATGATGAATAAGAAATCCATTAAAAGAGTCAAGTAGAGAATAAAGTCTACTATCTTTTAGGTTTTAAAAGGTTTTCATCAATTTTTATCGGCGAGACTCGACAATAAATAAACCACCACATCTAATCATCCCCGTACCACGGTCAAGGATTTTCATCAAATTATCAATGGTCATGACTATAACGAATCACCCTTTGGTCATAATCATACCAAAATTGTCCATCAACGCATTACAGTGCCACCGAGGACTTTTGTCACATCATTTATATCAAGTCATGATTATACCGAATGATCCTCGGTCATAATCATACTAAGTTCATCTATGCACGTAAGCCAAAGATAACATAATATAACATGAGGATGATGACAATGACATAATAATTCAATAAAACAAGTTCAAGAATTATTTAATCCATGAATTATTAACGTCCTTATTGTCAACACGATAATCTTTGTTTAGTGAGTAAAATTCAAGAATGATCGGAAGAATATTTCCATGAAAAGATATCGGATGAAACGCAAATATCAAGGATATTCTACTAATTTCATGGAGTATAGAAGTCAAAGTTTTAACCAACTTGGGTATAATAAAGAATGGAATAACAAAAGAAATCACCATGCATGCGGTGCCGATAGACAAAGTTATTCCAATGTAATAATAATAACGGAACCGAGGTCGGTGAAATTCACACCGGCGGGATGTTCCAATGAATAATAAAGATGGAACGAGATCCCGGTGTAAAACACACGATAGGATATTCCAATGTAATGATAAAGATTTTAACCAGTCCGTTGTAAAACACACGCATGTGATATTCCAATGTAATAATAAAAAGCGGAACCGAGTCCGGTGTAAAACACACGCATGTGATGTTCCAACAGAATAATAGAAGAATGTCACCAAGTATAGGGTAAACCGGCGTATACACAAGTTATTCCAATGAATAATAAGCAATGGAATAGCATAAGGATTTCACCAAGTATAGGGTACGCTGGCGTGACACAAGTTATGTATAGGGTATGCCACTTTTACGGAGTTATTCCAATGAATAATAGTGAATGGAATAACATAAGTTCTCTTCAAGAAGAAAGAATAACACCCACTTACCGTAAAAAGAACCTAATATAGAAGTAGTGAAGTAGCGAGAATACTCTTCTTCTTTCTATAACTTTCTCTCTATAGATTCTCTCTATAATTTCTCTCTAGAGAGTTTCAATGAAATCGTAAGAAAATAATGAAGGAATGAGCTTCTTTTATAGGAAAATGGAATGCATAGTAACTAATCCATGAACGGTCCAGTTGATTTACTTTAATCTGACGGTCCATATTTAAAGAAAATCTTTTAAATAAAATATAATATATTCTATTTATATAAAATATATTTTACTATGCAAACACTTATGCAATACTATGCAAAACACTATGCAAAACACTATATGCAACACTATGCATAATAAGATATAATATATTCTATTTATAGAATAACTTTAATAAAGTATTCTATTTTATATAAAAGATGTTTCGCTTTTATTACGTTAATAATACTGAATAAAACAAAAGCGTCATTATCGCTATAATAATTCATATTATTAATCGACAATAATGGAATCAAACCGAGTGACTTCTCACATAAGCATCAATAATCAATACCGTGTGTTCTACTATGCAACCACACGTATTCTTGTACTTTTACTACCGAGTAGTTCAACAAAGATCAACGGTAAAACTTCCGCCGTTATTTCAATAAAATATTTTGTCGTTTTCTCGATCCGACAATAATTACATTAGGGTCCACCAATGATTGAGCTGTTGTATCGAATATTCCCTGCTAAACCTAATATTCCCAGCCAATCGAATATAATATAACCACTTGCATACTTTGCAAAATTTATAAATACTACCCACAACTATATAATATTATCTCAAATTCACACCATAATATTAAAAATTATTTCAACAAAATTTAAATCTTTATTGATAAAATCTGGGGTCTCACAACTTATCATTATTCCAATAGAATAATAAAGAATGTAACCAGTCACGCGTAATCCGCATGCATGTGATATATCCAATGAATAATAAAGAATGGTATAACGAAGAATTCACCATGCATGCGATAGGCCAGCACGTAAAGTTTATTCAAATGTAATAATAAATAATGGAACTGTGTCATGCGTAATACGCATACGAGGATATTCCAACGGAATAATAAAGAATGGAATAACAAAAAGACTTCACCAGCATGCGATAGATCGCATGCATGTGTTATTCCAAATGAATAATAAATAATAAAACCGAAATTAAATGCGTAATACGCATGACGAATGTGATATTCAAATGTAATAATAAAGAATGGAATAACGAAGAATTTCACCATGTATGCGGTGTGGACGACCCCAAAATAGGTCCATTCCATCCAACCCATTACGAGTCGCCAAATACATGGTGCGTAAACAACTACAACTTTATTATCACAACAATAAAAGCGTGAGTTTAAATACAAATATTATCTTCTAGACAATATTTATACTCAAATAAATCCTCATCACATTTATTGATACATTATTTTACAATAATGGTGAGGACTACTAAACAACTCTCTAGAACCTTCATTCCATACCCACGACTAGTACTCACTACATTCTCGCCTCCCGAGAAGAAAAATGGAACAACAAGGAAAAGGGTGAGCTCAACTAGCCCAAGAAAGAATGTTATGACTAAGATAATATACAACAAATTATCGTTAGTCTCCAACGAGGAAAAATCGATAGAATACAATGAACAACAAGTTTGAGATCAATATTCGCAGCGGAAATAATAATTCATAGAAGAGTTACGTAGAGAATGAAATCTACTATAATCTATGAATTTAACGGTCCATCATCAATATTTTATCCTCAGTAACATCAATCGATATTCATCTCAAATCAAATATTCATCTTTGCACTACTGGGCCAAAGATATTCATCAATCGGTCGTATTCATCTCGACACACTGCTCATCTTTGCACTAATGGCCAAAGATATTCATCGATCGGTCATGTTCATTTAAACACTGTTCATCTTTGCACTAAAGGCCAAAGATATTCATCGATCGGTCATGTTCATTTAAACACTGCTCATCTTTTGCACTTACGGGCCAAAGATATTCTTCGAAATCATTCATCTTTTTTCTGAAGCCAAAGATATTCTTCAAATCATTCATCTTTAACTACAAAGCTAAAGATATTCAACAACGGGTCATCTTTGCATTCAAGCCAAAGATATTCATCAATAATTCATCTTTGCATTGGTTTTATCCACGTCCAAAATACCTCAAAAATAATCATAGTGGTGTAAAATTCAAGAATGATCAAAACATGGATACAATCAAAGCTAGTATCCGAGAATAGATATTTTAGACGAAAAGAAAAATTTTCATTTTTAAATTGAATAGTCTTAATGATAAGTGAATAGTCTTAGATATCGTGAATAGTCTTGAGTATCGTGAATAGTAACTCAACACCAAAAGATAGAAATTCCACAAAAAAAACATCTTCACGCTTCATGAATAGTACTCGTTAATAGTAACTCGTGAATAGTAACTCATGAATAGTAACTCGTGAATAATAACTCATGAATAAGTAACCCCAGACATGAAAAAGTTCCAAATTTGATAAAAATTCCAACCAATATTTCAAAGATAATGATATTGAAGAAATAATATCATCGAGAAGAAAATAACATCCCTTACCTCAAAGAATCGATGCTTGGAAGGAAAGGTCGGAAGTGATCTTTGAATGAAACTTATCTTGACAACAACTCTCAAAGTATCTAAATACTCACAAAATACGCTCAATAATATAGAGAGAGAAGAAAACTTTGTTTACGGTGTGATTTTCAATTCTAACTTAGCCCTCTATTTATAGGAAAATGTTAGCCCGTCAAAGCAGACTTGACTGCTACACCGATGGCTTTACACCGCTACTATTGCCACCCACCACATTTGAAATAAAATTTAGCACATTTTTTCACCAACCACAAGTGGGGCCCACTCAATTCTAGAATTTTCCACCAAAATCAATTATAAACCTAATTTAGAATCAGACACCTCTTAAAATTCACAACAAATCATTCGTGCATTTTTAACGGTTCAAAATTTGTGGACATATACTTAACTTATGTATGTATAACATATCCAAAAATTACAACGATCCAACGGTTTGGATTAAAAATTATAACCCCCATGATATATCTCAAAACCCCGATTTGATTTTTAATACCTCCAATCAGATAAAATCTTGATAAAATACCTCAACATTAATTCCTTCATTAATAACCACATAAATAAATCCATCATTTATATTCATATAAAATAAATATTTCCTTATCATATGAATCAATAATTAATTATTCACAAATAATATTACGAATCACATTTATAATGACCAGTTTGTTCCCGGAAGAGGGGCTTTCGATAAGGATCTCTCCTTCTTGGCGCATGATTAGGTGACCAAACCTCTCCTTAGAAATGAGAACTTTCTAGACATTGCCAATAATGTTATCTAATAATATTATTCAAATAATATGAATTATTGATCGATAATGGGAAATCTGTCGCAAATGACAATTATTGAACAACAATAATATAAAATATCAACGCAACAATTATTGAATCAATAAAATAAAATATTGAGCGGTAACTCTTGTGAAAATTATTGAGTAGTGCCTTCTTACGTAAGGATCAATAATTCAACAATCTTGCGTACAATCTGGTAATCTTCTTTGTGCAACCACGCCAGCGTATTCTCGTATTTTAACCACCGGTATTCAATGCGGTCTTAATCAATAATAACGGTCTTAATGGTAACAACTACGCCGTTATTTATTTATAACCACCCAAACTTTGTCGTTTTCCTCATCCAATCGCTTTCCGTTATGGGACCCACATGGTCACATTGCGCATTAAATAATATTCACAAAAGATCTGAATATTCCACGACCAAACGAATATTCCCAGACAACAATGAATATTTTATAACCACTTGCTTATTTTGAAATATTTAGCGTGTTTTACCCATAACTAACCACATTAATCAAATCCACCCTTACTATTTCAAAATAATAAATAAAGGAAATTCCTTTTATTTAAAAAATTTGAGGTCTTACAACCTCCCTCCTTATGAAATTTCGTCCTCGAAATTGGCGTGCGTACACAGTGTTTGAAAAGGTAAAGATACCTCGCTTTCATTTTCGTTTCCAACTCCAGTGTCATTTCCTCAATAGCATGGTTTCTCCACAAAACTTTAACTTATGGTATAACCTCGATACATAGGTCGTGTTTCTTTCCTCTACAAAATCTTGGCGGTACCTCCAAATGCGTTAAGTCTTGGCTATCTCGTCGGTTCTAACTTCAATGGCGTGGTTGAATTCGTCCACATATTTACGTAACATCGATCGTGAAAAGCGTTATGAACACGCGTCATACTTGGTGGTAAAAGCGAGTCTATAGGCCACGGTTCCTATTCGATCGAGAATTTCAAATGGATTAATAAATCGAAGGTTTGAGCTTTCCTCACCTCACCGATTCTCGCTTTTAAAATAACAACTTCTTGCACTCCTTCTTCAAATTCATCACTCCGGTGTGTAGCTTGAAACGACTTTAACTTTATCGATTAAAATCGATTATACTCGTATATCATCACGTGCTCAGTATATCATCACGTGGGTACCTAGAGTTTTCATCTCCATCTCTATTATTTGTATATTATGAGTCTTTGACAATATTGTACTCGTGCTTGTATACGATCTTCTACTCAACACGTCAAATACCACGTTAAACTTTTCGGGATGGCATGGTCGTAAACATATCTTTGAAATGAGTCTCCTCTTGAGTTCTTGAAGCTCTTCCCACATTCCTTGCTTCATTTGAATTTTGTATCTCTATGAGTCATTTCGTTAATGGAATAGCGATTCAAGAATATCCTTCAACGAATCTCCGATAATAACCAACTAAGCTTGAAAGCTACGTATTTCGATTCTGACTTAGGTTGCTCTCAATTGTGACTCATATCCCAATCTTGGATATGCGTCTCACAATGACACCTATCGATTTACTATCGCATACGAATATGGCGTCCCCTATAGAGAGTCTCGGCAGGTGAATTCCACAAAGGAAGTCACAAAATAAAGGCTCAGTACCAAATTCTATAGTTGAATTTTTAACTCACGAAGTTCAATAGGAGCCATTCGATATGAGATTTTAGAAATGAGTTTTGTCTGGGGTTCAAAGTCGATACAAAATTTAATATCGATCTTTGGGAGTAAACCAAGAAATTCTTGAGAAATACGTCGGGAAAATCAATAACAACAGGGAATATTATTCAAATCGGCGTGTCTTTATTCAAATCCATAACATGGACTAAGAAAACTTGACATCCGTAATAAGCGAATGACTTCATGGCTTGATTGAAAATGTTTGACTACAATGGTTTGATTGCTTGAATTGAATAACGAGTTGCTTAAGAATATGAAAACTAACAACCTTACAAAAGTAATCAATTTGGCACGATGAGTAGTTAACCTTAAAATCACATCAAAAGCAAATATCTCTATAGAAATAAGGTTAACGGTAATGTGATAGTGCCAACATGAATCAAACAAGATTTTTAAACAACGGATGTAATGAAAGTTTCTCTAACGAGTCTCCATAAATAGGTCAAAGTCTAATTTCTCCGTAGTCAAGTTCAAGCGTTGGCGCAAGCAAGAGATAAAAGAATGGGTAGAACCCCAGATTCTAGTAAGGTATAAACTTCGCAAGAATTTATAATTAACTAACCTGCGTGCTAACCGTTCGGGTTCCTCGTATTTTGACCGGTCCACGACAAACGCTCTTCCGTGAATCGTTGACTTTGACTTTTCTTGGACATCCTTTTGAGTCACCATTCCATTGGATTGGTTTTCGATATCGTCTGATCTCGGCGATATGTCCTTCTTTTCCACAATTATAGCATACCTTAAAGCTGTTGTGGGCGGTTTGGGTGATATGTCCCTCTTTCCGCATTTGTAACATACTGACCAGATGGTCTTTCTCCTCCTTGGAACCCGGTTGCCCTTGGCGCCGACGCGTCTTCACATGGTCGTTGTTGAATCTCCTCTTTTAAAATCTCCTCCCAACTCGCTTCTTCTATTTTCATGGCCACGATTACCACCAGAGTGGTTCTACCGCTTTGTTCGTATTCTTCTTTCTCCACTTGGTTATCGTTATTACGATGGCTACTTTATCTTTGGTATGATCCTGGTTATGGTCCCTCGGTTGAGCGTACTCGTTATCTCGCTCTAACAATCGAGCCTGTTTACAACATCTGAATAGAGAAAATTTATGAGAAATGAGATCTTGGCGTATCTTAGGGTTTCAAACCTCTCGAAACATCCGCGTCATCGTTCCTCATTCTCCACCAAATGAGGTGCAAACTGGATAACTCCGCGAACTTCGCCTCGTCTTTGGGACACAAATCGTATTATTCTGCTCCGATCTAATAAACTCCACTTCCTTCATATAGCGAATACTTTCGGAAAATACTTGTCATTGAACTGTTTTGAAACGTCTCCCATGACATCTTGAGTCGCAATTGGATAGGTATGCTTCATGATTCCCACCGATGTCGCCTTCGCCACGGAACATAAAAGTAGCGAATGGAACTTTACATTCCTCCGTGCATCCCAAGACATCGAATATCTTGGTAATTTGCTTGACCCATGTTTCCGCCATGATCGGATCTGGCTTTCCCAGTGCGGTGGTCCCAACTCTTTGAATCGCTTGCATTTGTGACCACCGTGTAATTGCTATCATTTCCTCTTATATTTTGAACACGAGTCTCCTCGTGCGATTTTGCATGAGCTGCAAAAAAGCTTCTAAACATCCCCTCGTACATCATCATTACGGTGGTGTTGTTCACAGGAGGAACATTGCCACTGTTGCACGTTCTCCTCGTTGGTAAAATCTGAGACATCTCCACGGTCTCATTTACTCCATTGTTAATATTCTCATTCGACATTCTCAAATACCTTGTCATAAAACAAGGGTTAATTAAGGAAATCAATATATCACATAATATCCCTATATATTGACCAACTAACAAATAAGCTTAGGTAGGACACACTTAGCGAAGGATTTACTCGTCTCTCCCCTCCCTAGTTCTATTCCCCGATCTCATGGAGATCGTATCCCTAAGCTCGATACCAACCATGGCGACCCCAAAATAGGTCCATTCCATCCAACCCATTCTGAGTGCCAAATACATGATGCGAAACAACTACAACTTTATTATCACAACAATAAAGCGTGAGTTTAAATACAAATATTATCTTCTAGACAATATTTATACTCAAATAAATCCTCATCACATTTATTGATACATTATTTTACAATAATGGTGAGGACTACTAAACAACTCTCTCTAGAACCTTCATTCCATACCCCACTAGTACTCGCTACATTCTCGCCTCCACGAGAAGAAAAATGGAACAACAAGGAAGCGGGTGAGCTCAACTAGCCCGATAAAGAATGTTATGACTAAGATAATATACAACAAATTATCGTTAGTCTCCAACGAGGAAAAATCGATAGAATACAATAGACAACAAGTTTCGGATCAATATTATAGGGAAATAATAATTCATAGAAGAGTTACGTGAGAATGAAATCTACTATAATCTATGAATTTAACAGTCCATCATCAATATTTTATCCACAGTAACATCAATCAATATTCATCTCAAATCAAATATTCATCTTTGCACTACGGGCCAAAGATATTCATCAATCGGTCATGTTCATCTCAACACTGTTCATCTTTGCACTAAAGGCCAAAGATATTCATCGATCGATCATGTTCATTTAAACACTGCTCATCTTTGCACTAAAGGCCAAAGATATTCATCGATCGATCATGTTCATTTAAACACTGTTCATCTTTGCCTTCTACAGGGCAAAGATATTCTTGAGAAAAGCATTCATCTTTTGCTTCTACGGGCCAAAGATATTCTTCGAAATCATTCATCTTTGCACTTTCAAAGCTAAAGATATTCAACAACGGGTCATCTTTGCATTACAAGCCAAAGATATTCATCAATAATTCATCTTTGCATTGGTTTTATCCACGTCCAAAAATACCTCAAAAATAATCATAGTGGTGTAAAATTCAAGAATGATCAAAACATGGATACAATCAAAGCTAGTATCCGAATAGATATTTTAGACGAAAAAAGAAAAATTTTCATTTTTAATTGAATAGTCTTATGATTCGTGAATAGTGTCGTATCGTGAATAATTATCGTATCGTGAATAGTAACTCAGACACCAAAAGATAGAAATTCCACAAAAAAAAACATCTTCACGCTTCATGAATAGTACTGTGAATAGTAACTCGTGAATAGTAACTCATGAATAGTAACTCGTGAATAGTAACTCATGAATAGTAACCCCAGACATGAAAAAGTTCCAAATTTGATAAAAATTCCAACCAATATTTCAAATAATGATATTGAAGAAATAATATCATCGAGAAGAAAATAACATCCCTTACCTCAAAGAATCGATTGCTTGGAAGGAAGGTCGGAAGTGATCTTTGAATGAAACTTGTCTTGAATAAATGACTCTCAAAGTATCTAAATACTCACAAAATCGCTCGATAATATAGAGAAGAGAAAGAAAACTTTGTTTACGGTGTGATTTTTAATTCTAACTTAGCCCTCTATTTATAGGAAAATGTTAGCCCGTCAAGCGGACTTGACTGCTACACGATGGCTTTACTACCCGCTACTATTGCCACCCACCACATTTGAAATAAAATTTAGCACATTTTTCACCAACCACAAGTGGGGCCCACTCAATTCTAGAATTTTCCACCAAAATCAATTATAAACCTAATTTCCGAATCAGACACCTCTTAAAATTCACAACAAATCATTCGTACATTTTTAACAGTTCAAAATTTGTGCACATATACTCAACTTACGTATGTATAACATATCCAAAAATTACAACGATCCAACGGTCAGATTAAAAATTATAACCCCCGCAATATATCTCAAAACCCCTGATTTGATTTTTAATACCTCCAATCCGATAAAATACTGATAAAACACCTCAACATTAATTCCTTCATTAATAACCACATAAATAAATCCATCATTTATATTCATATAAAATAAATATTTCCTTATCATATGAATCAATAATTAATTATTCACAAATAATATTACGAATCACATTTATGAATGAACCAGTGTTCCCGGAAAGAGGGCTTTCCAATAAGGATCTCTCCTTCTTGGCGGCATTGATTAGGTGACCAAACCTCTCCTTAGATGAACTTTCTAGACATTGCCAATAATGTTATCTAATAATATTATTCAAATAATATGAATTATTGATCGATAATGGGAAATCTTTATGCGATGACAATTATTGAACAACAATAATATAAAATATCAACGCAAACAATTATTGAATCAATAAAATAAAATATTGAGCGATAACTCTTGTGAAAATTATTGAGTAGTGCCTTCTTACGTAAGGATCAATAATTCAACAATCTTGTGTGCGTCTGGTAATAGCTCTTGTGCAACCACCGCAGCGTATTCACGTATTTTAACCACCGGGTATTCAAAATGTCTTAACAGTATAACTACGGTCTTAACGGTAACAACTACGCCTGTTATTTATAACCACCCAAACTTTGTCGTTTTCCTCATCCAATCGCTTTCCGTTATGGGGCCCACACATGGTCACTTGTCGTCAATTTAATATTCCCAAATGCGAATAATATTCCACGACCAAACGAATATTCCCAACAACAATGAATATTTTATAACCACTTGCTTATTTTGAAATATTTGCGCATTTTACCCATAACTAACCACATTAATCAAATCCACCCTTACTATTTCAAAATAATAAATAAAGGAAATTCCTTTTATTTAAAAAATTTCGGTCTTACGTGCGGTACTTGGCATGAAAGTTATTCAACATAATAATAAAGAATGGAATAACAGAAGAATTTCACCATGTATGCGGTACTTCGCATAGACAGGTAATTCCAACATAATAATAAAGAATGGAATAACAGAAAAATTTCACCATGTAATGGGTACTTCGCATAGACATGTTATTCCAACATAATAATAAGGAATGGAATAACAATAGCTCTCTTCATGAATACGAAAGAATTAAATAATACCCCTTACCTCAAAAGAAGACTAGATACTGGAATAGTGATGTAGCAGACTTCTCTTCTTCTTTCTCTCTATAATAATTGCTCTATAGCTTTAGTGAATTGGTGAGACATGAAGGAAGAATGAGCTTCTATTTATAGGAAAATATAGTTTCGATAATTGCACGTTTCGGGGCTCAAAATATTACAAATCTGATACCTTCAACTTGTCTTTCATTTTAATTTAGTCCTCGCAAGTATTATTAAACTTGCACCACCTCCCCTAATAGTAAATAATGTGAATCAATAGTTCAATCATGTGAATCAATAGTTATAATCATGTGAAAATACAATTACGATAATACCTCCATCTATACCTCCATTTTTAACTTAGTCATGCAAGTATTATCAAACTTGCACCAACTCCCCTAATAGTATAAGAATGTGAATCAATAGTACACACATGTGAACAAATAGTTATAATCATGTGAATTAATAGCAATTAATTGCTCATTTATTCGATTAATTACCTGATTGGTCAATATAACCTCCAGACATCAATTATTATCGAAATAAATGTCGATTTCCACTAACACTAACAATCCCAACATAATGGAAATATTTTTCTCAAAAAATTCATTTTTGAAATTTTGAAGTTTGACTTTTTCTGACAAAGTCAACTGTTGACTTTTTTGACATAAAAGTCAACCCCAACAAATTTTGTGTTTATAGTCTATTTCTACTAATTTCATCGTTCCGGACTCAAATATCACGTCCGCGTCTCCAAATTCAACTCCGAACTCAAATTCAATTTTTAATAATATTCATCATAATATTTAACAACCAGGTCGTTCCCAGGAAAGAGGGGGCTTTCCAATAAGGATTTCTCCCTATTGGCACGCAATTAGGTGACCAAACCTCTCCTTGGCAGAACTTCTAGACATTGTAAATATTGCAATTTAATAATATGAATAACTTTGTCGTCTCAATTATTGATTTAATAATATATAAAATATTATGCAGATGATACTGTGACAATAATCGAATCAATAATATGAGAGATATGATGCATCAATTCTTGTAGCAATAATTGAGTATAAGCGAGTGACTTCTCACATAAGCATCAATAATCAATCTGGTATGCTACTTATGCAACCACCACAGCGTATTTACGTACTTTTACTACCGTGTAGTTCAACAGTTTAACGGTAAAACTTCCGCCGTTATTTTTATAAAAAGATAATTAGGTCATTTTCTAACTACAACAATACTTCCGTTGTGGGGTCCACCAATGATTGTGTCGTCGTACGAATATTCCCTGTTAAAACGAATATTCCCTGACCAATCGAATATTATATAACCATTTGCTTACTTTATAAAATTTGTAAATATTACCCACAACTATAACATTATATCAAATCCACACCATAATTTTCAAAAAAAATATTTCGAGAAATTTAAATCTTTATTCATAAAATTTGGGGTCTCACAATCTCCCCTCCTTATGAAATTTCACCCTCAAAATTTACGTACGTACCTGGTATGCCGAAGAGATAAGGATACCTTGACTTCATTTCAGATTCTAACTCTTGAGGTATAACCTTTGAGTGTTGAATACGATCCTTCTTATCCAAGATTTTAACACGTATCTCCTCATACGTTAAATCTTCTGCTATCTCATCTAGTTCTAATTTAATAGCATGGTTCGGTTCATCCACATATTTACGTAACATCGATACGTGAAAAACGTTATGAACACGTGACATACTTGGCGGTAAAACGAGTCTATAGGCCACAGTTCCTACTCCATCGAGGATTTCAAATAGGCCAATTAAATCGAGGGTTGAGATTTCCTCTCTTCATCGATTCTTGCTTCTAGAATAATGCCCTCTTGAACCTTCTTCTTCATATTAATCAGCTCCAGGTGTGTTGTGACGCCCCCAAAACAGGTATACATCACCCATCTTAAGTCGCCAGAGACATGGTACATAAATTTAAATACAAACTTAATTATACAACTATCGGGTAATATACGACAAAACATAATCTAAGAGTTTTCATCAAGACAATATCCACTCTCAAATAGAGTCCTCATTACATTTATTGTCACACTATTTTATAGAATAGTGAGGACTACTATACCACCATCTCGGACCATCACTCCATTCCCCGACTAGTTCCGGCTACGTTCTCATTTCCCGAAGAAAACAATGAAAGTAAAAGGGTGAGCTCAACTAGCCCAGTAAGAAATATTACGACTATGATAATGCAGGATAAATTATCATTAGCCTTTAACAAAGTTAAACTGATAAAATACAATAGACATCAAGTTTAACTGCAGCGGAATAAGTAATCCATTAGAAGAGTCAAGTAGAGCATGATATCTACTATCTTCTATGATTTAAAATGTTTTCTTCAATTTTTATCGCTGAGACTCAGCTTAATAAATAAACCACGTCATCCCTGTACTACGGCCAAGGATATTCATTAGTATCACGACCACAAATTATCCATGCACTACGGGCCAAGGATATTCGTGTTTTCATCAATGGTCATGATCATGCCAATAATCATCCCATCAATGCACTACAGTGCCAATGAGGACTTTTACCACATCATTTGTAACATTACTATTACATGACTATACCGAATAATCCTCAGTCATAATCATACCAAGTCCATCTATGCACTACGAAAGCCACGATGACTTTCAACATAATATAAACATGAGGATGATGACAATGACATAATAATTCAAAAAAACAAGTTCAAGAATTAAATTTTAAAGATTTATAAGTTAATTTATCCTGAACTCAAAAAACGTCCAAATTGTCAACATGATCTTTGCTTTGTGGAGTAAAATTCAAGAATGCTTAGAAGAATATTTCCATGAAAAGATACTGGATGAAGCGCAAATATCCAGGATATTCTACTAATTTCATGGAGTATAAAAGCCAAAACTTTAACCAAATGAGTATAATAGAATATATGAAACTGCAAATGGATTTTTGCCCGCCATGCGGTAATCCACGTAGACAGATAGATCATTTCCACAATTTAATAAGGAATGAATACAAAGGATCATTCACCATGCATGCGGTAATCCACATAGACAGGTTATTCCAACAGAATAATAAAGAATGGAATAACGTAAGAATTCACCGAGCATGCGATAGAATCGCATGATGAAAGTTATTCCCAACGTAATAATAAAGAATGGAACCGAGTCGTGCGTAATCCAGATAGATGTGGATATTCCAACAGAATAATAAAGAATGGAACCAGTCATGGGTAATCCGCACATACCAGGATGTTCCAACATAATAATAAAGAATGGAACTAGGTCATGCGTAATCCGCTTGCAGCATGGGATGTTCCAACAGAATAATAAAGAATGGAATAACAACAGAATTCACCAGGCATGCGATAGACTGCACAAACAGGTTATTCTAACAGAATAATAAAGAATGAAATAATAGAAGAATTTCACCATGTATGCGGTACTTCACATAGATAGGTTATTCCAACATAATAATAAAGAATGGAATAACAACTCTTACGAGTATTGAAAGAAAATAACTCTCTTTATGAATACGAAAGAATAATACCCCTTACCTTAGAAGAAACTGGATATTGGAATAGTGAGGTAGCAGACTTCTCTTATTCTTTCTCTCTATAATTTCTCTCTATAATAATTGCTCTAAAGCTTTAGTGAATTGGTGAGAAATGAAGGAAGAATGAGCTTCTATTTATAGGAAAATATAGTTTCGATAATTGCACGTTTTGGGGTTCGAAATATTACAGTATAATACTTTCCTCTTTTTCTTCATTTTTAATTTAGTCCTGCAAGTATTATCAAACTTGCACCACCTCCCCTAATAGTAAATAATGTGAATTAATAGTTCAATCATGTGAATCAATAGTTATAATCATGTGAAAATACAAATTATAGTATAGTACCTCCATCTATACCTCCATTTTTAACTTAGTCATGCAAGTATTATCAATCTTGCACCAACTCCCCTAATAGTACAAGAATGTGAATCAATAGTACACACATGTGAACAAATAGTTATAATTATGTTAATTAATAGGAATTAATTGTTCATTTATTCGATTAATTACCCGACTGGTCAATATAACTTCCAGACATCAATTAATATCAAAATAAATGTCGATTTCCACTAACACTAATAATTCCAACACAATGGAACTATCAATTTCATCTTTAATCAACACGAACTTATTCATCATTAATATTATAACTCACAATATTTAACAACCAGGTCGTTCCCAGGAAAGAGGGGGCTTTCCGATAAGGATTTCTATTTATTGGCACACAATTAGATGACCAAACTGTTAGGTTTGTAATATTCATGGACGCAATCAAATTTCAAAAAAGTGCAGAAGCGTGGTAAAATCAGAGTTTAAAATTTACAAACCATATACCCGGATCACCCTTTATGCATAATTATTAATTAAACGAAAAGATAAAGAATAAATCATACCCTTGAAGATCGAGCTTCCTCAGGTACAAGTTCACCTCCAAATCCTTTCGCGTTCAATCTTGAATCCACCGGGTTTGGTTCCTTCCTTTGATCAACGTTAGCCACCCAAATGTTTGGCCTCTAGAGGTGATCCACCAAGGAAGAATAAAATTCAAGAAGATGGGTTGGTTGGCTAAACCCTAGTTTTTCTATCTCTATAGAAAAGGTGTACTCCTAACAACTTGGAATTATTACGTATGTTGAAAAATCAACAACCCATACCACCCATAATAAGACTCCTCTTATTTATAGATGTGGGCAACCCACCTTAACAATTAAGGAATTGGGTTTTAATTAATTAATTCTTTTAATTAATTAAGCTCCCTAATCTTATTAGGGATAATTAATTAAACTCCTTTAACTAATTTTTCTTCCTAAACCAATTAGGAATAAATGAGAGTACTTATATTAAATTAATTCCTAAACTCTTTTAGAAATTAAAATAATAATAATTGTAATAATATTAATAAGACTCCTCTTATTAATTTATATTTAATATTTCTAAAATATTAAATAATAAATATTAAGCTATTTAATTTATTCTATCACCATAGATTAAATTAAATATACATAACATATTATTACGATTATGCCATTAACTTCTTAAATAATTATTCTTCCTTTTATGGTGTGACCCTTTAGGTTCTCCATATTAAACCTAGTTGTGAATAAATCAATTAGAACAATTCTAATCTTATTTAAATAAATAAATTAAATAATTAATTTATTTAAATAATATTTATTCTACAATAGGGATAAGCCTCCTAGCGATCAACGACTTTCCGGATAATATAGATTTCAACATTAATCATAAAGAACCTTTGAGTAAATAGTTACAAATGCAAATTCAATCCTTCCACCATACAATGTCCCAATTAAATATAAGACATGGAATTATCGCCAAGTCTTATTTTATTTAATTATATGTATTTTTCGATCCTTAAATGCACAACTCCAAATAATGCAAATTAGAAACTCCTTTCTAATTTCATTCTCGCCTTAACCAAGGACTACTTTGGGTTGTCATTTATCGAATCACATAGGACATTTCTCTTCTTTATTAGAAGTGGTAGATTCTTTATTGATCATACATTATCTCCATATACAACTTATTATACCCAAGCATACCTTTGATATACCCTAAGGGTCTTAAGGAATAAGTCAAAGTATAACTCATCATACACAAGATACTATGATGATCTCAAGTCCAAGGATCACTTGTACTACTATCACTACTGAGAATTCCTATTGACAGCAAATAAAACTCCATTAGGTATTCCTTAGCGAGCCACGTTCAATGAACTTATTCTCTAATAAGTACCTACATACTTGCTTTAGTGTCTCCACACAAATGATCATGAGATCAATCATCCTCATCCAATGAGCAAGTTACGTATGTACCAATCTATCCGGATTCACTAATCCCCAAATTAGTAATCCAACGATTGGGAACTATTTTAGTTTTAAGCTTTCTAAGAATTTAGATCTCATTAGAATGATCATCATCATTATTCTAAAAGCATTGCTTAAAACTATGGGTTTATCACATATTTTAAAACAAAGATCATGTAGATAATTAAAAGCCTTTAATAAATTAATACTTTTTATTAATAAATAAATAAGATTGTTACAAAGTATATGCTTTATCATCAAACATGATTGGCTTGTGTGCATACTACTTTCAATCTCCCACTTGCACTAAAGCCAATCGTCATGGTATCTTATACTCTTCTTCTCTAAGTGACGATTATCCTGGCCGTTGGATAAGCTTTAGTTAATGGATATGTAATGTTGTTCATGAGAGTCCACTATCTCTATAGTGATTTCCCATCTTTCAATGATTCTAATAATCAAATGAAAGTGCCACAACACATGTTTAGATCCAAGATGAGACTTAGGAACTATTCCTAGTTCTCAGAATGAACTTTTAATCCAAAATCAATCAACTTGCGACTTCATTTATAGCTATATACTTTGTCTTTATCACTAAACCAAAGAACTCTTTCTCATTTGGAACCTTTTCAATTCACTCGCACCAATTTGTTCAAGGTAACACTTTACCTTAAAGTGGATTTTCTGATCGTCTTGGTCATGTCTGAAAAACTTGAGTCCGTAAAGCCTTCTAGTTTTAATTCGGACCCACCATGTTTGCTCACATCCTTAGTGCCGCTTAAGCACTTTAAGATGTTTTTCACCGCCTTCACGGTGATCTTCTCGAATATGACCGATCAACATCGTGTCTCGTATATTTCATTGCATACATGATTGTCACTCATGCGATCTCTCTTCTTTGGAGTCTATGGGGACTATTAAGAGAGATACACTCCATGGCTCATCAACATGAGACATCTCTTGAGTTTTGCCATGCTAAACGACTTTAGCATCAAATGAATATACGTTCCTTGGGTCAAGTTGAGCATCCTTTTAAATCTATCTATATAGATTTATATCCCCAATTAAGATACTCTTCCAAATCATTCATGGAGGAATGTTTAGACAACTTTATCTTTACTTGATTGTAGCATTGGTATGTCATTCCTTATCCGTAGTATATCAACATATAATACTAGGAATGTCACGATGCTCCCATCGACCCTTTTTTACACACTAGAAGTCTTACCTCATCGAATGTAACTCTGGATCATCATCTTCTATGATGTGTACCTCATCATCATCATCCATGATGAATCCATACCTCCTAGGTATCTTTGGTACTATTCCGTTTATGATTCGGTTTGTGGTACAATAGGTCTATCTACGTGTTCCTCTTATTTGACTTATAGTGTTTTGTGGTTCTTGAACTTTTCAAGATCTATTATCCTCCCACTAGCCCCTTTTAATGATAAACACCTTTATCTTAGAAGGCGGCGTGTTTTCAGAACAAACACCTTTTGCTAAGTAGAATTATAGAACATATACCCTAAACTTTCTTTAGGATGTCCCACAAATCAGACATGTCAAATCTTGTCCCAAGCTTATCCTTTGAAACCTTTTCACATAAGTTGGACAACCCCTTATCTTAACATACTTAAGATTAGGAATCCTCCCCATCCATAACTTTTATGGAGTCTTGGGGCCGGATTTTGAGGTTACCATTTTAGAGATATACGTACCATTTCTAGGACATTATCCCGGAAGGATACCGGAATGTCGGTAAAATCATTATGGACCGCACCATGTCCAATAAGGTACGATTTTTCATTCAGATACATCAATCAATTATTGCATATCAGGATGTGTCCATTATGAGAAAACCATTTGAGATGATCTAGAAACTTATTGCACAAGTATTTATTCCTTGATCTAATCAAAGAATCTTAATACTTTGCCAATTTGTTTAACTTTTGAATTCTTTGAACCTTTCAAATAATTCACACTTGTATTTCAGCAAATACACACATTCAACTCTTTGAATGATCATCTCCTTTTCTTATACTAATTTGTTCAATATGCAAAATATATATTTTTACATAAGTCAAATATACAAAATTTATTAAGTAATATTCCAGTTCTATACAAAATATTATTATTATAAATAGAACAACAATTGTTCTTAATTATAATACCAAAGATTTCATTGTCCAACAATAAAATGGAAATAATATTTTAACAAGAACTGGAATACAATAACAACTTATTGACTTAATAGATTTGCCGTAGGCATTGCTAAACTATAAGTTTCTATGGCTAATGTTGCAACCTTTGCTTCATTTTCCACACATAGGATTACTTATATTTGTTTAGCTTTCTACTTCTGTTTGGTCCTTTCATAAATCTATATTTATGATAACCAAAGTCGGTATCCAATACCCAAGTAGAACCTTGACTTAAAGAAAATTTATTTAAATCATGAACAAAATTGTATTGTAACCGAAACTTCACTAAGCTTCTTTGGTTAGCCTCTGCAAGATGCTTCTCGCAGTTTCCTTCCAGTGTCCAGGCTTATTGCAGTGGAAGCAAACTCCTTTGCTATCTGTATCAGTTTTGTTCTTATTATCCTTTTATTTATGCCTTTCTATTTACCTTCTTTGAATCGTTCTTCTTTTCAGAAGATCCTTTGGCCCCTACCAGTAAGACTTGATCTTTCTTGGTTGGAAAATGACTCTCAACATTTTTCAATATGTTAAGCAAATCAATGAGGTCCGATATCTAGCTTGTTCATATGAAAGATTCACAACAATTGTGAAAGGAGTCCGGAGTGAGTGCAAGATCAAATCTTGGCTCAACTCTCCATCCATGACAAAACCATTATCCTAATTGATCAATCAAATTGATTATGTTAAGAACTTTTTATGTCAGCATTTATAGTGCCATTGGCCATTCTAGATCGGAAGAGCTCCTTAGATATCCGATATCTATCGGTCCTACTTTCCTCACCATCAACTACTTGACGTGCGGGAATATAAGAGGAGCATCCATAGTTTCATCTTGACGCTGAAGCTCGTACTACTCATGGATGCGAGCATGATGCATTGAGCTAATCAGCATCATCTTGCCACTTTCTAAAAGTAGCAATCTCTTCCTCGAGGCATTATCTGCAACCATTGCGGGGATAGGCGTATTAAGGACATAAGATAGCTTTTCAAATGCATGAGAACTATTCTCAAATTCCTTAACCAATCCGCTTTATTTTGGCCCGATTAATTTAGCATCTAATATGCTTCGCAGTTGATAGTAATTTAGACATTGTAAAATTCTGTAAATGAATTTGTAATTAACAACATTTTAACATACATTCTTTTATTAATTACCAAAATAATTTAGGTCTTGTTTTAAATTGGTATCTCCCACTATTTTCTTCAAACTATATTACCCTCACTTATATAGTTCGGCAAAATATAATTAAAGATTTGCTAGTGAGAATAAGGATCCCATTTCAAATGTATATAGCCTTGTGGTGACACAACAAACTATATATAAATAAATAGGTAGACAACTTTTGTCAATTACATCAACTATGTAACTCCTTTTCTTTTGCCTCTTAGATTATTTTGATCAAGTGGTGGCACATCCGAATCAAAATTATCCAAGTTAAGTCCGACCTAGCACTCCATATATTCAAAAAGAAAAATATCATCCTTGTGGTGACACAACAAAACAATATTGTTCAATTTTCTTTATAAGCATCAAATGTGATAAATTAACATCTTAAATACTTAATACTTGCCTTGTGGTGACACAACAAACTCATATTAAATATTTAATACTCTATTAATTTTATCATGCTAGAAGGCGACGTTCGATATTCCAAATATCTTTGAACGCTTAGGACTTAATATAAAAATTGAGGGGTTTGTTATTAATTTGTCTCATCTTGTTTAGCGCGCATGCACATATATATATAAAATACGCGTCATATTAATGAACATGTGAAGCATGTTTGCATAATATATAATATATATATATATAGTATTAGCATGCACATATAGAATACTATATTCTACCCGGATTGATTATGGACTTTTATTCTAGTTTGGTTCACTAGAGCCACCAAGTGAACCAAAAGGTCAAACCCTAGGTGTGCGAAAATAATATTTAAATATAACTATTACATTTAAACCCTGGCTCCATTACAAATCGGGTCTTCAAGCGCTTCTTGTCCCTCCTGATCTCTAATTCTTCAAAAATTAATTCTAACTATTCCTATTACAAAACTATTTAAAATAAATAGAAGCCTCGATCGTGATCGAGGGAAGTACATAGGAGGAGTTAGAATTTACATTAAGAAAAATTAGAGAAGACGAGGTACGCAGTAATTCCCATTTAATAAAACTCATACATTCATGCATCCAACTAAAATAAAATCCAATCACATTGGTCAATAGTCCATAATCAATCCCATTTATTATCATACACATCACCATATGCATCAATAAATAACATTCATCTCATGAATAATAAACCTTTAATATATATATTGATATCATTTAATGGGCAAATTTAGTTAGTATAAAATCTATTTTTGAATAAAAATAAACTCCTTTATTTAAATTCAAATTTAAATCAAAATAAAACTATTTTATTTTAATTTATCCTATTTTGAATAAAATAATCTATTTTATTTTAATCAAAATAAACTCATTTATTTTAATTAATTATGGAATCCAATTCCATGTAATAAAAAAAAAATCTTTAATTAAAATAAACTCTTTTATTTTAATCAATTATGGAATCCAATTCCATGTAAAAAAATTTTAATTAAAATAAACTCTTTTATTTTAATTAATTATGGAATCCAATTCCATGTAAAAAAAAATATTAAAGGAAACACGGATATTCTTTCCTATTCACAAATAAACTCCTTTATTTTGAATAATATGAAATCTTATTTCATATTTAAATAAACTCCTTTATTTAAGGAAACACGGATTTTCTTTCTCTATTCACAAATAAACTCCTTTATTTTGAATAATATGAAATCTTATTTCATATTTAAATAAACTCCTTTATTTAAGAAAATTAGGATTCTCTTTCCTATTCACAAATAAACTCTTTTTATTTTGAATAATATGAAATCTAATTTCATATCTAAATAAACTCTTTTATTTAAGGAAACACGGATTTTCTTTCCTATTCACAAATAAACCCTTTATTTTGAATAATATGAAATCCTATTTCATATCTAAATAAACTCCTTTATTTTAAGGAAAGATGGATTTACTTCCTATTCACAAATAAACTTCTTTATTTTAGGAAAATAAAATCTAATTTCAACTCCAATTAGTTATTATGGAATCCAATTCCAACTCTAATTAGTTAGCATGAAATTTAATTTTAAAATTAAAATAAATCTTTTATTTTAATATTAAAATAAACCTTTTATTTTAAAGATTAAAATAAACTTTTATTTTAAAATTAAAATTATTAAGAATAATATATATATATATATATATATATATATATATATATATATATCCTATATCCTTAACAATTAATGTATTTATTCCATGCAATCCTGTTAACCCTTGTTTCCGTGCATTCCATAAAAAATTTGTTGATTAGTAACTTTTACTATTCATTAACCAATCATGCAATCATTAACCAATCATGCAATCATTAACCAATAATGCAGTCATTGATTTCCAGTATTACTAAAAAATTCATTTCTCTTGAAATCCGGCAATCCGATGTTTTTCTTCGATTCCTTGAAATAAACCAGATCTGCTATATAACCGGATCTGCTATATATAACTGATAGCTTGCCATGCAATCCGGAAAATTAATTAAAATAAAGTTACGGCACGATTTTCGGCAGAACAAATTTTCGGCATGATTTATTTTTTTTTTTTTTTTTTTTTTTTTTTTTAATTTTATACAATAAAATTATGCCCAATTAAATTGTTCTAAACACATATCAATATACAAATTAAATCAACAATTAATAATTGTGATAAAGGTTTGGCTCGATACCACTCGTTAGGGTTTGTAATATTCATGAACGCAATCAAATTGCAAAAAAGTGCTAAGCGTGGTAAAATCGAGTTTAAAATTTACAAACCATATACCCGGATCACCCTTTATGCATAATTATTAATTAAACGAAAAGATAAAGAATAAATCATACCCTTGAAGATCGAGCTTCCTTAGTACAAGTTCACCTCCAAATCCTTTCGCTTCAATCTTGAATCCACCGGGTTTGGTTCCTTCCTTTCGATCAACGTTAGCCACCCAAATGTTTGGCCTCTGAGGTGATCCACCAAGGAAGAATAAAATTCAAGAAGATGGGTTGGTTGGCTAAACCCTAGTTTTTCTATCTCTATAGAAAAGGTGTACTCCCAACAACTTGGAATTATTACGTATGTTGAAAAATCAACAACCCATACCACCCATAATAAGACTCTCTTATTTATAGATGTGGGCAACCCACCTTAACAATTAAGGAATTGGGTTTTAATTAATTAATTCTTTTAATTAATTAAGCTCCCTAATCTTATTAGGGATAATTAATTAAACTCCTTTAACTAATTTTTCTTCCTAAACCAATTAGAAATAAATGAGAGTACTTATATTAAATTAATTCCTAAACTCTTTTAGAAATTATAATAATAATAATTGTAATAATATTAATAAGACTCCTCTTATTAATTTATATTTAATATTTCTAAAATATTAAATAATAAATATTAAGCTATTTAATTTATTCTATCACCATAGATTAAATTAAATATACATAACATATTATTACGATTATGCCATTAACTTCTTAAATAATTATTCTTCCTTTTATATAGTGTGACCCTTTAGGTTCTCCATATTAAACCTATTGTGAATAAATCAATTAGAACAATTCTAATCTTATTTAAATAAATAAATTAAATAATTAATTTATTTAAATAATATTTATTCTACAATAGGGATAAGCCTCCTAGCGATCAACGACTTTCCGGATAATATAGATTTCAACATTAATCATAAAGAACCTTTGAGTAAATAGTTACTGCATAATTCAATCCTTCCACCATACAATGTCCCAATTAAATATAAGACATGGAATTATTTGTCAAGTCTTATTTTATTTAATTATATGTATTTCGATCCTTAAATGCACAACTCCAAATAATGCAAATTAGAAACTCCTTTCTAATTTCATTCGCCTTAACCAAGGACTACTTTGGGTTGTCATTTATCGAATCACATAGGACATTTCTCTTCTTTTATTAGAAGTGGTAGATTCTTTATCGATCATACATTATCTCCATGTACAACTTATTATACCCAAGCATACCCTTTGATATACCCTAAGGGTCTTAAGGAATAAGTCAAAGTATAACTCATCATACACAAGATACTATGATGATCTCAAGTCCAAGGATCACTTGTACTACTATCACTACAGAATTCCTATTGACAGTAAAATAAAACTCCATTAGGTATTCCTTAGCGAGCCAATGCTCAAATGAACTTATTCTCTAATAAGCACCTACATACTTGCTTTAGTGTCTCCACACAAATGATCATGAGATCAATCATCCTCATCCAATGAGCAAGCAACGTATGTACCAATCTATCCGAATTCACTAATCCCCAAATTAGTAATCCAACGATTGGGAACTATTTTAGTTTTAAGCTTTCTAAGAATTTAGATCTCATTAGAATGATCATCATCATTATTCTAAAAGCATTGCTTAAAACTATGGGTTTATCACATATTTTAAAACAAAGATCATGTAGATAATTAAAAGCCTTTAATAAATTAATACTTTTTATTAATAAATGAATAAGATTATTACAAAGTATATGCTTTATCATCAAACATGATTGGCTTTGTGCATACTACTTTCACAAACCTCTCCTCGATGTAACTTCTAGACATTGTAAATATTGCAATTTAATAATATGAATAACTTTGTCGTCTCAATTATTGATTTAATAATATATCATATTATCTGATATAATCTTGTGATAATAATCGAATCAATAATATGAGAGATATGATGTATAGCAATTCTTGATAGCAATAATTGAGTATAACCGAGTGACTTCTTATGTAAGCATCAATAATCAATACCGTGCTACTATGCAACCACGCGTATTCATCGTACTTTTACTACTAATGGGTAGTTCAACAGTTTAACAAAGAAACTTCCGCCCGTTATTTTATAAAAGATAATTTTGTCGCTTTCTAACTACGATAATACTTCCGTTAATGGGGTCCACTAATGATTGTCTTAGTCGTATGAATATTTCCTGTTAAAACGAATATTCCCTGAACAATCGAATATTATATAACCACTTGCTTACTTTGCAAAATTTGTAAATATTACCCACAACTATAACATTATATTATATCCACACCATAATATTCAAAAATATATTTCGAGAGAAATTAATCTTTATTAATAAAAGTTGGGGTCTTACAACCTCCCCTTCTTATGAAATTTCGTCCTCAAAATTAAGGTACGTATATGGTATATCGAAGAGGTGAGGATATCTTGATTTCATTTCAGATTCTAACTCCCAGGTCATTTCCTCAACATCATGGTTTCTCCACAAAACTTTGACTTGAGGTATAACTTTAGAGCGTAGAATATGATCCTTCTTATCCAAGATTTTAACAGCTACCTCTTCATATGTTAAATCTTCCGCTATCTCGTCTGGTTCTAATTCAGTAATATGGTTCGGGTTTTTCACATATTTACGTAACATGGATATGTGAAAAACGTTATGAACACGAGACATACTTGGCGGTAAGGCGAGTTTATAGGCCACAGTTCCTACTCGATCGAGGATTAAAATGGGCCAATGAATCGAGGATTGAGCTTTCCTCTCTTTCCAAATCATGTAACTCCTTTCCATGGAGCAACACGTAACAACACATGATCTCCAATATCGAATTCCACGTCCTTTCGATGAAGATCAGCATAACTCTTTTGTCGATCTTGTGAGGTTTTTATACGTTGTCGGATCGTTTGAATCTTTTCCGTAGTCATACGTACCAAATCCGGTCCCAAAAACGTTGCTTCACCCACCTTATCCCAGCATACTAGAGAATGACACTTTCTTCCATACAACGCCTCAAATGGAGCCATGTCAATACTTGCTTGATAACTATTATTGTAGGAAAACTCCACCAATGGTATGAACTTGTCCCAACTTCCCTTGAAGTCAAGGACACAGAGTCTTAATAAATCCTCAAGAGTTTGAATAGTCCTCTTTGATTGTCCGTCCGTTTGAGGATGATACGCCGAACTAAATCGTAAATCTGTGCCCATAGCTTTTTACAAACTAACCCAAAATCTTGAAGTGAATCTTGGGTCTTGATCAGAAACTATGGATACTGGCATACCATGCAATCTTACAATCTCATTTATGTACATACTAGCAAGACGTTCAAGTGTATAAGTTTCTCGTATCAGTAAAAAATGAGCAGACTTGGTCAATCTATCAACAATGACCCAAATCGAATCTATGCCTTGAGAAACCTTTGGAAGACCAGTAACGAAACCCATGGAAATGTGCTCCCACTTCCATTCTGGAATTTCAAGTGGTTGTAATGGACCTTTTGGCACTTGATACTCCGCCTTGACTCGTTGACAAGTTAGACACCTTGAGATAAACCCCGCTATCTCTCTCTTCATATTGCTCCACCAAAATGTATGTCGAAGATTACGATACATTTTGGTACTCCCAGGATGGATTGCAAATGGTGTGTTGTGTGACTCCATCGTGATTTTATACTTCAAGTCAGAATCGTTAGGAACACAAAGTCTGGAGTTAGCTCGAAGTATTCCTTCTTCATCAATTCTTGCTTCTGAAATAACACCTTCTCGTACTTTCTTCCTCATACGTATCAGCTCCAGGTCTGTAGCTTGAGCAGCTTTAACTTTATCGATTAAAGTCGGTTCCACTCGTATATTCGCCATCATCACATGGGTCCCTAGAGTCTTTAACTCTATTTCCATCCTTTCCAAGTCATACACAATGGGCCTTTGCGTTGACAATAATTCACTCGTGCCCGCATATGATCTTCTACTCAATGCATCAGCTACTACGTTCGCTTTTTCAGGATGGTATTGGATGGTATGATCATAATCTTTTAACAGCTCAAGCCAACGTCGTTGCCGCATGTTGAGTTCCTTTTGAGTGAAGAAATATTTGAGGCTTTTATGATCCGTAAAGATCTCCACCTTCTCTTCATACAGGTAATGCCTCCAAATCTTAAGCGCAAAAACGACAGCGGCCAACTCTAAATCATGAGTAGGATAATTCCTCTCATATTCTTTGAGTTGCCGAGAGGCATAGGCTATGACTTTCCCATGTTGTATGAGAACCCATCCTAACCCTTTGCCCGAAGCATCACTATAGATGACAAATCCCTCCGAGCGATGGTATTGTCGTAACAGTCTTTGAAATAAGTCTCCTCTTGAGTTCTTGAAAACTCTTCTCACATTCTTCATTCCAACTGAACTTTGTATCTTTCCGAGTCAGGTGAGTTAATGGAGTATCGATTCGAGAAAACCCTTCTACGAATCTCCGATAATAACTAGCTAAGATAAGAAAGCTACGTACTTCGGTCACTGATTTAGGTTGCTCCTATCTTTAAATAGCTTCAATCTTTGCTGGGTCAACAGATATTCCATGACATGATACTACGTGCCCAAGGAATGCTACTTCCTCAAGCCAGAACTCGCATTTCTTCAACTTGGCATAAAGCTTTTTTTCACGAAGCTTTTGGAGTATCAGCCTTAAGTGTTGCTCATGATCTTCACGGCTTTTGGAATATATGAGGATGTCATCAATAAAGAAAACCACAAAGTGATCCAAATATTTCTTGAATACTCGGTTCATCATGTCCATGAAGGTAGCAGGAGCATTAGTCAATCCAAAAGACATAACTAGGAATTCATAATGCCCGTACCGAGTTCTGAAAGCCGTCTTTGGAATGTCATTGGTTCTAATCTTCAATTGGTGATATCCGGAATGAAGATCAATCTTTAAAAAGAATTTGGCGCCTTGCAACTGGTCAAACAGGTCATCAATGCGAGGCAATGGATATCTATTTTTGATAGTGACATGGTTCAACTCCCGATAATCAATACAAAGTCGCATACTCCCATCTTTCTTCTTCACGAATAGAACAGGAGCACCCCAAGGAGAAGTACTAGGGACGAATGAAACCGATGTCTAACAATTCCTGCGAATTGGGTCTTTAACTCCTCAAGTTCAATAGAGCCATTCGATATGGGGCTTTGGAAATGGGTTTTGTATCTTTGGGTTCAAGGTCGATACAAAATTCAATTTCACGCTCTGGGGGTAGGCGAAGTTCTTGAGTGAATACATCGAAATTTATTAACAATAGAAATATCATTCAAAACCATTTATTTTTGTTTAAAATATGTGAGATGAGCTAAGAAAGCTTGACATCCATTTTTCAATAAATGAATAGCTTTATGGCTTGAGATAGCGATGATTGATTTTAATGGTTTGGTTGCTTAAATTAAGCATAATAGGTTGGTTAGGAATATGAAAGCTAACAACCTTACAAAAATAATCAATTTTTGCATGATGAGTAGTTAACCAATCAATCCCTAAAATCACATCAATTGCAAGTATTTTTAAAGAAATAAGATCAACAGGTAACGTGCGATTCTTGATTTGAACTAAACAAGACTTATAAACAGTGGATGTAATGAAGGTTTCTCCCAACAGAGTTTCAACAGATAAGTTAAAGTCCAATTTCTCCGGAGTCAAATTTAAACGTTGAGCGCAAGTAGGAGAAATAAAAGAATGGGTAGATCCGGTATCAAATAAGGTATAAACTTCACTAGAGTTTATGATAAGCTTACCCGTGATGACCTCGTTCGGGTTCCTTACTTTCTGGGAGGTCACAACAAACGCTCTCCCATGAACTACCGGCTTTGACTTTTCTGGGACGGCCTTTGGTGCCTCCATCCCAGCTGAACTTGCCTTCCTTAAATGACAAAATCGAGCTAGGTGATCTTCTCTTCCATAATTATAACAGGTTTTGGACTGCTGCGTACAGTTTGGATTGATATGTCCCTCCCCTCCGCATTTGAAGCATATGATAGGTGGTCATTCTCATTCCTTAACAACGGGCGTTGATGCTGACGTCTTTCCATCATTGTTGAATCTCCTCTTCTTGAAATGTCCATTCTTATTGTTTTGGTCATGATTACCACCGAAGTGGTTACCATTTCAGGCATGTTGATTCCCTCCACGCTTATTGTCACCGCTTCGATGACTGCTATCACTGGTATTATTATCATTTTACCGACTGCTCTGTTTTGGTTGGGTTGACTCATTATCGCGCTCCAATAATTGAGCCCTATTAACAACATCTGAATACTAACACAGTTTATGAGAGATAAGGTATTGACGTATCTCGGGTTTCAAACCTCTTAGAAACATTCGCGTTATTCTCTCCTCATTATCAACCAAATGGGACGTAAACCGGGACAACTCGACAAACTTAGCTTCGTACTGCGACACGGTCATGTTGTTTTGCTCCAGTTTAATGAACTCTACCTCTTTCATGTGACGAATACTTTCGAGAAAGTACTTGTCGTTGAATAGTTCTTGGAACTTCTCCCAAGACATCTTCAAGTCTGGCGGAGTTGAGTACGCTTTTCGATTCCCACCAAGAATCACCTCTCCACGCATGAAAATGAAGGTGGCAAGGAAACTTTTGCTCCTCGGAGCATCCCAAGACATCAAATATCTTGTTGATCTCGATTTATCCACGCCTCTCGCCTTAAGTGGTTTTGGCTCTCAAAAAACTCCTTGGTCCCAACTCCTCGAATCAAGCTTTTAGCGTTGACCGTCGAGAGAGCCGCCAAAGTTTCCACTGCATTTTGGATAGGAGCCGCTATCTCCTGATGTTGCATGAATTGCATAAAGCCTCTGAACATTTCATCATTCATCATTTGGTCGTTGTTGTTTACCTGAGGATTATTGTCTTCCTGTTGCACATTATCCTGGGTATTAATCTGTGGTGACTCAACGGTCTCATGTGCTTCATATCTTATCTCAACATTTTCGGATGCCATTTTCAAATACTACCACAAAACAAGGGTTAATTATCATATCACATATTATCCCTATCCTCTGAACGACTAATTAAATACCAAATAAACTTAGGTAGGTCATACTAGCAAAGGAATTCCCCGTATCTCCCCTCCTAGTTCTTGTCACACATCTCAGGCAGGGATAATATCCCTAAGCTTTGATACCAACTGTGACGCCCCCAAAACAAGTATACATCACCCATCTTGAGTCGCCAGATATATGGTACATAAATTTAAATAGAAACTTAATTATACAACTGTCTGGTAATATACGACAAAACATAATCTAAGAGTTTTAATAAGAATATTGTCATCTAGACAATATCCACTCTGAAATAGAGTCCTCATTACATTTATTATCACACTATTTTATAGAATAGTGAGGACTACTATAACACCATCTCGGACCATCACTCCGTTCCCCGACTAGTCCCGGCTACGTTCTTATTTCCTGAAGAGAACAATGAAAGCAAAAGGGTGAGCTCAACTAGCCCCGTAAGAAATATTGCGACGAATATAATGCAGTATAAATTATCATTAGCCTTCAACAATGTTAAACTGATAAAATACAATAGATATCAAGTTTTACTGCAGCGGAATAAGCAATCCATTAGAAGAGTCAAGTAGAGCATGATATCTACTATTTTCTCTTATTTAAAATGTTTTCATCAATTTTTATCACTAAGACTCAGCTTAATAAATAAACCACGTCATCCCTGCACTACGGCCAAGGATATTCATTAGTATCACGACCACAAATTATCTATGCACTACGGGCCAAGGATATTCGTATTTCATCAATGGTCATGATCATGCCAACAACTGTCCATCAATGCACTACGGGACAATGAGGAATTTTACCACATCATTTGTAACATTACGGTCATGACTATACCGAATAATCCCTGGTCATAATCATACCAAGTCCATCTATGCACTACAGGCCACAAATGACTTTCAATATAATATAAACATGAGGATGATGACAATGACATAATAATTCAATAAAACAAGTTCAAGAATTAAATTTTAAAGATTTATAAGTTAATTTATCTTGAACTCAAAAACGTCCAAATTGTCAACATGATACTGCTTTTTTGGAGTAAAATTCAAGAATGCTTAGAAGAATATTTTCATGAAAAGATACTGGATGAAGCGCAAATATCCAGGATATTCTACTAATTTCATGGAGTATAGAAGCCAAAACTTTAACCAAATGAGTATAATAGAATATATGAAATCTATGAAATGGATTTTTTGCCCCATGCGATAGAATCCGTGGTAGCATGATCATTTCCACAATTTAATAAGGAATGAATACGAAGGATCATTCACCATGCATGCGGTAATCCACATGTATGTGTTATTCCAACATAATAATAAAGAATAGAATAACGAAGAATTCACCGGGCATGCGATAAACCGCATGCATGACGGAGTTATTCCCAGCAGAATAATAAAGAATGGAACCAGTCATGTAAATCCGTATGCATGACGAGATATTCCAAATAATAATAATAAAGAATGGAACCAGGTCATGGGTAATCTGCACATACAGGATGTTCCAACAGAATAATAAAGAATGGAACCAGGTCATGCGTAATCCACACAAACAGGATGTTCCAACAGAATAACAAAGAATGGAACCAGGTCATGCGTAATCCGCACAGACAGGATGTTCCAACAGAATAATAAAGAATGGAATAACAACAGAATTCACCAGGCATGTGATAGACCGCACAGACAGGTTATTCCAACACAATAATAAAGAATGGAATAATAGAAGAATTTTACCATGTATGCGGTACTTCGCATAGACAGGTTATTCCAACATAATAATAAAGAATGGAATAACAACTCTTATGAGTATTGAAAGAAAATAACTCTCTTCATGAATACGAAAGAATAATACCCCTTACCTTAGAAGAAACTGGATATTGGAATAGTGAGGTAGCAGACTTCTCTTCTTCTTTCTCTATAATAATTGCTCTAAAGCTTTAGTGAATTGGTGAGAAATGAAGGAAGAATGAGCTTCTATTATAGAAAAATATAGTTTTGATAATTGCACGTTTTGGGGCTCGAAATATTACAATATAATACCTTCCACTTTTTCTTCATTTTTAATTTAGTCCTGCAAGTATTATCAAACTTGCACCGCCTCCCCTAATAGTAAATAATGTGAATCAATAGTTATAATCATGTGAAAATATGAATTATAGTATATTACCTTCATCTATACCTCCATTTTTAACTTAGTCATGCAAGTATTATCAATCTTGCACCAACTCCCCTAATAGTACAAGAATGTGAATCAATAGTACACACATGTGAACAAATAGTTATAATCTTGTGAATAATAGCAATTAATTGCTCATTTATTCGATTAATTACCCGACTGGTCAGTATAACTTCCAGACATCAATTAATATAGAAATAAATATCGATTTCCACTAACATTAATAATTCTAACACAATGAAATTATCAATTTCATCTTTAATCAACACGAACTTATTTATCATTAATATTATAACTCACAATATTTAACAACCATGTCATTCCCAGGAAAGAGGGGGCTTTCCGTTAAGGATTTCTCTTTATTGGCACGCAATTAGATGACCAAACCTCTCCTTGACAGAACTTCTAGACATTGTAAAAATTGCAATTTAATAATATGAATAACTTTGTCGTCTCAATTATTGATTTCATAATATATCATATTATACAGATGATACTGTGATAATAATCGAATCAATAATATGAGAGATAAGATGCAGCAATTATTGTAGCAATAATTGAGTATAACTGAGTGACTTCTCATATTATGCCGAAGAGAATAGTACCTTGAAATTTTGCCCTAGAAATTTACGTACGTACCTGGTATGCCGAAGAGATGAGGATACCTTGACTTCATTTCAGATTTTAACTCTTGAGGTATAACCTTTGAGTGTTGAATACGATCCTTCTTATCCAAGATTTTAACACTTATCTCCTCATACGTTAAATCTTCTGTTATCTCGTCTAGTTCTAATTTAATAACGTGGTTCGGGTCATCCACATATTTACGTAACATCGATACGTGAAAAATGTTATGAACACGCGACATACTTGGCGGTAAAACGAGTCTATAGGCCACAGTTCCTACTCCATCGAGGATTTCAAATGGGCCAATTAAATCGAGGGTTAAGATTTCCTCTCTTCATCGATTCTTGCTTCTAAAATAACGCCCTCTTGAACCTTATTTTTCATATTCATCAGCTCCAGGTGTGTAGTTTGAGCGGCTTTAACTTTATCGATTAAAGTCGATTCTACTCGTATATTCGTTATCTTCATGTGGGTCCCTAGAGTCTTTAACTCTATCTTCATCATTTATAAGTTATACGAAATGGGTTTTTGTGTTAAAAACATCGTACTCGTAAACACATACTATCTTCTACTCAACGCGTCAACTACCACGTTCTCTCTTCCACGATGATATTGAATGGTATGATCGTAATCTTCAACAGCTCGAGCCAACGTCCTTGGCGCATGATACGTTCATTTTGGTTGAAGAAATATTTAAGGATTGAAGAAATGGGTTTTGTACTGGGGTCAATAAAAAATTTGATTTCACGCTCTAGGGGTAAGATAAGAAGTCTTCAGGAATACGTCAGGAAATTTATTAACGATAGAAATATCATTCAAAACTGTGACCCTCGTCCAAGACTTGGATAGCACGTCACATTGATTCCTATCAACATGCCATCGTCATTCACGGTGTCGCCTATAAAAAGTCTGGCTTCAGTGCATTTCACACAAGGAAGTCACCAGCGAAAGGCTCACGGCTCTTTACTTATGGCTTAATATAACAGTGATTGACTTTAGGGTTTGGTTGCTTGAATTCGCATAACAGGTTGGTTAAGAATATGAAAGCTAACAACCTTATGAAAATAATCAATTTTGGCATGATGAGTAGTTAACCAATCGATTCCTAAAATCACATCAAGGGCAAGTATTTTCAAAGAGATAAGATCGACAAGTAACGTGAAAGTGTCGATTTTAATTAAACAAGATTTATTAACAGTGGATGTAACGAAGGTTTCTCCTAACAAAGTTTCAACAGATAAGTTAAAGTCTAATTTCTCAAGAGCCAAGTTCAAACGCTGAACACAACTAGGTGAAATACAAGAGTGGGTAGAACCGGTATCGAATAAGGTATAGACATCGCAAGATTTTATGATTAACTTACCAGTGATAACTTTGTTCAGGTTTCTCGATAAACGCTCTCACTTAAACTACCGAATTTGACTTATCTGGGACATCCTTTGGCGTCACCATCCCAGTTGGACTTAACTTTGCAATAGAGTACATTCCACCCTTAATTGCTTCGTCATATTCCTAATCCATGCTTCGAATCATTACTCTCCGATCCATTAGAAGAGTCATCCATTAGAAGAGTCATCCATCAAGTTTAACTGCAGCGGAACAAGCTATCCATTAGAAGAGTCAAGTAGAGAATAAAATCTACTATCTTCTATGATTTAAAAGGTTTTTCATCACTTTTATCGCTGAGACTCAGCTTATTAAATAAACCATGTTATCCCTGCACTACGGCCAAGGATATTCATTAGTATCACGACCACAAATTATCCATGCACTACGGGCCAAGGATATTCATGTTTTCATCAATGGTCATGACTATACCGAATAATCACTGGTCATAATCATACCAAAAACTATCCATCAATGCACTACAGGCCACTAAGGACTTTCACCACATCATTCGTCACATTACAGTCATGATTATACTCGAATAATCCACAAAGCATAATCATACTAAGTCCATCTATACACTCACAGTATAAATGATTTGTCAACATAATATAAACATGAGGATGATGACAATGACATAATAATTTAATAAAACAAGTTCAAGAATTAAATTTTAAAGATTTATAAGTTAATTTATCCTTTAACTCAAAAACGTCCAAATTGTCGGCATGATCTTTGCTTTGTGGAGTAAAATTCAAAAATGCTCAGAAGAATATTTCTATGAAAATATACTGGATGAAACGCAAATATCCAGGATATTTTACTAATTTCATGGAGCATAGAAGCCAAAATTTTAACCAACTGAGTATAATAGAATATATGAAACTACAAATGGATTTTCGCCCGCCATACGGTAATCCACGTAGACAGATCATTTCCATAAGTTAATAAGGAATGAATACAAAAGAGCATTCACCATACATGTGGTAATCCACATAGACAGGTTATTCCAATAGAATAATAAAGAATGGAACCAGGTCATGCGTAATCCGCACAGACAGGATATTCCAACATAATAATAAAGAATGGAATAACAGAAGAGTTCACTATGCATGTGATAGACTGCACAGATAGGTTATTCCAACAGAATAACAAATAATGGAACCAGGTCTTGCGTAATACGCACAGACAGGATATTCTAACAAAATAATAAAGAATGGAATAATAGAAGACTTAACCAGGCATGCGATAGACCGCACAGACAGGTTATTCCAACAGAATAATAAATAATGGAACCGAATCATGCCATAATACGCATAGATGCGAGATATTCCAACAGAATAATAAAGAATGGAATTACGTAAGAATTTCACCATGTATGCGGTGATTAGCGTAGATAGGTTATTCCAACATAATAATAAAGAATGGAATAATGTAGAATTTTTACCATGTATGCGGTACTTATTGCAGACGAGTTATTCCAACATAATAATAAAGAATGGAATAACAGAATAATTTCACCATGTATGTGGTACTTCGCATAGACAGGTTATTCCAACATAATATTAAGGAATGGAATAACAATAGCTCTCTTCATGAATATGAAAGAAATAATACCCCTTACCTCAAAAGAAGACTGGATACTGGAATAGTGAGGTAGCAGACTTCTTTTCTTCTTTCTCTCTATAATTTCTCTCTATAATAATTGCTCTATAGCTTTAGTGAATTGGTGAGAAATGAAGGAGGAATGAGCTTCTATTTATAGGAAAATATAGTTTCGGTAATTGTACGTTTTGGGGCTCAAAATAGTACAATACAATACCTTCAACTTTTCTTTAATTTATAATTTAGTCCTGCAAGTATTAACAAACTTGCACCACCTCCCCTAATAGTAAATAATGTGAATCAATAGTTCAATCATGTGAATCAATAGTTATAATCATGTGAAAATACGAATTACAGTATAATACCTCCATCTATACCTCCATTTTTAACTTAGTCATGCAAGTATTATCAAACTTGCACCAACTCCCCTAATAGTACAAGAATATGAATCAATAGTACACACATGTGAACAAATAGTTATAATCATGTGAATTAATAGCAATTAATTGCTCATTTATTCGATTAATTACCTGTTTGGTCAATATAACCTCCAGACATCAATTATTATCGAAATAAATGTTGATTTCCACTAACACTAACAATCCCAACATAATGGAAATATTTTTCTCAAAAATTTCATTTTTGAAATTTCAAAGTTTGACTTTTTCTGAGAAAGTCAACTGTTGACTTTTTTGACATAAAAGTCAACCCCAGCAAATTTTGTGTTTATAGTCTATTTCTACTAATTTCATCGTTCCGGACTCAAATATCATGTCCGCGTCTCCAAATTCAACTCCGAACTCAAATTTAATTTTTAATAACATTCATCATTAATATTATAACTCATAATATTTAACAACCAGGTCGTTCCCAGAAAAGAGGGGGCTTTCCAATAAGGATTTCTCCCTATTGGCGCGCAATTAGGTGACCAAACCTCTCCTTGGCAGAACTTCTAGACATTGTAAATATTGCAATTTAATAATATGAATAACTTTGTCGTCTCAATTATTGATTTAATAATATATAAAATATTATGCAGATGATACTGTGACAATAATCGAATCAATAATATGAGAGATATGATGCATCAATTACTGTAGCAATAATTGAGTATAACTGAGTGACTTCTCACATAAGCATCAATAATCAATACCGTATGCTACTATGCAACCACGCGTATTTCTGTACTTTTACTACCAGGTAGTTCAACAGTTTAATGGTAAAACTTCCGCCGTTATTTTTATAAAAAGATAATTAGGTCATTTTCTAACTACGACAATACTTCCGTTGTGGGGTCCACCAATGATTGTGCCGTCGTACGAATATTCCCTTTTAAAATGAATATTCCCTGACCAATCGAATATTATATAACCACTTGCTTACTTTGTAAAATTTGTAAATATTACCCACAACTATAACATTATATCAAATCCACACCATAATATTCAAAAAAATATTTTGAGAAATTTAAATCTTTATTCATAAAATTTGGGGTCTCACAAATTATGTCATGATGATATGTGTATAGGATTTTGTGAATCGAATTGTTACGGTTTAGCTTACACTCAAGGCAAGTTTCCTAAACCTTATTCTTATATTAAGCAAGTTTCTTGTATCTAGTTTGTTTATGATTATGCAAGTTTTCAAATTCTAAACTTTTGTTGAACAAGTTTCATAACTCTATTTATATTGTGCAAGCTCTTAAGACATTACTTCTTGAGATTGAGCAAGTTTCTCTAATCTTTAACTTGTTATTTTAGCATGCATGTTTCTACATTCTAATATATTAATGTTGAACAAGTTTTATTGTTCAATTTACTATTTGTTATGCATGCTCAATTTTCAATTCTAAATAACCTTAGCTTAATATTGTTCAAGCAAGGTTTGTTATGTTATTCAATGTTTATGCTCTTAGATTATTCCTAAAGTATGACCTTAGTATACAATGTTGATTCACTTATGATTTATGCTATAGCATAATGTTATCACATTTTTATTCAACTAATCCTTAGTTGATGTTCGTAAACTCTAAATTACCTTAAAACCTATCCAAACAAAACTTACTTTGGTGCGAACTCGTATTCTAAATGCCGAGATTAACAACCCTATTATAGGGGATAAATTACGCATATCGTTGAAATGTTTGTGCACAATACATTGTACGAAGGGCTGATCCCCCTAAGTACGAAGAGTCCTTATAGTCTTATGATCGTTAAAGTTTAAGTTGAAAGATTACTTATAACTATGGACATAGTTCATGGTCTTATGACCCTCAGATATATATTTTAGATTCTGATCATCATTGGTAGAGCATATTGTTCAGTTCTATTGAGCCTATTAATTGGCAGTTGTTATAAAGTTTTGTTCATTGTCATTTCAAGTGAGCATTGTTTGCTCACTCTTGCTTATATAACTATTACAGCTAAAGTTGAGAAGGTCGATGTACCTAGCACCAGTAAAGGAAAAGGAAAGATGAACAAGTATTGAAGACTTGTAAACATATTGAATTTTAATATTGTCAGACTTTGTTTTTAGTTATATTGATGTAATTATTTAATTTTTTGCATATGATGTTTGTATTTAAAGGTTAGATAATCTGGGAGATTTTTTATTGGACTTATTGATGTAACCCTTTAATGGGAAGGTTTATTATTAAATTTTATTATGTTTGGGTAGTTAGATATGAATGTTTTTATCAAGTTAACACCAAATCTGGTGGAAATGAAGTACCCAGATTTGGGGGTGTCACAAGTTGGTATCAAAGCTTTAGGTTATGAACCTTAGGTGGGGAAAAGCCTTAGGAAGTAGCCTTTAAAAAGATAGTGGTGATAAACTCTTATCGAGTTTTAAGAAAGAAATAATAAAACACTTATGTGCTTATGTGGTTGCAACCTATGTGCTCGTGAGGGTGGAGTAGTAATGATTAGTAATTAAAACTTAAAATTTTTGTTGTCAGGATGGCTAATATAGGAGAATCTAGTCAGGCTAGGGAGGAAGGACCTCAGATGCCTAGAGAGGAGGAGTCTCATGACATTCAGGTGGTTTGGGAACAACTACTGCCACGGGAAATGTGACGCCCCCAAAATAGGTATACATCACCCATTCTGAGTCGCCAAATACATGGTACAAAAAAACTACAAATTCATTAATATAATTGTCGTGCAAAATACGACAACACATAAACTGTGAGTTTAAATACAAATATTGTCTTCTAGACAATATCCACACTCAGATAAAGTCCTCATTACAATTATTGATACACTATTTTATAAAAATAGTGAGGACTACTAAAACAACTGTCTAGGATCATCACTCCATACCCCGATTGGTTCCTACTATATTCTCACCTCCTGAGAAGAAAAATGGAACAAAAAGGAAAAGGGTGAGCTCAACTAGACCAGTAAAGAATATTATGACTAAGATAATATACAACAAATTATTATTAGTCCTCAACAAGGAAAAATCCTATAGAATATAATAGACAACAAGTTTTAGATCAACAACTACAGCGAAAATAGCAACCCATTAGAAGAGTTAAGTAGAGAATGAAATCTACTATCTATGAATTTAAAAGTCCATCATCAATATTTTATCCCCGTAACATCAATCAATATACATCTTGAATCAAATATTCATCTTTGCACTACAGGCCAAAGATATTCATTTGTATCACCAGTTGGTCATGTTCATCTCAACACCTGTTCATCTTTACACTACGGGTCAAAGATTTTCATCAGGTAATCATTCATCTTTGCACTACAGGCCAAAGATATTCAGTTATATCATCATTTAGGACTGAGGATGATGAAAAAAGTTTTTAAGAAACGAATCTAGTGAGACAAAATAACAAAGATTAGGGATTCGTACTTTAGATAATCCAAGTTCAAAAACACTCCATAATAAACCATAATGGAGTAAAATTCAAGAATGAATATCAAAACATGGATACAATCAAAGATAGTAACCATAATAGACATCTGGGACAAAGAAGAGAAAATTTTATTTTTTGGTAAATAGTGTCGTATTTGTGAATAGTGTTGTATACGTGAATAGTGCCGTATACGTGAATAGTAACCCCGACACAAAAAGGTAGAAATTCTAAAATAAAACTCATACCAATATTTCAGCATAATGATATTGAAGAAAATAATATCATTTACGAAGAAAATAACATCCCTTACCTCAAAAGAACAGTATTTTTGAATGGAATATCGGATATGATGTTGAAGGAAACTTGCACTGAATAGAAACTCTCAAAGTATCTAAATACTCACAAAATACACTCGATAATATATAGAGAGAGAAAAAACTTGTTTCTGGTGTGATTTTCAATTCTAACTAAACACCCTATTTATAGGAAATGCTAGAACGCTAAAGCAGACTAACCTGCTACCTGATGGCTTTACTTGTTACTATTCATTCCCACCACTTTTGAAATAAAATTTCAGCACATTTCTCACAAACCAAAAGTGGGGCCCACCCATTCTAGAAATTTCTAAAATATTTTACCATTTAAACAATAATCAGAAACTTCAATAATTCATAATAAATAACTCTTTTATCAAAAAAATACGAATTTTATGTCCATTCCATAGGAAATCGAATTCTCTACAACTTTGTAGATTTAAGTTTTTCCAAATTCTAAACGAAAAATGCCCGAAATCCACATACGGACGATTTTTAATACCTCCATTCTGACAAAATACTGATAGAACACCTCAGCATTAATTCCTTCATTTATATCCACACAAAATAAATATTTCCCTATCCATCCACATAAAATAAATATTTCCTTATCATATAAATCAATAATTAATTATTCACAAATAATATTACAGAATCACAATCATGACAACTAGGTCGTTCCCAGGAAAGAGGGGGCTTTCCGATAAGGTTTTCTCCTTACTGGCGTGCAATTAGGTGACCAAACCCATTTCCTACACAGAACTTCATTAGACCTTTCCAATAATGCTATCTAATAATATTATTCAAATAATATGAATTATTGATCTGATAATGGAAATAATGTGCAATGACAATTATTAAAACAACAATAATATAAAATATCAACGCAAAAATTATTGAATCAATAAAATAAAATATTGAACAGTAATTACTGTAATAATTATTGAGTAGTGCCTTCTTACGTAAGAATCAATAATTCAAAAATACCGTGTAATATCGTGTTCTCTACCGCAAACCACGCCAGCGTATTACTATATTTTAAACACTAGGTCATCCAACAATGTTAACGGTAATAATTACGTCGCTATTTATAAAAACTTAAACTTGTCATTTTCTTCATCCGACCGTTTTCCGTTATGGGGCCCACAAATGGTCACATGTAGTCATTTAAATATTTCCCAATGAAGAAGAATATTCCACGACCAAACGAATATTCCCCGACAAAATGAATATTTTATAACCACTTGCTTATTTTGTAAAATTTGCATATTTCACCCATAACAAAAGCATTATATCAAATTAACTCCTTATTATTTCAAGATAATGAATAGAGGAAACTCAATTTTATTTATTAAAAAGTTGGGGTCTTACAACCTCCCCTCCTTATGAAATTTTATCCTCGAAATTGACGTACGTACCTGGTGTTTTGAAAAGGTGAGGGTACCTCGCTTTCATTTCCGATTCCAACTCCCAGGTCATTTCCTCCGTAGCATTGTTCCTCCACAAAACCTTGACTGGTGGTATAACCTTTGTTCGTAGGACATGCTCTTTCCTATCCAAGATCTTGACAGGTACCTCCTCGTATGTTAAATCTTCAGTTATCTCTTTTGGTTCTAACGCAATAATGTGGTTTGGGTCGTCCAAATATTTACGTAACATCGATACGTGAAAAAAACATTATGAACACGCGACATACTTGGCGGTAAGGCGAGTCTATAGGCCACAGTTTCTACTCAATCGATGATTTCAATAGACCAATAAAGTCGGTTTTAATCGTATATTCGCTATCTTCACGTAGGTTCTTGGAGTCTTTAACTCTATCTCCATCTTTTGCAAGTCATACAAAATAGGCCTTTGTGGTAACAACATTGCACTCGTACTCGCATATGATCTTCTACTCAATGCGTCAGCTACAACGTTTGTTTTTCCATGATGATATTGAATGCTATGGTCGTAATCTTTCAATAGCTCAAGCCAACGTCGTTTCCACATGTTGAGTTCCTTTTGGGTGAAGAAATATTTAAAGCTTTTATGATCCGTATAAATCTCCACTTTCTCCCCATATAGGTAATGTCTCCAGATTTTTAACGCAAAAACGACTGCTGCCAACTCCAGATCATGAGTAGGATAATTCCTCTCATATTCTTTGAGTTGTCGCGAGGCATAGGCTATGACTTTTCCATGTTGCATGAGAACACATCCTAACCCTTTGCCTAAAGTATAGCTGTAGATAACAAATCCATCCGAACCAGATGGTATTGTTAGAACAGGTGCCGAAATGAGTCTTCTCTTGAGCTCTTGGAAACTCTTCTCGCATTCCTCGCTCCATACAAATTTTGTATCTTTCTTAGTCAGCTGAATTAATGGAGTAGCGATTCGAGAAAATTCTTCCACGAATCTCTGATAATAACCAGCTAAGCCCAGAAAGCTACGTACTTCAGTCACCGACTTCGGTTGCTCCTAACTTTGGATTGCTTCAATTTTCGTCGGGTCAACAGATACTCCATGTTTTGAAACCACGTGCCCAAGGAATTCTACTTTCTTAAGCCAGAACTCGCATTTCTTCAGCTTGGCATATAGCTTGTTGTTACAAAGCCTTTGAAGTACCAGCTTCAAATGGTGCTCATGATCTTCACGACTTTTGGAATAGATGATGATGTCATCAATAAAGACAATAACGAACTGATCCAAATATTCTTTAAACACACGGTTCATCATATCTATAAAAGCAGCATGAGCATTAGTCAATCCAAAAGACATGACTAAGAATTCATAATGCCCATACCTAGTTCTGAAGGCAGTCTTTAGCTGATGATATCCAGAAAGAAGATCGATCTTTGAAAAGAATTGTTCTCCTTGCAACTGGTCAAACATTTCATCAATGCGAGGTAGGGGATACCTATTCTTGATGGTGACATGGTTCAATTCTCGGTAGTCAATGCAAAATCGCATAGTCCCGTCTTTCTTCTTTATGAATAAAATAGGAGCACCCCAAGGAGATGTACTAGGACGAATGAAACTGATGTCTAACAATTCTTGTAGTTGGACTTTTAACTCCTGAAGTTCAATAGGAGCCATTTGATATGGGGTTTTAGAAATGGACTTTGTACCCAGTTCAAGGTCAATAAAGAATTCAACTTCACGTTCTGGGGGTAGACCAAGAAGTTCTTCAGGAAATACATCAGGAAATTCACTAAAAACAGAAATATTATTCAAATCTGACGTGTTTTTGTTCAAGTCCATAACATGGGCTAAGAAAGCTTGACATCCGTTTTTTAATAAACGAATGGCTTTATGGCTTGATAAGAAAGTGATTGACTTTAGTAGTTTGGTTGCTTGAATTCGCATAACAGGTTGGTTAGGAATATAAAAACTAACAACCTTATGAAAAATAATCAATTTTAGCATGATGAGTGGTTAACCAATCAATCCCTAAAATCACATCTAATGCAAGTATCTTTAAAGAGATAAGATTAACAGGTAATGTGATGGTGCCAACTTGGATCAAGCAAGATTTATAAATAGTGGATGTAATGAAAGTTTCTCCTAACGGAGTCTCTACAGATAAGTCAAAGTCTAATTCTTCCGGAGTCAAGTTTAAACGTTGAGCACAAGTAAGAGAGATAAAAGAATGGGTAGAACCGGTATCTAGTAAGGTATAAACTTCGCAAGAGTTCAAGATTAGCTTACCCGTGATCACCTCGTTCGGGTTTCTCGCGTTTTGGCTAGACACGACAAACGCCATCACTTGAACCACCGACTTTGTTTTGTCTGTAGTCGCCTTTGGTGTTGTCATCCCAATTGGACTTGACTTCGCTACCGGACAAAACCTTAGACTAGTCTCTGTATCGGATCTACTAGACCTCTCTCATCATTAACTGACTCTTCTAGGACAGCTATTCTACTTCTAGGCAGCATTTTCTGCATCACAAAATTTTTCATTTTATTATCTAATTATCATACTTAGACATTTCACAATAGAAAAGAACTACAGGTTTATAACACGTTTCTGAAATAAGACCATTTATATTCATATGCCAAATGGTTACATTATATGTTCTTTTCTAGCATACTGCTATAAATGATATCACATATCCCCTATTATCACAAAAGACGGGGACAACACCATCTTATTACCCCTCTAACATTTTTTCAAAAGTTGGGGTTTTACTACTACCTCACGTCTTACACAAAAGACTGAGATTACAACAACATATTAACAACACATAAATAAAATACTACACTACTGAGCTTTTTCCTCTAGACTCAATCTAACATCCCATGCTCCACGATGCTCTGATATTCCTTCTGTGTGATGTGCAGCACCATGTCTCGGCTTATAATATGTCAGGTCTGTCCTTGCTCAGCTGGGTAATGATTTACCCCATCGATCAATCTCTCCATGGTCGTGCATAGAGCATAGCCCATCTTGTTCATCTTCCTCCTCTTGCATCATACCTCATCTTCTAGATCATCTGCCCTATCATTGGCTTCCTCCCACTTCTCCTCGAAGCGAATCCTATCCATCACCTCCATCTCTAACTGAGTTTGGAGAGCCTCCTTCTCTGTCCTCTCATTCAAAACTTTCTTCTCTAATTCCTCCAGCTTTCCTGCCATCTCAACATTCCTTGCCACCACTCGGTGAAACAAAGCTCCCATCTGGATCCCTGCCTCCTTACGGTGAGCAATTTCCATCTCCATTTCTTGCATCGCCAATTTCCTCTGATGGTCCTCGTCCCTTAACTGGTGGAACGCAGACTCCTTCTCCTTAGCCTCAGCCTCAAGCTCCTCTACTCTACATCCTAACTCTAATATATGCTCCTCATATTCTCCAAACACTCGATCCTCAAAAGTAGCCTCGTCGGAGTCCTTCAAAGGCTCGGGCTCTTCCACCAAAGGCTCCTCCTCCGAATCAGACTCCACCTCTTCCTCATCGTCATCATCATCATCATCGTTAGGGACTACAACTGATATAGGTTCTGCTATCAAGGGTGTCTCATAGACTACGTGGATATCACGCGGCTCCTCCTCTACTACTCGGCTAGGTCCTCCTATGTCAGTCATCCTACAATCACCAACATAAGACAATAAAAACAACAACTCCATCAGAATGTTAAATAAATATAAAATCATTGTATAAAATGAAGTTACATTTTCATAACATCCTAAGTCTCCCAAGGAAAACTCTACATGAGTTTTATCTCCTTCCTAACTTCTATGTACTCCCAACTTATAATCTAAGGACACTCGCTCCTAAGGTTTATAACTACGGCTTTGATACCAACCTGTGACGCCTCCAAATTCGGACCTCCACTTGGTCACTCAAATTCGGTTCATCACGTGCTCAAGGTATTCCCATAATAACTAAAATCATACATTCACAACAGAAAATCTAATTTAGAATAACATACAATGATTTATTATAATTATTCCCCCAAGTCTCGCAACCTACAGAACTTAATAGATTACATAATAGTATCAAATAAAGACCTATTACATAATCCTACTTAAGTTTAAATATAGTCTGAAAATAGTCTTAGTACAACATATTAATCTTAAACATAAAAGGACCAAGCTAGTCGGTAGCCTTTCCCTTGCCCTTGTCTGTTCCAGAAACACCTCCATGTTCCTCCTTAACTGAAAGGTTTTAAATAAGCAAGGATGAGCACAAATTTCCCAACAAGTAATATACAACAAGGGTAAAGAGTTTCTTAACACGAGTTTAGAATATCGAAGTATCATCGCTAAGATAGTTCAGAGTTTCAGAATAATATCATGAATAGTGAATATCAACAATTCTTGGAATAAGATCGATAATTCAATATAAATCAACAGATATATATGAATTCAACAACTATCAATGTATCCAACTGGATAAACAATTTATACTGAGTAGTCACTAAGGACTGTAGAACCTCCACTAGAGTTACCAATATTAAACTGATAACCCAACAGAATCAAGTACTATAGATGATCAGTCTACAATAATTTACGTTATACTTAACACCACCATAATATTCAATCATGTGTTGGGGTTTCCAATGACATACACTCCCCTTACGAAAAGGTTTGTTCAACTCAGTTTTCAAGATTTCTGCACCAATCAATTGGTTTGGACATCTTTTATAAACATGCATATAGTCTGGCCGAATCAAATGGCATCGACTCTTTCACGATATTCAAGAACAATACCAAGTTCAACATGAATAATAACTAAAATAGGTCCAATCCATCCAACCCATTCTAAAATCATTTCATCGCCAAATACATGGTACGTAAACAACTACAACTTCATTATTACAATTGTCGTGCAAAATACTCCACAACAACACATATATCATGGAGTTTAAATACAAATATTGTCTTCTAGACAATATCCACACTCAAATAAAGTCCTCATTACAATTATTGATATACACTATTTTACAAAATGGTGAGGACTACTAAAACAACTATCTTGAACCATCACTCCACACCCCAACTAGTTCCCGCTATATTTCTCGCCTCCCGAGAAGAAAAATGGAACAAAAAAAGGAAAAGGGTGAGCTCAACTAGCCCAAAGAAAGAATATTATGACTAAGATAATGTACAACAAATTATCCTTAGTCTTCAACAGGAAAAATCTGATAGAATACAATAGACAACAAGTTTTAGATCAACAATCGCAATGAAAAACAATAATTCATTAGAAGAGTTAAGTAGAGAATGAAATCTACTATCATCTATGAATTTAAAAGTCCATCATCGATATTTTATCCTCAGAACATCAATCAATATACATCTTTAATCAAATAGTCATCTTTGCACTACTAAGCCAAAGATATTAATCACCGGTCATGTTCATCTCAACACTGCTCATCTTTGCACTACGGCCAAAGATATTCATCAAAAATCATTCATCTTTGCACTACAAAAAGCCAAAAGATATTCAAGAATATCATCATTTAGGACCGAGGATGATGAAAAATATTTTTTAAAGAAAATGAATCCAAAGAGACAAAAGAACAAATATTAAGGATTCGTATTTTATAATCCAAGTTCAAAAATACTCCATAATAAACTATCAGGAGCGTAATTCAAAAATGAAGATCAAAACATAGATCCAATCAAAGATAGAAACCATAATAGATAATCTTGGACACGTAAAAGAAAATTTAATTTTTCTATTGAATAGTGTCGATTCGTGAATAAGGTCGTATACGTGAATAATGTCGATATACGTGAATAGTAAATCTTATACACTAAAAGGTAGAAATTTCACAAGAAAAATCATCATGCTTCGTGAATAGTACTCATGAATAGTAACTCGTGAATAAGTAACTCATGAATAGAACTCGTGAATAGTAACTCATGAATAGTAACTCGTGAATAGTAACTCCCGATATGAAAAGATCAGAATTTCACAAGAAAAATCTTACCAATATTCCTATAATGATATTGAAAGAAATAATATCATTTTTAAAAAAATAACATCCCTTACCTCAAAAGAATAAGATTTCCGCCGAATATCGATATATACGTCAAAGGAAACTTGCACCGTATATAGCAACACTCAAGATATCAAAATACTCACAAGAATACGCTCGATAATATAGAGAGAGAAAACTTCAGTTTCTGGTGTGATTTTCAATTCTAACCTAAGCACCCTATTTATAGGAAATTGCTTAAAACACCAAAGCAGAAAATTTATTAAAATAATTTTATTTATTAAATTTTCAAGCCCACCACCAAAGAATCTGAATTCAGCTCATTTACCACACATGTGGGGCCCACCAATAATGAAAAAAAATGTTTTTCTTACAAAAAATAATTAAAACTTCGAAAATCAATTATTTTGGAACTTCGGAACTTCAATAATTCATAATAAATAGCCCTTTTATCAGAAAAATTTGAACCTTATGTCTTTTCCATAGAAAATTCCATTCTCTACAACTTTGTAAGTTTAAGTTTTTCCAAATTCCAAATGTAAAATTGATCAAAATCCACAAACAGAGATTTTTACAAAAGCTATAATCAAATTTCAGTCAAGAAATGGGGTCCACAAACATGAAAAACATGTTTTTAATATTTATTGTAACAAAAATATTCTTCCTCCTCATTTATTCATATATCACACTTTCATTGTAAAAATATCACCATTATTATATTATTAAAATATAATAATATATTTAAATGAATTATTTTATCGTAAAAAGATAAAATATCAATTTTCAACAATTGTCACATTAAAAATTTTCTCCATCTATATCCACATAAAATGAATATTTTCCTTATCATATAAATCAATAATTAATTATTCACAAATAATATTACGTAATCACAATATCGACAACCAGTGCCGCTCCTGTGAAAGAGGGGCTTTCAATAAGAATTTCTCCTTCTCAAGCACGCAATTAGGTGACCAAACCTCTCCTTAGATGTAACTTTCTAGACATTGCCAATAATGTTATCTAATAATATTATTCAAATAATATGAATTATTGATCCGATAATGGAAAATATCGTAGTAGTGATAATTATTGAAACAACAATAATATAAAATATCAACGTAGCAATTATCAATCAATAAAATAAAATATTGAATAAAGAATTATCGTAATAATTATCGAGTAGTGCCTTCTCACGTAAGAATCAATAATTGGTGCAATACGTGTGTGCTATCGCAAAGCAACGCGATTATCGTTTTTAACCACCGGGTATTCCAACAAAGATTAATCTGTAATAACTACGCCGTTATTTATAAAAACTTATACTTGTCGCTTTTCTTCATCCAATCGCTTTTCATTATGGGGCCCACACAAGGTCAAGCACTGCAGCATTTAATATTTCCCGACAAAGAAGAATATTCCACAACCAAACGAATATTCCCCGACAACAATGAATATTTTATAACCACTTGCTTATTTAAAATATTTAATTTTACCCATAACTAACCACATTAATCAAATAAACCCTTACTATTTCAAAATAATAAATAAAGGAAATTCCATTTTATTTAAAAAAAAATTGGGGTCTTACAACCTCCCCTCCTTATGAAATTTCGTCCTCGAAATTGACGTACGTAGCTGGTGTTTCGAAAAGGTGAGGATACCTCGCTTTCATTTCTGATTCCAACTCCCAGGTCATTTCTTCAATAGCATGGTTTCTCCACAAAACTTTAACTTGTGGTATGACCTTTGTGCGTAGGACATGCTCCTTCCTATCCAAGATCTTGACAGGTACCTCCTCGTACGTTAAATCCACGGCTATTTCGTCTAGTTCTAACTCAATAACGTAGTTTGGGTCATCCACATATTTACGTAACATCGGTACGTGAAAAACATTATAAACACGCGACATACTTTGCAGTAAAGCGAGTCTATAGGCCACAGTTCCTACTTCGATCGAGGATTTCAAATGGACTAATAAATCAAGGTTTGAGCTTTCTTCTCTTCATCGACTCTCGCTTCTAGAATAACGCCTTCTTGCACCTTCTTCTTTATATTCATCATCTCCGTGTAGTAGCTTAGCGCGTTTTTAACTTTATCGATTAAAGTCGATTCTACTCGATATCATCACGCGGGTCCCTAGAGTTTTTAACTCTATCTCTATCATTTATAAGTTATACTGAAATGGGTCTTTGACAATATCGCACTCATATCAGATATCGATCTTCTACTCAACACGCCACCTACCACGCTCGCTTTTCCAGATGGTATGGTCGTAAACACGTGCCAAAATGAGTCTCCTCTTGAGTTCTTCAAGCTCTTCCCACATTCCTTGCTCCATTCAAATTTTGTATCTCTACGAGTCACCGAAGTTAATGGAGTAGCGATTTGAGAAAATCTTTCCACGAATCTCCGATAATAACCAACTAAGCCTGTAAAGCTACGATTTTGATTATCGACTTAGGTTGCTCTCAACTCGTGACTCATATCCCAATCTTGGATAAGACGTCACAATGGCACCTATCGCTTTACTACCGCATTTAATATGGCGCCCCCTACGGAGAGTCTGGCTTCAATGCATTCCACAAAGGAAGTCACCAGATAGAGGCTCGGGTACCAACTTCTATAGTTGGGTTTTTAACTCCTGAAGTTCAATAGGAGCCATTCGATATGAGATTTTAGAAATGGGTTTTGTACCGGGTTCAAAGTCGATACAAAATTCAATATCACGCCTGGGTAGGCCAGAAATTCTTCAGAAATACGTCGTGAAATTTACTAACAATGTAAATATCATTCAAATCGACGTATTTTTGTTCAAGTCCATAACATGGGCTAAGAAAACTTGACATCCGCTTTTTCAATAAACGAATGACTTTATGGCTTGATATGAAAGTGTTTGACTTCAATGGTTTGGTTGCTTGAATTCAATAACAAAGTTGCTTAGGAATATGAAAACTAACAACCTTACGAAAGCAATCAATTTTGGCATGATGAGTAGTTAACCAATCAATCCTTAAAATCACATCAAAAGCAAGTATCTTTAAAGAAATAAGGTCAACAGTAATGTGATGGTGCCAACTTGATCAAACAAGATTTATAAACAAAGTGGATGTAATGAAAGTTTCTCCCAACTGAGTCTCCACAGATAAGTCAAAGTCTAATTTCTCCTGAGTCAAGTTTAAACGCTGAGCACAAGCAGAGAGATAAATGAATGGGTAGAACCGAGATCTAATAAGGTATAAACTTCGCAAGAATTTATAATTAACTAACCCGTGATAACTTCGTTCGGGTTCTCTCGCATTTTCGACCAATCACGACAAACGCCTTTCCAGAACCGCCGACTTTGACTTTTCTCTCGTATCCGCCTTTTGAGTCACCATCCTCATTGGACTTGGGTTTCGCTGCACAGATAATCTCGAGCTATATGACCTTCTTTTCCACAATTATAACATACCTTGAAGGTCAGTGAATAGTTTGGACTTATATGTCCCTCCTCTCCACATTTTGTAGCATCTAACCGGCGGTCGTTTCCTCCCCTAGAATTTGTTGTCATGGTCTGTCAGGTGTCACGCCAACGCCTTCCCATCATCATCGTTAAATCTTCTTTCTTGAAATTTCCACTTGAATTATTTCTTCTATTATCTTGGCCATGATTACCACCAAGTGGTTACCATTTCTGGCACGATAATTTCCTCCACGATGGTTATCCTTGTTCTGATGACCATTGCCACCGTACGATTATCATCGAGTTGTAGGTCGTTATTCTTCGATTGAGATAACTCATTATCGTGCTCCAATAACTGAGCCCTATTCACAACATCTGAATATAGAGAAAATTTATGAGAAATGAGATATTGACGTATGTCGGGTTTCAAACCTCTCAAAAACATCCGCGTCATACGCTCCTCATTCTCCACCAAATGAGGTGCAAACTCGATAACTCCGCTAACTTCGCCTCGTCTTTGGGACACCGCCATGTTGTTCGTCTCTCTAGTCTAATAAACTCTACCTCCTTCATATGACGAATACTTTCAGAAAGTACTTGTCATTGAACAGCTTCAAATGTTTCCCAAGACATATTGAAAAGTAAAGTCAGTACGCTTCACAGATTCCCACCAAGAATCACCTCATTACGAACATAAAAGTGGCGAATGGAACCTTCGTTCTTCTCCGCATCCCAAGACATCGAATATCTTGGTAATTTTCTTAACCCACGCCTCCGCCTTTAATCGGATCCGCTTTTCCCTGCAATTCTCGGTCCCAACTCTTTGAACTGCTTGGTCAGTGACAAACCGTGCGTTGCTATCATTTCCACCATATTTTGTACACGAAGTCTCCTCGTCTGATTTTGCATGAACTGCAAAAAGTTTCTAAACATCCCGCCGCTCATCGTCTTCGATCAAGTGGTGTTGTTTTACAGAGGAACATTATCTCTTCCTGTTGCACGCTTCTCCTCATTGGTGAGTAAAAAGGTGTCTCCACGGGCCTCATTTACTCCATCATTAACATTCTCGCCATCATTCTTAAATACTCGCCATAAAAACAAGGGTTAATTAAAGAAATTAACATATCACATAATAACCCTATACTCGACCAACCAACAAATAAGCTTAGGTAGGACATACTAGCGAAGGATTTACTCGCCTCTCCCTCCTAGTTCTATTCCCCGATCTCCGCCAGAGATCATATCCCTAAGCTCGATACCAACCGTGACGCCCCCAAAATAGGTCCATTCCATCCAACCCATTCTCGAAGTCGCCAAATACATGGTACAGAAACAACTACAACTTCATTATTACAATTGTCGTGCAAAATACGACAACACATATATCTGTGAGTTTAAATACAAATATTGTCTTCTAAATAATATCCACACCCAAATAAAGTCCTCATTACAATTATTGATACACTATTTTACAAAATGGTGAGGACTACTAAAACAACTGTCTTGAACCATCACTCCACACCCCAACTAGTTCCCGCTATATTCTCGCCTCCCCGAGAAGAAAAAAATGAACAAAAAGGAAAAGGGTGAGCTCAACTAGCCCAAGAAAGAATATTATGACTAAGATAATGTACAACAAATTATCCTTAGTCTTCAACAGGAAAAAATCGATAGAATACAATAGACAACAAGTTTTAGATCAACAATCTGCAATGAAACAACAATTCATTAAGAAGAATTAAGTAGAGAATGAAATCTACTATCATCTATGAATTTAAAAGTCCATCATCGATATTTTATCCCTCATAACATCAATCAATATACATCTTTAATCAAATAGTCATCTTTGCACTACAAAGCCAAAGATATTAATCACCTGATCATGTTCATCTCAACACTGCTCATCTTTGCACTACGCCAAAGATATTCATCAAGAAATCATTCATCTTTGCACTACAAAAGCAAAGATATTCAAAGAATATCATCATTTAGGACCGAGGATGATGAAAAATATTTTTTAAGAAAACGAATCCAAAGAGATAAAAAGAACAAATATTAAGGATTCGTACTTTTAGACAATCCAAGTTCAAAAATACTCCATAATAAACTATCAGTGAGCGTAATTCAAAAAATGAAGATCAAAACATAGATCCAATCAAAGATAGGAACCATAATAGATAATCTTGGACACGTAAAAAAAAAATTTAATTTTTCTCGTGAATAGTCGTCGATTCGTGAATAAAGGTCATGATATCGTGAATAAAGTCGTATACGTGAATAATAGAACCCCACACTAAAAGGTAGAAATTTCACAAGAAAAATCATCATGCTTCGTGAATAGTACTCGTGAATAGTAACTCATGAATAGTAACTCGTGAATAGTAACTCATGAATAGTAACTCGTGAATAAACTCGTGAATAGTAACTCCAACAAAAAAGATCAAAATTTCACAAGAAAAATCTTACCAATATTCCGCATATAATGATATTGAAAGAAATAATATCATTTTTAAAAAAATAACATCCCTTACCTCAAAAGAATAAGATTTCCGGGTCGAATATCGATATAACGTCAAGAAAACTTGCACCAGATATAGCAACACTCAAGATATCAAAATACTCACAAGAATACGCTTTCGATAATATAGAGAGAGAAAACTTTAGTTTCAAATGTGATTTTCAATTCTAACCTAAGCACCCTATTTATAGAAAATCGCTTAGAACACCAAAGCGTAAAATTTATTAAAATAATTTTATTTATTAAATTTTCAAGCCCACCACCAAAGAATCTGAATTCAAATCATTTACCACACATGTGTATGCCCACATAATGAAAAAACGTTTTTCTTACAAAAAATAATTAAAACTTCAAAAATCAATTATTCTAGAACTTCGAACTTCAATAATTCATAATAAATAGCCCTTTTCATCAAAAAATTCAAACTTTATGTCCTTTCCATAGGAAATTCCATTCTCTACAACTTTTTGTAAGTTTAAAGTTTTTCCAAATTCCAAACAAAATTGACCAAATCCACAAACCAAGCGATTTTACAAAGCTATAATCAAATTTCAAATAAAAATGGGGTCCACAAACATGAAAAACATGTTTTAAATATTTATTGTAACAAAAATATTCTTCCTCCTCATTTATTCATATATCACACTTTCATTGTAAAAATATCACCATTATTATATTATTAAAATATAATAATATATTTAAATGAATTATTTTATCGTAAAAGATAAAATATCAATTTTCAACAATTGTCACATTAAAAATTCTCCATCTATATCCACATAAAATGAATATTTTCCTTATCATATAAATCAATAATTAATTATTCACAAATAATATTACGTAATCACAATATCGACAACTGTGCCGCTCTCAGAAAGAGGGGCTTTCCAATAAGGATTTCTCCTTATCGGCCGCCAAGCATTAGGTGACCAAACCTCTCCTTAGATGTAACTTTCTAGACATTGCCAATAATGCTATCTAATAATATTATTCAAATAATATGAATTATTGATCCGATAATGGAAAATACTATGTGTAGTGACAATTATCAAACAAACAATAATATAAAATATCAACGTAGCAATTATCAATCAATAAAATAAAATATCAATAAGAATTATCGTAATAATTATCGAGTAGTGCCTTCACGTAAGAATAAATAATTGGTAAAATAATACAATGCAATCTCTTTCAATAACGCAATGCATCGTGTTTTAACCACCGGTATTCCAACAAGATTAATTTTACAGAAATAACTACGCCAAGTTATTTATAAACAACTTATACTTTATTATTTTCTTCATCCAATCGCTTTCCATTATGGGGCCCACATTTAAGTCAAGTTATCGCCATTTATTTAATATTCCCAGACATCAAGAAGAATATTCCACGACCAAACGAATATTCCCCACAACAATGAATATTTTATAACCACTTGCTTATTTAAAATATTTACATTTTACCCATAACTAACTACATTAATCAAATAAACCCTTACTATTTCAAAATAATAAATAAAGGAAATTATTTAAAAAAAAATTTGGGGTCTTAAAGCTTAGTCTTCTTAATTACTCCTTTCTCGAGATTGCTAAGCTCTTCTTTGAACCACAACTCACTTATTCTCAAGTTATCAGTGTTTTAGTAGCCAAGAAGAGCAACGTAAACTTGAAATTTAGACTGCTATTTATAATGAAAACTTGGACTAGATAATGACTTAGCACTGATGTTGAATTCATGGTGTAGAAGGTAAACACACTGGTTATCTAAGAGTTGTTTAACTACATACCCAACATCAGCCATCCTTCTAGCCAATGATTTCAGCTTGGAAGTTACGTAATTAGAGGGTAGGTTATTGTTCATGTGCTTTTTGAGTAACTGAACATTTTTATATTCATAAGAACGTCTTTGAAATCTAGCTCAGTTGGTTACTTTAATTCTCAAATATAATTTTAATGTACAATTGTTACCATATTAGAAACTTAGGGATTAAACATATACTCACATCATATAATCCATGTACATTAAATATACGCAATAAAATAATGCAGTCGGGTATTATTGTCCGGGTAGTTCCATAATCAACTCTACTACTTACATAACCACATGATAACTTATGTCACAGCTTTTAATAATTAATGTTTTAAGGTAGTAGATGTAATATGAAAATGTAACATACATATAACCTAAGTACATTTTATCACACTAGTACACTTTATTAAAATAATAGTTTACAATATGCTCATGGTATATTATTTTAATATATACCCACATACATATTGTCACATAGATATTTCATAATGTATTTATAACATATAGTTCCAATATGTTTAATCACATTGTCCCATACAATATAGTTCTATAAGGCTTAATATATAGTCACATAAATGTCACACCACACTATATAATATAGTTATATTTTTAATTATTGCTCATATGCCCATGAAAATCAATATAATCCTTATTATATTAATAACTTACTTATTTGTTTTATGTCAAATAAATAAATTATCCTTCCTTGATTAATGTATTTATGGATCTCCATAACCATTAATTTATATAATTCTTATTCTACCTATAGACATATTGCAATCACATATTATCAATAGATCAATATTCTACCACAACCATTAACCATTAATTAATATAACAATTAACAATTAATATTACTTAATTGCTTACTTTATTTCATGGTTTATTAATGTCACACACATCACATAATTTTTCTATTTTATTTCCAAAGTGAAACAAATTAGTTTTCTCCAATCGTCCCACTAAATAAGAATTGCTTGCCAGCTAGATATTCTTTGACACGGCAGCAAGCATACTGCATTCTCGACAAAGGTTAAGACTGGTTTAGCTTCAGCTCGTGCCAATTTTCATCGCTAAACTCGTTTTAATTTGCTTAATGGATTTCCTCGTTTCACAATATGCCACACAAGGCATTTCACAATTCTCATTGTCACTTCACATTTCTTAATACACATTGATCTAATATGAATCAATTGAATTAATCAACTCACAAAATAATAACACTTATATTCTCAAAAATATTATTTGCATTAATATATTCATTTAATAATACGTGGAAATTCTCGGGTATTACATTCTCTCCCCCCTTATAAAAATTCTGTCCCGGAATTGCTACAAGGTTATACAAATAGATGGGGATAATCCCTCATCATCCTATCTTCTAACTCCCACATTGCCTCCTCGACATCGTGGTTACGCCAAAGTAATTTTACAGAAGAAATAACTTTATTTCTCAAGGTTTGCTCTTTCCTATCTAAAATTTGGACATGAATTTCTTTGTACGCTAAGTTCTTCTCCACTTGAATGGGTTTGTAAGAAATTACGTGCTTGTAGTCAGGCTTATACAAACGCAACACGGATATGTGAAACACATTGTAGATGTGCTCTAACTCAGGTGATAGTGCAACTTTATACGCTACTTCTCCCACTCGCTTTAGTATCTCGAACGGTCCTATGAATCTTGGACTCAGTTTCCCTTTCTTGCCGAAACGGATCTTTCCCTTCCATTGAGATACCTTCAAGAATACAAAACTTCCGACTTCAAAATCTCGGTCTTGCCGATGCAAGTCTGCATGTAATTTTCTCAAGCGATCTTGGCTGCTTACTTAGTGTGACGCCCCCAAAATAGGTATACATCACCTATTCTCGGTTGTCAATACATGGCATGTAAACAACTACAACTTTATTATTACAACCAGAAAAGCGTGAGTTTGAATACAAATATTATCTTCTAGATAATATCTATACTCAAATAAATCCTCATCACATTTATTGATACATTATTTTACAAAATGGTGAGGACTACTAAACAATTCTTTCTAAAACCTTCATTCCATACCCCCACGCTGCACTCGCTATATTCTCGCCTCCCGAGAAGAAAAATGGAATAAAAAGAAAAGGGTGAGCTCAACTAGCCCGATAAAGAATATTAAGACTACGATAATATACAACAAATTACCGTTAGTCTTCAACAGGAAAAATCTAATAGAATACAATAGACAACAAATTTTAAATCAATATTCGCAATGAAATAATAATTCATTAGAAGAGTTAAGTAGAGAATGCAAACTACTATCTTCTATGTATGAATTTAAAAGTTCATCGCTCTATCTTTTATCCCCGTAACATCAATCAATATACATCTCGAATCAAATATTCATCTTTTTACTACAGCCAAAGATATTCATCGATTAATCATGTTCATCTAAACACTGCTCATCTTTGCACTACTACCAAAGATATTCTTCAGAAATCATTCATCTTTTTTACTACAAAAGCCAAAGATATTCAATAATATCATCATTTAAGATCGAGGATGATGAAAATATTTTTAAAGAAACGAATCCAAAGGAAACAAAATGACAAGGATTAAGGATTAAGGATTCGTATTTTGTTTTATCCATGTTCAAAAAAATACCTCAAAAATAATCATAGTGGTGTAAAATTCAAGAATGATCAAAACATGGATACAATCAAAGCTAGTATCCGTATAGATATTTTGGACAAAAAGAAGAAATTTTATTTTTGATGAATAGTGTCGATAATCGTGAATAGTGCCGTATACGTGAATAAAGACTCCGACACCAAAAGATAGAAATTCCACAAAAAACATCTTCACGCTTCATGAATAGTACTGTGAATAGTAACTCATGAATAGTAACTCATGAATAGTAACCCCACATGAAAAAGTTCCAAATTTGATAAAAAGTTCGAACCAATATTTCAAAGATAATGATATTGAAGAAATAATATCATTTGAGAAGAAAATAACATCCCTTACCTCGAAAGATTAGTACTTAGTTGGAATCTGGGATATAGTAAGGTCAAGGAACTTGCACCGCCTAAAAATACTCAAAGTATACTCAAAATACTCACAAGAATACGCTCGATAATATAGAGAGAGAAACTTCGCTTACGTGTGATTTTCAATTCTAACCTAAGCACCCTATTTATAGAAATTGCTTAGAACACCAAAGCGTAAAATTTAATAAATTAATAATATAATTATATAAATTTCCTACGCATGCCTAGAATCTGATTTCAGTCATCAAACACATGCCACATTCTAGAAAAAGTAAGAAAAAATGTTTTTCTAATTTTAAATATTTTAAACTTCCAAAAATCAATTATTTCGGAGGTTCAGAACTTCAATAATTCATAATAAATAGCCCTTTCATCAGAAAATTCGAATCTCGCGAGTTTTTATAGGAAATTCAATTCTCTACAACTTTGCAGAAGAAAGTTTTTCCAAATTCCAAATAGAAATTGACCAAAATCCACAAACAGACGATTTTTTACAAGCTATAATCAAATTTCGATCCAATAAATGGGGTCCACCGACATGTTTAACATGTTTTAAACATTTATTGCAACAAAAATACTCTTCCTCCTCAGATACTCATATATCCCACATTCGTTGTAAAAATATCACCATTATTATATTATTAAAATATAATAATATATTTAAATGAATTATTTTATCGTAAAAGATAAAATTTCAATTTTCAACAATTGTCACATTAAAAAATTTTCTCCATCTATATCCACATAAAATCAATATTTTCCTCATCATATGAATCAATAATTAATTATTCGTAAATAATATTACGTAATCACAATATCGACAACCAGTGCCGCTCCCAAGAAAGAGGGGCTTTCCAATAAGAATTTCTCCTCATCAAGCGCCAAATTAGGTGACCAAACCTCTCCTTAGACAGTAACTTTCTAGACATTGCCAATAATGTTATCTAATAATATTATTCAGATAATATGAATTATTGCTTCGATAATGAAAATACTTGTAATGACAATTATCAAAACAACAAAGATATAAAATATCAACGCAAAGAATTATTAAATCAATAAAATAATTGAATAAGAATTATCAGTAACCATTATTGAGTAGTGCCTTCTTACGTAAGAATCAATAATTGGTGCAATACCGCAATACCTTGTGTTTTAACCACCGAGTATTTTTTAACAAAGATAATCTGTAATAACTACGCCCGTTATTTTTAAACAACTTATATTTTTGTTTTCTTCATCCAATCGCTTTCCGCATGGGGCCCACATATGGTCGCATACTATTGCATTTAATATTCCCCGACAAAGATTTAATATTCCACGACCAAACGAATATTCCCAAGCAACAATGAATATTTTATAACCACTTGCTTATTTTGAAGTATTTATGTATTTTACCCTTAACTATCCACATTAATCAAATCAACCCTTACTATTTTAAAATAATAAATAGAGAAAATTAAATTTCATTAATAATAAGTTGGGGTCTTACAACCTCCCTCCTTATGAAATTTCGTCCTCGAAATTGACGTGACGCATTCTGGTGTTTCAAAAGGTGAGGATACCTCGCTTTCATTTCCGCTTTCCAATTCCTGTGTCATTTCCTCTATAGCATGATTCCTCCACAAAACTTTAACTTGTGGTATGACCTTTGCGCGTAGGACATGCTCCTTCCTATCTAAGATCTTGACAGGTACCTCCTCATACGTTAAGTCTTCGGCTATCTCGTCCGGTTCTAACTCAATAACGTGGTTTGGGTCTTTCACATATTTAACGAAGCATGAGATATGTGAAACACATTATGAACACGAGACATACTTTGAGGTAACGCGAGTCTATAGGCTACATTTCCTACTTCCGGTCAAGAATTTGAAATGGACCAATAAATCGTGGATTGAGCTTTCCTCTCTTCCCAAATCTTGTAACTCCCTTCCATGGAGCAACTCGCAACAATACATGATCCCCTACACTAAATTCCACGTCCTTTCGATGAAGATCCGCATAACTCTTTTGTCGATCTTGTGCCGTTTGTATACGTTGTCGAATCATTTGGATCTTTTCCGTAGTCATACGTACTAACTCGGGTCCTAACAATGTTGCTTCACCCACCTCGTCCTAACATAATTGAGAGCGACACTTTCGTCCATATAATGCTTCAAATGGAGCCACACCTATACTTGCCTGATAACTGTTGTTGTAGGAGAATTCCACCAATGGTAAATATTTATCCCAACCGCCTTGAAGTCTAGGACACGAGTCTTAATAGATCTTCAAGAGTTTGAATAGTCCTCTTTGATTGTCCGTCCGCTTGGGGACGGTATGCCAACTAAATCGCAAATCCGCGCCCATAGCTTTTTGCAAGCTAACCCAAAATCTTGAAGTGAATCTTGGGTCACGATCCAAACTATGGATACCGGCATGCCATGCAACCTCACAATCTCATTCACTTACATACTAGCAAGACGTTCAAGGAATAAGTCTCCGTGTCGGCAAGAAATGAGCGCGAGACTTGGTTAATCTATCAACAATAACCCAAATAGCATTGATGCTTTGAGAAACCGTAGGAAGACCCGTAACGAAATCCATGGTAATGTGTTCCCACTTCCATTTCAGAATCTCAAGTGGTTGCAACGGACCCTTAGGTACCAGATGCTCCGCCTTTACACGTTGGCAAGTTAAACACGTCGAGATAAACTTTGCAATCTCTCTCTTCATATTGTTCCACCAAAATGTATGTCGAAGATCACGATACATTTTAGTACTTCCGGATGGATTGCAAATGGTGTATTGTGTGCCTCCATCATAATCTTGTACTTCAAATCGTAGTCGTTAGGAACACAAAGTCTAGAGTGGACTCAAGTATTCCTTATTCATCAATTCTCGCCCTAATAGCTCCTTCTTGTACTTTCTTCTTCATACGCATCGCCTCTGGGTCAGTGGCTTGAGCAACCTTAACTTTTCTATTAAAGTTGGCTCTACGCGATACTTGACATCATCACACTCGTTCCTCGTGATATGATCTTCTACTCAACGCGTCACTACCACGTTCGCTTTTCTAGGATGGTATTGAATAGTGTGGTCGTAGTCTTTCAATAGCTCGAGCCAACGTCACGCCGCGTGTTGAGTTCTTTTTTGAGTGAAGAAATATTTAAGGCTTTTATGGTCCGAATATATCTCCACTTTCTCCCCATATAGATAGTGCCTCCATATCTTTAAGCTGAAACGATCGCCGCTAACTCTAGATCATGAGTAGGATAATTCCTCTCATACTCTTTAAGTTGTCGCGAGGCATAGGCTATGACTTTCCCACGTTGCATGAGAACACATCCTAACCCTTTGCACAAGCATCATTGCGAGAGATAACAAATCCATCCGAACCGGATGGTATTGTTAGAACAGTCTTAAAATAAGTCTCCTCTTAAGCTCTTGGAAACTTTTCTCGCATTCTTCGCTCCAAACGAATTTTGTATCCTTCCGAAGTTAGTTGAAGTTAATGGAGTAGCGATTCGAGAAAACCTTCCACGAATCTCCGATAATAACCAACTAAGCCCAAAAGCTACGTGATTTCATCCACCGACTTCGGTTGCTCCCAACTTTGTATTGCTTCAATCTTCACGGGATCAACAGATACTCCATGTTTCGACACCACGTGCCCAAGGAATGCTACTTCCTCAAGCCGAACTCGCATTTCTTTAATTTGGCATATAGTTTGTTTTCACGGCCTTTGAGTACGAGCTTCAAATGGTGCTCATGATCTTCACGACTTTTGGAATATATAAGGATGTAATCAATAAAGACAACAACAAAACCGATCCCAAATATTCCTTGAATACTCGGTTCATCATATCCATGAAAGTCATGAGGAGCATTAGTCAATCCGAAAGACATGACTAAGAATTCATAATGCCCGCATCGAAGTTCTAAAGCGCGTCTTTGAATATCCTCGCCTAATCTTCACCGATGATATCCGTAATCGAAGATCGATTTTTGAAAAGAATTGTGCCTTGCAAATCGGTCAAACAAGTCATCAATACGAGGTAGAGGATACCTATTCTTGATGGTGACATGGTTTAATTCCCGATAGTCAATACAAAAATCGCATACTCCCGCTCTTTCTTCTTTACAAATAAAACAGAGCACCCCAAGGAGATGTACTAGGGGCTAATGAAACCGATGTCCAACAATTCCTCGTAGTTGGACCTTTAACTCCTGAAGTTCAATAGGAGCCATTTGATATGGGGTTTTAGAAATGGGCTTTGTACCAGTGTTCAAGATCAATAAAGAATTCAACTTCACGCTCGGGGTAGACCGGAAGTTCTTCTAGAAATACGCCAAGAAAGTCAATAACAACAGAATATTATTCAAATTTGACGTGTCTTTATTCAAATCCATAACATGGGCTAAGAAAGCTTGACATCCGCTTTTTAATAAACGAATAGCTTTATGATTAGATATGATGTTGATTGATTTTAATGGTTTAGTTGCTTGAATTCGCATAACAAAGTTGGTTAGGAATATGAAAACTAACAACCTTACGAAAATAATCAATTTTGGCATGATGAGTAGTTAACCAATCAATCCCTAAAATCACATCAAACGCAAGTATCTTTAAAGAGATAAGGTCAACGAGTAAGGTGATGGTGCCAACTTGAATCAAACAAGATTTATAAATGTGGATGTGATGAAAGTTTCTCCTAACGGAGTTTTCACAGATAGGTCAAAGTCTAATTTTTCCGAGTCAAGTTTAAACGTTGAGCACATGCAGAGAGATAAATGAATGGGTATACCCCAGTCAAGTAAGGTATAAACTTCGCAAGAATTTATAAATAGCTTACCCGTGATCACCTCGTTTGGGTTCCTCGCATTATGACCAAATACACAACAAACGCTCTTCCGGAATCGTTGACTTTGACTTTTCTCGGGACGATTTTTTGAGTCACCGTCCACATTGAACTAGGTTTCGCTACTTTACAATCTCGAGCGATATGTCCTTCCTTTCCACAATTATAGCATACCTTGAATCTGTTGTGGGCAATTTGACCGATATGTCCCTCTTTTTCGCATTTGTAGCATATACCGGGTGCTCGTTTCTCCTCCCTTAGAACCGATTCTTTGCCGCAAGACTGCTGCCTTCACATGGTCGTTGTTAAATCTCCTCTTTTAAAATCTCCTCCCGACTCGCTTCTTCTATTTTCACGGCTATGATTACCACCAGAGTGGTTACCATTTTTGTCCGTCTCTGCTTTTTTCTCCGCCGGTTATCATTATTCTGTTGATCGCTATCTCTCGGTACGATCCTCGGTTATGGTCCTCGGTTGACCGTACTCGTTATCTCGCTCTAATAATTGAGCCATGTTTACAACATCCGAATAGAGAGAAAATTTATGAGAAATGAGATATTGTCATATCTGGGTTTCAAACCTCTCAAAAACATCCGCTCATACGCTTCCTCATTCTCCACCAAATGAGGTGCAAACTCGATAACTCGCATACTTTGCCTCGTCTTCGAGACACCGCCATGTTGTTTTGTTCTACTCGATGAACTCCACTTCCTTCATATAATGAACACTTTCGTGAAAGTATTTGTCATTAAATAATTCTGAAATGTCTCCCAAGACATGCCGAAAAGTACTGGATGGATACGCTTCACGAGACTCCCACCAATGAGTCTCCCTTCGCCACTAACATAAAGGTGGCGAATGGAACCTTCGTTCTTCCGCGCATCCCAAGACATCGAATATCTTGGTAATTTGCTTGACCCATGTTTCCGCCATGATCGGATCCGCTTTCCCTTAAATTCGTGGTCCCAACTCTTTGAATCGTCATTGTGACAACCCGTGAATTGCTATCATTTCCTCCTCAGATTTTGAACACGAGTCTCCTCGTCTCGATTTTGCATGAACTGCAAAAAAGCTTCTAAACATCCCCTCGCTCATCATCTCGCTTTCATTGGTGTTGTTCACAAGAGGAACATTGCCACTGTTGTCAGACGCTCTCCTCGTTGGTGAGTACAAAGCGCCTCTCCACGGTCTCATTTCCATTGTTAATATTCTCAAATGTCGACATTCTCAAATACCGCCATAAAACAAGGGTTAATTAAGGAAATCAATATATCACATAATATCCTTATATAATCTTGACTCAACTAAAAAAATAAAGCTTAGGTAGGACACACTAGCGAAGGATTTACTCGCCTCTCCCTCCTAGTTCTATTCCCCGATATCCGCCAGAGATCATATCCCACTAAGCTCGATACCAACTGTGACGCCCCCAAAATAGGTATACATCACCTATTCTCGAGTTGTCAATACATGGTATGTAAACAACTACAACTTTATTATTACAACCAGTAAATCGTGAGTTTGAATACAAATATTATCTTCTGTACAATATCTATACTCAAATAAATCCTCATCACATTTATTGATACATTATTTTACAAAATGGTGAGGACTACTAAACAATTCTTTCTAAAACCTTCATTCCATACCCCGACTGCGTACTCGCTATATTCTCGCCTCCCGAGAAGAAAAATGGAACAAAAAGAAAAAGGGTGAGCTCAACTAGCCCAAAGAAAGAATATTATAACTAAGATAATATACAACAAATTACCGTTAGTCTTCAACAGGAAAAATCTAATAGAATACAATAGACAACAAATTTTAAATCAATATTCGCAGTGAAATAATAATTCATTAGAAGAGTTAAGTAGAGAATGCAAACTACTATCTTCTATGTATGAATTTATAAGTTCATCGCTCATCTTTTATCCTCAGAACATCAATCAATATACATCCGAATCAAATATTCATCTTTGCACTACTGAGTGCCAAAGATATTCATCGATTAAGTCATGTTCATCTAAACACTGCTTCATCTTTTGCACTACTACCAAAGATATTCTTCAAAATCATTCATCTTTGCACTACAGGCCAAAGATATTCAATAATATCATCATTTAAGACTGAGGATGATGAAAAATATTTTTAAAGAAACGAATCCAGTGAAACAAAATGACAAGGATTAAGGATTAAGGATTCGTACTTTGTTTTATCCATGTTCAAAAAATACCTCAAAAATAATCATAGTGGTGTAAAATTCAAGAATGATCAAAACATGGATACAATCAAAGCTAGTATCCAGAATAGATATTTTGGACAAAAAGAAGAAATTTTATTTTTCGGTGAATAGTGTCGATATCGTGAATAGTAACTCAGACACCCAAAAGATAGAAATTCCACAAAAACATCTTCACGCTTCATAAATAGTACTCGTGAATAAGAATCTCATGAATAGTAACTCATGAATAGTAACTCGTGAATAAGTAACTCATGAATAGTAACCCCGACATGAAAAAGTTCCAAATTTGATAAAAGTTCCAACCAATATTTCAAAGATAATGATATTGAAGAAATAATATCATTTGAGAAGAAAATAACATCCCTTACCTCGAAAGATTAAGACTTTCTAGTTGAATACCTGATATAAGTCTTTGAAGGAACTTGCACCATCTAACAATACTCAAAGTATACTCAAAATACTCACAAGAATACGCTCGATAATATAGAGAGAAAACTTCAGCTTTACGTGTGATTTTTAATTCTAACCTAAAGACCCTATTTATAGGAAATTGCTTAGAACACCAAAGCGTAAAATTTAATAAATTAATAATATAATTATATAAATTTCCTACGCATGCCTAGAATCTAATTTCAGCCATCAAACACATGCCACATTCTAAAAAGTAAGAAAAACATTTTTCTAATTTTAAATATTTTAAACTTCCAAAATCAATTATTTGGAGGTTCGTAACTTCAATAATTCATAATAAATAGCCCTTTCATCAGAAAATTCGAATCTCGCGAGTTTTTATAGGAAATTCAATTCTCTACAACTTTGCAGAAGAAAGTTTTTCCAAATTCCAAATAGAAATTGACCGAAATCCACAAACCAAGCGATTTTACAAAGCTATAATCAAATTTCACCAATAAATGGGGTCCAATTTAATGTTTAACATGTTTTAAACATTTATTGCAACAAAAATACTCTTCCTCCTCGATACTCATATATCCCACATTCGTTGTAAAAATATCACCATTATTATATTATTAAAATATAATAATATATTTAAATGAATTATTTTATCGTAAAAAGATAAAATTTCAATTTTCAACAATTGTCACATTAAAAATTTTCTCCATCTATATCCACATAAAATCAATATTTTCCTCATCATATGAATCAATAATTAATTATTCGTAAATAATATTACGTAATCACAATATCGACAACCGTGCGCTTCCTAAGAAAGAGGGGCTTTCCAATAAGAATTTCTCCTTCTTTGGCGCCGCAATTAGGTGACCAAACCTCTCCTTAGATGTAACTTTCTAGACTTTGCCAATAATGTTATCTAATAATATTATTCGGATAATATGAATTATTGTTTCGATAATGAAAAATACTTGTGAATGACAATTATCAAACAACAAAGAATATAAAATATCAATGCAAAGAATTATTAAATCAATAAAATAATTTGAGCGGAATTACTCGTAACCATTATTGAGTAGTGCCTTCTTACGTAAGAATCAATAATTGGTGCAATACCGCAGGTGCTACTTGTGTTTTAACCACCGAGTATTTTAACAAAGATTAATCTGTAAATAACTACGCTTTTATTTTAAACAACTTATATTTGTCGCTTTCTTCATCCAATCGCTTTTTAGCATGGGGCCCAAACATGGTCACTACTGGTCGCATTTAATATTCCCGACAGTCATTTAATATTCCACGACCAAACGAATATTCCCCGACAACAATGAATATTTTATAACCACTTGCTTATTTTGAAGTATTTGCGTATTTTACCCTTAACTATCCACATTAATCAAATCAACCCTTACTATTTCAAAATAATAAATAGAGAAAATTAAATTTCATTAATAATAAGTTGGGGTCTTACAACTAGTCTAGCTCTTATTACTGCCACCACGTCTGCGGTTTGTTGTACTAACTCTGGTCCGAGTATTCGTCGTTCTCTGACTTCGTCCCAATATAATGGCATTCTGCACTTCCTTCCGTAAAGAGCTTCATACGGTGACATGCCGATACTCGCATGGTAACTATTATTATACGCAAATTCGATTAAGGGTATGTGGTCATCCCAATTTCTCTTGAAGTCCATCACGCAAGTCCTAAGCATGTCTTCTAACGTTTGTATTGTTTACTCACTTTGTCCATCTATCTGAGGTTGATATGCGGTACTTAACCTCAACTGTGTTCCCATCCTCTCTTGCAAGCTTTTCCAGAATTTTGACGTGAAACGCGGGTCTCAGTCATAAACAATCGATACCGACACTCCATGTCGTGAAACAATTTCCTTTATATACAGACTCGCTAATTGATTCAAATTGTAGCAGATCATGATTGGTAGAAAATGTGCGGTCTTCGTAAGTCGATCCACAATAACCCAAATAGCATCTAAACCTTTCTGCGTGACTGGAAGTCCAACCATGAAATCCATCATAATATGCTCCCATTTCCATTCCGGTATTTCCAACGGTCCACTCGGTCGCTGATGCTCTGCTTTTACACGTTGACACGTAAGACATCTACTAATGTACTCCGCAATTTCTCGTTTTAAATTTGGCCACCAAAAACGTTGCCTCACATCCTGGTACATCTTCGTGCCTCCCAGATGAATGGAAAACGTCGTATTATGTGCCTTGTACAAAATATCCTCTCTTAACTCGGCTACAGCCGGTACCGACACTCTACCTTCGAATCTTAAGATATCGTTTTTATCCATTCAAAATTTCTCTTCCTCATTTTTCGTGATCCTCTTCCTAATTTTCTCACATTCTCCATCTTTCTCCTGTGCTTCTTTTACTCTATCCAACAATGTCGGATAAGCTTCTATTATAAATAACTTCTCTTCAGACCTCTCGGGTCCCTTCACCTCTATTTCCAACTTCTTCATATCTCTTATTAACTCCTCCTGAGTTGTCAGTTGAAACAATTTCTCCCTTCCTTTCCTGCTCAAAGCGTCGGCAACTACATTTACCTTCCCTGGGTGATAAAGAATCGTACAGTCATAATCTTTGATTAATTCTAACCACCTCCTCTAGCGCATATTCAACTCCTTCTGTGTGAAGATATATTTCAGACTTTTGTGGTCCGTGTATATCTCATATTTTTCTCCGTACAAATAATGTCTCCATATTTTTAACGCAAAAACTACTGCCGCTAACTCTAAGTCATGAGTAGGGTATCGTTTTTTGTAATCCTTCAATTGTCGTGACGCATATGCAATGACTTTATCGTGTTGCATAAGCACACAACCCAAGTCCTCTATACGACGCATCAATATACACTACAAATCATCCCGTATCATCTGGTAATGATAATACAGGCGCCTCGCTCAATCTATTCTTTAACTCTTGAAAACTCTCTTCGGATGTCCATACAAATTTTACCATTTTCCTTGTCAAATTAGTCAATGGGGTTGCTATCTTAGAAAAATCCTGGATGAATCTTCGATAGTACCCAGCTAACCCTAAGAAACTTCTCACCTCCGTTAGAGTTTTTGGTTGTTCCTAATTACTTACTGTTTCGACCTTCTCGGGGTTTACTGAGATTCCATTCTCATCCACCACATGGCCTATGAATTGAACCTTCTTCATCCAAAATTCGCACTTAGAAAATTTTGCATACATCTTCTTTTTTCGTAGTGCCTCCAAAATAATCCTTAGATGTTCAGCGTGTTCTTCCTCCGTCTTCGAGTAGATCAAAATGTCGTCGATGAAAACTACTATTAACTTATCCAAGTATGGCTTGAAAACTCGATTCATCAAGTCCATGAATGCTGCCGGAGCATTAGTTAAACCGAATGACATTACCAAAAACTCGTAATGTCCATAGCGGGTTCGAAACGCAGTCTTTGGTATGTCCTCATCCCGTACTTTCAGTTGATGATATCCCGTCCATAAGTCGACCTTCAAAAAACACTTCACTCCCTTTAGTTGATCAAATAAGTCATCTATCCTTGGTAGTGGATATCTATTCTTGATCGTTACTCTGTTCAATTCTCGATAATCGATACAGAGCCTCATCGATCAATCCTTTTTCTTAACGAATAACACTGGTGCTCTCCAAGGAGACACACTCGGTCGAATTAATCCCTTATCTAATAACTCTTAAAGTTGTATCATTAATTTCTTCATTTTTACTGGCGTCATACGATATGGAGCTTTCAAAATCGGTGTCGTTCCCAGTGCTAAATCTATTACGAACTCGATTTCTCTGTCTGGCGGAAGGCCAGGCAGATCGTCCGGAAACACATCCTAAAATTCACTCACTACAGGTATATCTTTAATCTCTACTCCCTTTTTCCAGGTATCCACGATGTAAGCTAAATAACCTACACACCCTTTCCTTAGTAATTTCTTGACCTGCATCATCGTAACGCAACACGATTGCTTAAGCGATGAGCTACCATAAAACACTACCTTAGACTTACTCAGAGTCTGAAGGTTCACACATTTGTTCTGACAGTCAATTACTGCAGCATGATTATATAACCAATCCATCCCCAGTATGACGTCAAATTGTCCTAGTCTAATAGGAATCAAGTCTACGCTTAGTTCATGTTCTCTAATGTTTGCGCGACAATTTCGATAGACGTATTCTATAGGGATTATTTCCTTATTCACAACTTCTATGTTCAAAGGATCTTCTAAACGTTCTCGGGGTGTACTAAGTTTACTAGCAAATTCTTCGGATACAAACGAACAGGTGGCACCCGAATCAAATAATACATAAGCATTTATATTATTGATTGGAATTATACCTGACACCACGTCCTTCACAGCTACTGCATCCTGGACAATCATGTTAAAGGTTCGAGTAGTCGATCGGTTGGGTTGCGCAGGTCCACCAATCATTAACCTACTTCCTCCTCCCTGGCTCCCGCTAGCTCCACCGCTTCCTTTCTTTGGGCAATCTTTTATCTGGTGCTCTGTTGATCCACAAGCAAAACATCCTCTGATCTTCTTCGGATTTGGGCAATTTGGCGATATGTGCCCCTTTTGGCCGCAATTATAGCAAGTGTTCTTTCTCTTCCAGCACTCTCACTGATGACTTCTTCCACATTTGTTGTAAGCTTTAGTCCTTTTCTTGAAGTTTCCCTGGTAACTCCCACCTTGATTATTGCTTCTGTTGTTATTGTTCTCCCATTTCCCTTTTCTGGAGTTACTTCCTCCGTTACTGCTTCCTCCACAATGCTCACTACCAGCGTTTTTGTTCTTCTTCTCCTTATGATATAAACTTAAGGCCTCACTGACACCTTCCACAATGATTGCCTTCTCCAATAATGTTGTAAAGGAATCAATCTGGAAGACTGATACCTTATTATACAACCACGGCTTCAACCCTTGTTCAAAACGTCTCGTCTTTCTTTCCTCGTCCATAACTTGGTGCTCTGCAAATCGCGCTAGTTCATTGAACTTGGCTGCGTATTGCGCCACCGTCATATCACCTTATTTTAACTCTAGGAACTTCACTTCCATCCTACTCTTCATACTCTTTAGGAAATAGTTCTCGAAGAACAACGTAGTAAATCTCTCCCATGTTATCGTTCCTTCTCCCGCTCTCTGCTGGTTAGTTTCCCACCAATAGTTTGCCTCACCCCTCATCATGTATGTGGCAAATACTGTCTTCTGGTCTTCACCCACACGAGCTATAATGAAGGTCTTCTCGATCTCCTTGATCCAGGTTTGCGCAACTATCAGGTCGGTAGTTCCCGTGAACTCTAGGGGTCGTACACTCTTAAAATCTTTGAAGGTTGTTACTGGGACAGCTTGGGGAACGGGTAGTACGAGTTCGTTTCTTCCCCTTAGAGCTTCTCCCAATAATTCTACTAGTCTCTGTATCGGATCTATTGGACCTCTCTCATCATTAACTGACTCTTCTGGGATAGTTATTCTACGTCTGGGCGGCATTTTCTGCATCACAAAATTTTTCATTTTATTATCTAATTATCATACTTAGACATTTCACAATAGAAAAGAACTACAGGTTTATAACACGTTTCTGAAATAAGACCATTTATATTCATATGCCAAATGGTTACATTACATGTTCTTTTCTACAATACTGCTATAAATGATATCACATATCCCCTATTATCACAAAAGACGGGGACAACACCATTTTACTACCCCTCTAACATTTTTTCAAAAGTTGGGGTTTTACTACTACCTCACATTTTACACAAAAGACTGAGATTACAACAACATATTAACAAAACATATAAATAAAATACTACACTACTGAGCTTTTTCCTCTAGACTCAATCTAACATCCCACGCTCCACGGCGCTCTGATATTCCTTCTATGTGATATGCACCACCATATCTCGGCTTATGGTATGCCGAGTCTGTCCTTGCTCAGCTGGGTAATGATTTACCCCATCGATCAATCTCTCCATGGCCATGCGTAGAGCATAGCCCATCTTGTTCATCTTCCTCCTCTTGCATCGTACCTCATCTTCTAGATCATCTGCCATATCATTGGCTTCCTCCCACTTCTCCTCTAAGTGAATCCTATCCATAACCTCCATCTCTATTTGAGTTCGGAGAGCCTCCTTCTCTGTCCACTCACTCAAAACCTTCTGCTCTAATTCCTCCAGCTTTCCTGCCATCTCAACATTCCTCGCCACCACTCGGTGAAACAAAGCTCCCATCTGGATCCCTGCCTCGTTACGGTGAGCAATTTCCATCTCCATTTCTTGCATCGCCAATTTCCTCTGATGGTCCTCGTCCCTTAACTGCTGGAACGCAAACTCCTTCTCCTTAGCCCCAGCCTCAAGCTCCTCTACTCTACATCCTAACTCTAATATCTGCTCCTCATATTCTCCTAACATCCGATCCTCAAAAGTAGCCTCGTCGGAGTCCTCCAAAGGCTCAGGCTCCTCCTCTGGATCAGACTCCACCTCTTCCTCATCGTCATTGTCATCGTTAGGGACTACTATTGATATAGGTTCTACTATCAAGGGTGTCTCATAGACTACGTGGATATCACGCGGCTCCTCCTCTACTACTCGGCTAGGTCCTCCCATATCAGTCATCCAACAATCACCAACATAAGACAATAAAAACAACGACTCCATCAGAATGTTAAATAAACATAAATTCATTGTATAAAATGAAGTTACATTTTCATAACATCCTAAGTCTTCCAAGGAAAACTCTATATGAGTTTTATCTCCCTCCTAACTTCTAAGTTCTCCCGAGTTATAATCTAAGAACACTCGCTCCTAAGGTTTATAACTACGGCTATGATACCAACCTGTGACGCCCCCAACTTCAGACCTTCACTTGGTCACTCGAATTCGGTTCATCACGTGCTCAAGGTATTCCCATAATAACTAAAATCATACATTCACAACGGAAAATCTAATTTAGAATAACATACAATGATTTATTATAATTATTCCCCCAAGTCTTGCAACCTACAGTACTTAATAGATTACATAATAGTATCGAATAAAGACCTATTACATAATCTTACTAAAGTTTAAACATAGTCTGAAAATAGTCTCAGTACAACATATTAATCTTAAACATAAAAGGAACAAGCTAGTCGGTAGCCTTGCCCTTGCCCTTGTCTGTTCCAGAAACACCTCCATATTCCTTCTTAACTGAAAGGTTTTAAATAAGCAAGGATGAGCACAAATTGCCCATCAAGTAATATACAACAAGGGTAAAGAGTTTCTTAACACGAGTTTGGAATATCGAAGTATCATCTCTAAGATAGTTCAAAGTTTCAGAATAATATCATGAATAGTGAATATCAACAATTCTTGGAATAAGATCGATAATTCAATATAAATCAACAGATATATATGAATTCAACAACTATCAATGTATCCAACTGGATAAACAATTTATACTGAGTAGTCACTAAGGACTGTAAAACCTCCACTAGAGTTACCAATATTAAACTGATAACCCAACAGAATCAAGTACTATAGATGATCAGTCTACAATAATTTACGTTATGATTAACACCACCATAATATTCAATCATGTGTTGGGGTTTCCAATGATATACACTCCCCTTATGACAAGGTTTGTTCAACTCGGTTTTCAAGATTTCCGCACCAATCAATTAGTTTGGACAGCTTTTATAAACATGCATATACTTTAGCCGAATCAAATGGCATCGACTCTTTCACAATATTCAAGAACAATACCAAGTTCAACATGAATAATAACTTTCACAAGGATTTAAACATACTAGCTCATGCGAACGAGAAAGTAGTATAACTTGTATTCAAAGAGATAAGCTTACGGTATTCGTCGAATAAAGTAATGCAAGAGTTAGAATATTTTGCACAATGTAATGTAGGGTTCAGATACTTTCTCAATATAAATTTGAGTAAGGTTAGAGAACTTACATAATCAAATAGTGAAGTTTAAGGAAACTTGCACAATGTAAAGGATAGTTCAGATACTTGCCTTAAGCATAGTTTATCCACGTTAATAAATCAACACTTTCGAATCCTAGTATAGCGTATTATAAGTACAAGATGCTCATTAGCTAACACATTCATTTATCAAGTTTGACATGATTCAAGTATGCACATATGGTATAAAATCAGCTCATACGACATCAAATACCTAGTTACTTCATAAGCAATTTAAAAATGCTCAAGTTTAAGGTCTTTTCACCCATGAACTTTCACTATATAAAGCGAACACTAACTTATTACTTAGTCCTTATATGCATATGCATCAGTAAGTTTTAGATCACTTTTAGCAACATAGGCATCACACAAGTTACTGTCCAAGAAATCAGAACTTACAACCTCAGATTCCAGACTAACGCAGCTAGGCCATGGCTAAGCCTAGGATCGCATAAATTGCTGCCGGCCCTTCCTGGTATGCCAAGACTCACCGCTTTGCCTTGTGGTTTCTCATCCCTATTCCCCAAAACAATCATACATGATATATTTGTCATGCTAAGGGTCTTTTCATGCTCCTCAAGTCAATCTAGGTTCCCTTTTTATGATATATTTCTAAATTAAACATTTTAACAAGTTAAGGCCATTCAAGGTCATGAAACCACAAAGTCTATCATGCTTGCTCTCTAAACACACAAGATAGTTACAAAACTCATATTAGGTATGCTTATAAGTATTCATAACACATATGTGAAACTAATACCGTGTTAGTTGAAAATATGCTTCGTTCATGCTTTATTTGAAATATGACACACAAGCATGGTATATATATGTTTATACTACATGAGTGAGTCTAAGTGACATCAAACATGATCACAAGTGTCAAATTATAACCTTCAAGGTAGCGTGTTAACATTCACTTCAAAAGTCGTATTTTTATTTATAAGGTTTACAAATTAGTCCAACATGTTCATGCTTGCTTACTAATCACATAAACATAATATAAAGGTTTATTCATGCATTTCTAAGTTATACTAACATGCTTGCCAAGTCAGTATACATACATGGCATACAAAAATATTAAGTTCATTTCTAAAGTCATAAATCCATTTTAAGCTACACATTTTCTTTAATCATGCTAAGCTATTCTAACATGCTCACATTAGGTTCATATAGCTATATATACCCCTTACACATGCTTGAATGCTAGTATATGACATAATGAGTGACTAACATGGATTAGATTTGAAAACAGAATACCCAGCTAAAAATAGAATCAAGCGGCAATTTGCCTGTGCCTTAGTGTTAATCAAGCAATTGCTACAGACTGGTTCGAGCCAAGAATAGTAAACCTCGGCAACTGTTCAACCCAAACACAAAAATTACTCATGAATTCATTCCTAAACACTCATGTATCAATTGCAACATGCTTATATAATCATATAACATCTATATAAGCCACACCCAACCTCATTAACATCTATTTTCATGAAATCAAAAAATTGGAATTTCAATACTTATGAACTCTGTTTAACAGAAACTGAAAACAAGGAATGGAATTATACCTCTTTGAAGCTTAGTCTACTTAATTACTGTGATAACCCAAAAATTCATAAAATCTTGAATGATTAGAATAAAGGTTAAAGAATAAAACCTAGATGGGAATTTGAGGATTTATTTAAAAAAATTCAAGTAAAACGTATATGGTTTGCTATTTGAAAAAGAATTGAGAAAATAAGGGTTATAAAAATTCAAAACCTAGAAAGAGATTTTTTTTTTTTGTATGTGAAAAATTTATTTAAAAAATAAATTTCAAATGAAGAAATATTATTAGATTAAATTAAATGTGTATATGTATAGATACGTATATACTTGGAGATGTGTTATATATGATTTAGCTAAACAAGAGGATTGATTATTTAAATTAATCATACAAGAATAAATGAAAAGCTTCATTATAAGAAGTTTGTAGTAGTCAAGCATTAGAAATCTTATAAAAAAAAAGAAGAACGTAGCAAAAGTCGTAATAATATATATGATAAGCCATATGAAAAAGACTTATTGAATGTAGCAAATCAGATTAAGAGGGTTATTATTAGACGTTAAATTAAATGTCTAGTTTAATACATGAGTATATAAATCATTTTATGATTTATGAAGAATATGTATGTTTATGTAATATGGTAAATATATTAAATTATATATGGTATATGTACATAAATTGATATAAACACTTGATAATGTGAGAAAATAAAATTATTAATTATTTTCTATATGTGATGTGTGTAGGTTTGATGTAACTGGTAATTTGGAGTTAATGAATATATATTATATATGTATTTATTAAGTGGGAGAAAATAAAATTGTTGGGAACAATTTGTGTGATGAAGCAAAAAATAGGCAAAGTTAGCATAATAATATTTATATATACTTTACCCATGACCATTAGAATAAATTCTTATATGAAATTAGTTTAATAAAGAAAAGATATTATATTTATCGTAATATCTTAAGGAAGTAAATAAATTCTTAATTGAATTTATGTTAACTAGCTAAGGATATTATATTATAATATCTTGGGTATGTAAATAATTGTATTTGTATAAAAATTATGTGTAACATATTTATTTTACCATAATAAAATAAATATGTAATTTATGTATGTTATGTTATGTTTTATATATATCAAAGGAGTGCCTCATAACCTAATTATATATTAGGTAAGGTAATTAAATAACCTAAGGGTTATGGTATTGGGGAAATTTTAGTATTTAAAAGTTATACTAACCTAATAGAATAATTTGGTCTATTTCAAGTGATTAATAATTTTAAATCTAATTAAAGCAAACCTAATTAGGTTATTGATTAAAGAAATATGTTTAAGTAATTAAATTGCATAAGATTGGAAATAGAAACCCTAAATAAACAATTAGGGTAATATAAATTAAATTTGTTAAACTATGTTTATTACATAGCCCAAAACAATTAAAGGAGAGGCCCAAAAAAAATGCTTGCCCATACTTAGCCCACTTGATTAAGGGTATTTTAGACATTTGATTAATCTAATTTGTGCATTAAAATAAAAGAAAAATGGAGGGGTTATTGGGTATGTAATGGCTGGCCACATTAAGCCTTTTAAGGCAAAGGGATTAAGTTAATCAAGTTCCAAATGTAGGAAGTCTTACACACATGAACAAGTGTGTCATGCCACCATTGGTGGAAAAGCTAATTAGTAACCTTAATGGCATGATTAGGCATGATTGGGAAGAGATAAGGCTAACCCTTTTATCCAAGGGACAAAAAGAACATGGGGGATATTAGTTAATCACCAACATTACAACTTCATTTCATTCTCCACCATTCTTCTTCTTCTTCTTCTATTTTTTTCTTTTCTCAACTAGCAAGATCACAAAGAGAGGAAAAGAGAGAGAGAGAGAGAGAGAGAGAGAGAGAGAGAAAGGTTTCATTCTTAGTAAGGGGGGAGGAGTATATTGTTCATGCATCCCAAGTTCCTAACCTACTTTGGAAAGAGAAGGAAAGCATCCCACAAGACAAGGTAAGAAATCAAACTCTAGTTTCTATGTTTTGTATGTTGTATGTGATCTTGTGAGAGATTCATGGAAATACAAGTTCTAATAAGCTAGAGTCTTATATGAATGTTAAATCTTGAGTATAATATGTTTAACATGTCCATCTATATAGTTTATGTTGGAAAATTTTAAAAGAAAGGAAGCTAAAGTAGTTTTTGGGAAAAACCTAATTTAAAGGGGTGATCTATGCTTTTCATTTTGAAATCTACAAATGGTTTTTGTGATTTTGTTTCTTGGTATGCTAGAGATATGAGTTAAGAGTAAAACCCCTTTGGAAGAATGTAAAAATGTTAAAAAAAGAGTGAGATATGGATTTATTACTAGAACACCTCAACTAAAGAACTCATGTGCAGTAGCAGTCACTTCTGGACTAATTTTCGGTACCAAAATAGATCCATATTTGATGTTTGATGAATGGAAACTATATTTTGGAAAGATACGAATCCAACGAGTCTGATTGGACCCAAATCAGAGTTATAGATTTCATTTTATTCAAGTTTTAGTGAAGAACCCCAAATCTGGAAAAAAATCAAAAATCTTAAAAAGCTATCGCCAGCTTAATGAAACTAAACCTACTTAACATTCCAATGATCGTTCGGCCACTTTCTGGCTTGCCTTCGTGGTGGTTCCTGGACCCAAATTTTTATAAAATTCTGAAGAATATTAATATATTTAATCCAAGATTTTTCTGGGCATTTAGCTAATTATTAAGTAATTAGTGGTTTAAACTCATTTAAAATCATTTTAAACTTACTAATTTATAACTTTTAATGTAATTAATGGATTATTAAATTAATTACATGAAATTTGAATGTAATTAACTATTTAATTATTATCTAAGTAGTATTGGGTGATAATTAAGTAAAGTTAGTATTAATAAAGTAATTCTTGATTATTTAATTAAGATTAAATAATAAATAGGATAAATGATAATTATTCTTAAGTTAATAAGAAAGAATAATTAAAGACAAATAATGTTAATTATTCAATATTTAATTAACATTAAATAATAAGTAGATGTAATTAGCTATTATTTATTAAATAATAACTAAAGGTAATTAATTAATTACTATTTAACTAATATTAAATGGTAATAAAATGAAGAATAAATAAAGATGATTTAAATGATTCATTAATTAAACAATTATAATAAATTGTTTAAGGATCTAATAATAAGTGTTTATTACTTAAGAAAGACCTTATAAATTTATAAAATCATTAACCTAAGATTTATTAATTATCTTATAGGGTTAATGATTATACATTATACTATGTGTACATTGTGATTGAATTATTTGCTGGATAATAGCAAAAGTAAGCGTATAGACGTACGATTATATGTAGTACTAATTAATAGACCAACATTGTCAATGCTAGGTCATTCAAAGAGTTTTAATTAAAGCTAGTTAGTGGTAATTTCGCCTAATGTGCAAGTTTCCTAACTCAAACTCGAGTTATTACTTTTCAAAGCATGTTAGTGGATAATTGTTGTTGATTATTCCACATCTAATATTATTATTAAATATTCGCATTATGGCAAGTTTCCTAACTCAAACTCGAGTTATTACTTTTCAAAGCATGTTAGTGGATAATTGTTGTTGATTATTCCACATCTAATATTATTATTGAATATTCGCATTAAGGCAAGTTCTCTAACTCAAACTTGAGTTATTATGTTTTAAACATGCTAGTGCATGTTGCATATGTTCATCAGGTATGAAAGGTTGATCACCTTCATTACCATAAGGTTCAGTTAAATTTATTCATGGTCATTGTTGACCACTCGGCATAATTATTCAGTTTTTCAGTTATTGAAGTTTGATTCATGTTCTTCCTCAATTATATTACATTGTTGAAAACTTGGAAGCTTATTCCTTTTCAATCATGATATATCTTCATTGTACTTAAACTTGTTGGGCAAAATAGTTGCTCATCCCTGCTATATCATGATAACAAATTTCAGATTAAAACGAAGGCTCGAAGAATGACAGTGGTAAAGGAGAATTCCAAGTTTAGATTATTATGCATTTAGAACTATTAAGTTATCTGATGCAAATAACATTGTAAACCTTTTAAGTTATTGAAGGTATGTATTAAGTTAAGGTTGTAGACCTTGGGGATTATGTTGTAAAAGTTTATTGTATAAATAATTTATGTTTATATCTTCCGCAGTAGTTATAGAAATGATGTATCGTAACGTACCAGATCTGAGGTAAAAAGTACCTAGATTTGGGGACGTCATAATTACTCCTTTCTGAGATTGCTAAGCTCTTCTTTGAACCACAACTCACTTACTCTCAAGTTATCAGTGTTTTAGTAGCCAAGAAGAGCAACGTAAACTTGAAATTTAGACTGCTATTTATAATGAAAACTTGGACTGGACAATGACTTAGCACTGAGGTTGAATTCATGGTGTAGAAGGTAAACACACTGGTTATCTAAGAGTTGTTTAACTACATACCCAACATCAGCCATCCTTCTAGCCAATGATTTCAGCTTGGAAGTTACGTAATTAGAGGGTAGGTTACTGTTCATGTGCTTTTTGAGTAACTGAACATTTTTATATTGCAGCAACGTGCTGAAATCTAGCTCAGTTGGTTACTTTAATTCTCAAATATAATTTTAATGTACAATTGTTACCATATTAGAAACTTAGGGATTAAACATATACTCACATCATATAATCCATGTACATTAAATATACGCAATAAAATAATGCAGTCGGGTATTATTGTCCGGGTAGTTCCATAATCAACTCTACTACTTACATAACCACATGATAACTTATGTCACAGTTTTAATAATTAATGTTTCAAGGTAGTAGATGTAATATGGAAATGTAACATACATATAACCTAAGTACATTTTATCACACTGGTACACTTTATTAGAATAATAGTTTACAATATGCTTATGGTATATTATTTTAATATATACCCACATACATATTGTCACATAGATATTTCATAATGTATTTATAACATATAGTTCCAATATGTTTAATCACATTGTCCCATATAATATAGTTCTATAAGGCTTAATATATAGTCACATAAATGTCACACCACACTATATAATATAGTTATATTTTTAATTATTGCTCATATGCCCATGACAATCAATATAATCCTTATTATATTAATAACTTACTTATTTGTTTTATGTCAAATAAATAAATTATCCCTTCCTTGATTAATGTATTTATGGATCTCCATAACCATTAATTTATATAATTCTTATTCTACCTATAGACATATTGCAATCACATATTATCAATAGATCAATATTCTACCACAACCATTAATTAATTTAACAATTAATATTACTTAATTGCGCACTTTATTTCATGGTTTATTAATGTCACACACATCACATAATTGTTTTATTTTATTTCCAAAGTGAAACAAATTAGTTTTCTCAATCGCCCATCAAGCGCAATTGCCAGATTTATCTTCTTGACGGACAAGACCATCAGAATTTAACCCCAAAATTCATACAATTTAATTCTTAACTTCTACGTTAATAACACGCCTACCTTCCGATTTTACATCATTATTCGATGTTAAACTTTATAAAATGCGGAATAATTTAAACTTTTATGTCTTTTACTTTAATTCCACTAATCAAAACCTTTATCATCTACATGTTTTTGAATCAATCTTATTTTATGATTCACTTTATCACCATTGTTATATAAAATTTTACATTTCAATCAATGACCTTTACATATCGATAACTCTAACTTTAGCTTTACAACTCAACATAAAACTATACATCATAAAAAAACATTTAATACATCTCATGAATTTTAATCATGGTATAAAGAAATAACAACTTTAGCTAAAATATTAATCTTCGTGTATTATTTCTTATCCACGTCAATCAAGTAGCACATAGTGTTACCTTCAATCCTTAACCTGTAAAAATGGTTATTTGCAAGGTTGAGCTCGACAGCCCAGCAAAATTTAACAGTTTTCATGCATCACGTAGCACATAATAACATGCTCAACATATATCTCATAAACATTAGACTAACATAACATACATGTTACAGTTCATATAATCAAGTATAAAGATTGAGTTCCTTACTCAATCAGCATGCTTTACTTAATCAACGTAGTCATAAGTTGACTTTAACATTTCATACATTCAACATATATATAACAGATCATGCTCTTTACAATAAATATTTAAAACAGTTAATCACCAATTCACATAGCAAATAGGAACTGAAAGACTTGCCTTGATTGTTGTTTACCAATAACAGTTTAATAGCTTACAGATATTTACACTTCACGTGCCCTACACAATTATATAATCATTCACATTAACTATTAGTCACATAGAAATGCATAATAGTTGTAATGTAAACTTTACTCTATGTCTCATAACCCTTCCTATCATAAATACACAATGTTCAATTTGGTTGTGTTAACTTACAACTTATATCTCACTGTATTTCATATTTAAAGTTCATTCAAGTGTTTAAGTCTTGCTAGGAATCATTATTGGTTTTATATTAAACCCATTTCATACCTTATAATGTTAATTTTATTTGACTTAAAACACTTTTTACGTTCATTAACACTTGTCACGGCGTTTCGACGTTTATTCGTCACACGCCCAACTTGACTCTCTTGTGTGTGCTTAGTATGCATATACAACTTATCTAAAACATTATTTATTAATGTTAAGCATCATTATATTTCATAATATTCATGTTATATAACTTAAAACAACATCTTTTATCGTCAAGAGCATTACACTTGCATACGTGCATGCCCGACGCCCTCCGATTGCCTCTGAAAACATAATAGTCCTAAAACTGACCATTTTAACCCATGTTCCCAACCTCAAATTGAAACACTTAAAGAATAAAAGTTGTAGGTCTATTCATCCTCATTTCGGATCATCTTGAATTATCTCAATCGGAGTTCGTATGAAAAAGTTATGGCCGTATTACCAAACTAGGTCAAAACAGTCACACCTTGCACACTTGGCAACGCCAACCGTGACGCCTGCGTTGATTTTTAGCGAAGGCCTAGTTGCGCTCAAGACGACTTGGCAAAGGTGCCACTTATCGAATACCGAGCACCTACACGACTTGGCAGCGCCAATTTGACATCCCGCCAGCCTCTCCGTCCACGCGCATGTAGCATGGCTACGCTCAGACATGATTTTTTTAATATTTTTACTTCAAACCTTCATAACTTCTTCGTTTTAAGTCGGAATTAGTTGGTTTTCGATTCTATGAACTTGTGAAACACTGAACTACTCATCTACAGAATAATTTTAACATTTCAAAAACTTTAACAAATCAATTTAAGGGTTCCAATTCAATGTTCATGCTATATTTTTATGTTTTAAACACATTTAGCGAATTCGATCGCCACGACTTCGTTTCTTAACCAATTTACACGATTTAAACTACGTCGTTTTTGTTTCTTCATATACTAACATAATCCAATACCAATTTACAGATTATAACACATATTAGACATAAAATTTCATACTTTCTTAAGCCATTTTTCATAAACATACACTATTATTAACTTTTCTCCCTACAAACCCAAATTTCATGAATTTGATACTTAAACAACACTCACATGTGATGATTAACAGAGTATAAACCCTTCATACATGTATATATATCAATCCAACATAATTATCAATAGAAATTCCAAAAATAAAGTTAACATTAGGGTTATACCTTATTCCTTTGATTGTTTGCTAACAAGAGATGATGACTAGGTTTAGAATTCCTCTCCTTGACAATCACAGAGAATCCAAATCACCATGTTTCCTCTCTTGCTCTCTCTCCAAACTCTCTGTGTATCCTTCTTCTCACCAAACCCTCTTTGAACTTAGCCTTAAAAAATTAGACGCGTAGAAAATAAAACTGATATGGTCATCCTCCCACGCTCTCTTTCAGTTAAAAAAACAAAAGGCGTCAGTTAAATAAACCAAAGGCCACAAGGCCTTGTTTGGCTACCACTTTATCCTCCAAACTAAATTATTTTAATAATATTATATTATATAGTTTCCACTTGTCATACTTTAGTTAATTTAAATAACTTTAGTTTAGTTAATTTAAATAACTTATAATAATAATACTAAAAATCTTATTATCATTATACTTATAATTAATAAATAATTATATATCTAATTTAATTAAAAAATTAGAAACATCACTTTATTTAATTTATTTATTTCCAAATAAATTAAAAAATTCATTTAATTTAATTATTTTCTTAAATATTAAGCAATTTATTTAATTTAATTATTTCCTTAAATTAAATCCTTCGATAAAATTATCATTACTCAATTTAATTTACATTAATCAATTTAGTTACTAAATTAATTCACCACAATTTTATCAACCATTTATTTATCTCAATAAATAAATAAATTTAAAATATTTATTTAATTCAATAAATATTTAAAATTAATTAATAAATTCATTTAATTCCTTCAATAGTTAACTTAACTATTAAACCTCACTTTCCCAATATATGAATATATATTTCTCTTCACACCGGATCATATATTTCAACATATATAAAGACGATATATACATACTCAAACTCAAAACATCTCATAATAAGAATTTTAATTATTAAATTCCTATTTTAATAACTTATAAAAATTCGGGTTGTCACATCTTTCCCCCCTTATAAGGATTCCGTCCTCGGAATCAACGAAACCTCCCTTATTCGATTTTCACCAAATCTCTTTTCAAAATTTATCGTTGAATATCCTCAACACATCACCTTAATATAGGTTTTATTTATTACCATTACCGCCATTCTTTATAATAATTCTTGTAAGTTTTATTTCATAACCTTTACTTAGACTCAATTATATTTGAGTATTACATATTCTTTGACTCGTTCATTATCTTTCTCTAAGGATCATTATCATATATTATATTCTCAAACTCTCGGGACATTACAGTTGCGCCATACCCTGACAATGCCAAGACTGGTTTATCTTCAGCCCGTGCCAATTTTTATCGCTAAACTAATTTTAATTTGCTTAATGGATTTCCACGTTTCACAATATGCCACACAAGGCATTTCACAATTCTCATTGTCACTTCACATTTCTTAATACACATTAATCTAATACGAATCAATTGAATTAATCGACTCACAAAATAATAACACTTATATTCTCATAAATATTATTTGCATTAATATATTCATTTAATAATACGTAGAAATTCTCGGGTATTACAATTCGTGGATGGGTTTCTGGAAGATTTGCCAGGACTTCTGCCTGATCGAGAAATTGAATTCGTGACCGACTTAGCACCAGAAACCGCTCCGATATCGAAGGCCATGTATAAGATGGCTCCGGTAGAAATGAAGGAACTGATGGTACAATTGCAGGAGTTGTTAGACAAGAAGTACATTCAGCTGATTGTGTCGCCCTGGGGAGCACCGGTGTTATTTGTGAAGAAGAAGGATGGGTCAATGCGTCTTTGCATTGATTATAGGGAGTTAAATAAAGTCACTATTAAAAACAAGTATCCATTGCCAAGAATAAATGACTTGTTTGATCAATTGAAGGGTGCTAGATATTTTTCGAAAATAGATTTGAGAAGTGGTTATCATCAACTAAAAGTAAGGACGGAGTGTGGCGCCCCCAAAATAGGTATACATCACTCATCTTGAGTCGCCAAATACATGGTACAAAATTCAAATACAACTTAATTATACAACAGTCGTGTAAAATACGACAAAACATAATCTAAGAGTTTTAATAAGAATATTGTCATCTAGACAATATCCACACTCAATGAAGTCCTCATTACATTTATTGTCACACTATTTAACAGGATAGTGAGGACTACTAATGTTATCATCTGGACCGTCAATCCGTTCTCCGACTCGTCCCAGCTATATTCTTATTTTCTGAAGAGAATAGTGAAAGAAATGGTGAGCTCAACTAGCCCAGTAAGAAATATTATGACTAAGATAATACAAAATAAATTATCATTAGCCTTCAACAATGTTAAACTGATAAAATACAATAGACATCAAGTTTAACTGCAGCGGAATAAGCAATCCATTAGAAGAGTCAAGTAAAGCATGATGTGACGCCCCCAAAATAGGTATACATCACCCATTCTGAGTTGTCAATACATGGTACAGAAACAACTACAACTTTATTATTACAACAAGAAATCGTGAGTTTGAATACAAATATTATCTTCTAGACAATATCTATACTCAAATAAATTCTCATCACATTTATTGATACATTATTTTACAAAATGGTGAGGACTACTAAACAACTCTCTCTAGAACCTTCATTCCATACCCCGACTCTTTCGCTATATTCTCGCCTCCCGAGAAGAAAAATGGAACAAAAGGAAAAGGGTGAGCTCAACTAGCCCAAGAAAGAATATTATGACTAAGATAATATACAACAAATTATCATTAGTCTTCAACAGGAAAAATCTAATAGAATACAATAGACAACAAGTTTTTAAATCAATATTCGCAAATGAAAATAATAATTCATTAGAAGAGTTAAGTAGAGAATGCAAACTACTATCTTCTATATATGAATTTAAAAGTTCATCGCTCATCTTTTATCCTGTAACATCAATCAATATACATCCGAATCAAATATTCATCTTTGCACTACAGCCAAAGATATTCATCACCGGTCATGTTCATCTAAACACTGCTCATCTTTGCACTACAGTGCCAAAGATATTCATCGAAATCATTCATCTTTGCACTACAAGCCAAAGATATTCAATAATATCATCATTTAAGACTGAGGATGATGAAACGAATCCAGTGAAACAAAATGACAAGGATTAAGGATTCGTACTTTGTTTTATCCATGTCCAAAAATACCTCAAAAATAATCAGAGTGGTGTAAAATTCAAGAATGATCAAAACATGGATACAATCAAAGCTAGTATCCAGAATAGATATTTTGGACGAAAAGAGAAAATTTTCATTTTTCGATGAATAGTCTTAGTATTCGTGAATAAGATCAGATATCGTGAATAGTCTTGAGTATCGTGAATAAGTAACTCACACACCAAAATTCCAAATTTGATAAAAACTTCAGATCAATATTTCAAAGATAATGATATTGAAGAAATAATATCATTACTGAAAATAATAATATCCCTTACCTCGAAAGATCGAGATTTCTAATTTGAAACACCTTGATATAAAGCATGACTTGGACTTGCACCAGTATAGCAATACTCAAAGTATACTCAAAATACTCACAAGAATACGCTAAATAATATAGAGAGAAAACTTGAGCTTTACGGTGTGATTTTCAATTCTAACCTAAGCACCTATTTATAGAAATTGCTAGAACACCAAAGCGTAAAAAATTTAATATAATATTAATATATAAATAAATTTTCTTACTCCCACTTTGAATCCTCTAGCTTCAGCACTTTGCACATGTTTCATGAGGCCCACAAGTGTAAAAAAAACGCGTTTTTCCTATTTTAAATATTTTAAACTTCCAAAATCAATTATTTCAGAGCTTCAAACTTCAATAATTCATAATAAATAGCCCTTTTATCGTAAAATTAATCTCATGAGTTTTATAGGAAATTCAATTCTCTACAACTTTGCGTAAGAAATTTTTCCGAATTCCAAATGTAAATTGATCGAAATCCACAAAACAAGCGATTTTACAGCTATAATCAAATTTCACCAATAAATGGGGTCCATTTGACATGTTTAAAATGTTTAAAACATTTATTGCAACAAAATACTCTTCCTCCTCGTATACTCATATATCCCACATTTGTTGTAAAATATCACCATTATTATATTATTAAAATATAATAATATATTTAAATGAATTATTTTATCGTAAAAGATAAAATTTTAATTTTCAACAATTGTCACATTAAAATTTTCTCCATCTATATCCACATAAAATCAATATTTTCCTCATCATATGAATCAATAATTAATTATTCACAAATAATATTACGTAATCACAATATCGACAACCGTGCAGCCTCCTGTGAAAGAGGGGCTTCAAATAAGAATTTCTCCTTACATCAAAAGCGCAATTAGGTGACCAAACCTCTCCTGTAGGTAACTTTCTAGACATTGCCAATAATGTTATCTAATAATATTATTCAGATAATATGAATTATTGCTCGATAATGAAAAAATACCGTAATAATAATTATCAAAACAACAAAGATATAAAATATCAACGCAAAGAATTATTAAATCAATAAAATATCGAATAAGAATTACTATAACCATTATTGAGTAGTGCCTTCTTACGTAAGAATCAATAATTGGTGCAATACCGCAGTGCTATCGTGTTTTAACCACCGAGTATTTTAACAATATTAATTGCAGAATAACAACTACGCTTATTTTTAAACAACTTATATTTGTCGCTTTCTTCATCCAATCGCTCACATGGGGCCCACAAAAAAAGATCACGCGTCGCATTTAATATTCCCCGACAAAGAAGAATATTCCACCACCAAACGAATATTCCCCGACAACAATGAATATTTTATAACCACTTGCTTATTTTGAAATATTATGATTTTACCCATAACTATCCACATTAATCAAATCAACCCTTACTATTTCAAAATAATAAATAGAGAAAATTAAATTTCATTAATAATAAGTTGGGGTCTTACACATGATATCTACTATCTTCTATGTTTTAAAATGTTTTCATCAATTTTTATCACGAGACTCAAGATAATAAATAAACCACATCATCGAATCATCCCCGCATTTACTGGCCAAGGATATTCATTAAATCATCAATGGTCATGACTATACCGAATAATCCCTGATCATAATCATACCAAAAATTGTCCACCAATGCACTACAGGCCACCGAGGACTTTTACCACATCATTTATAACATTACAGTCATGATTATACCGAATGATTCTCATTCATAATCATACCAAGTCCATCTACGACGTAAGCCAAAGATGACTTTCATCACAATATAAGCATGATGATGACGACAATGATATAAGCATTAATAAAACGAAAACGAGGATAAATATTAAAGACTTTAAATTTATCCAAATATTATCAATCACTTAATAAACTCATCATCTAATATTATTAATATTATAACAATATATTAATCACTTCTTAAACTTATAAACAATTTATTTCAATTGTTTACACTTTACCAAATAATGCATTTAATCATTCAAAATGTCATACTCATAAGATTTCATCACCAATGATCAAATCCTCATAAAAATCTGATATACCCTATATAGGATTTCCAAACCATAAAATTCTATTTTCCAATTTTGTTACTTCACATAACATATTTAATTCATTTACTCATAACTAGTTCATTTTCATGAAAAATACCAAATCAGTCCCAAAATATTTCTTTTCCGAGATTTAGCGTAATATAGTCCCATATTGAACATATATTTTTCTCGAAATTTTTAAAATTTATTTACTATTTTCATATGGCCAAAATCATAATATTTAGACATTTATCATAAATTGTACTTTTGTCCAAAAATTCTCAAATTTACAGGGTATACTCCTCGTTATATACATGTACTCCCAATAAAAATTTCACCAATTTTGAGTTAACCACAAAGAGTTATAAGGGTTTACTTTTAAAATAAACTTTTTCCATACAATCCATAACTCTTAATCTATACATCCAAAATCGCCATTTTGGACACAATCTAGAAAACTCATCAAATTATCATTTTAAATTTTTCGTAATTTTGAGGGTCGGTAAATTACGAAATCGCTTCTCGCGTAAACCTCTTTTTTCAATAAAAATACTATTCATATGAATACAAAGGATCATTCACCATGCATGCAGTAATCCACATGTATGTGTTATTCCAATAGAATAATAAAGAATGGAATAATGTAAGAATTCACCAAAGATGCGATAGACCGCATGTATATGTTATTCCAATGTAATAATAAATAATCGGAACCAGTCACGCGTAATTCGCACGCATGTGATATTCTAATAGAATAATAAAGAATGGAACCAGTCACGCGTAATTACATACATATAGGATATTCCAATGTAATAATAAAGAATGGAACCAGTCATGCGTAATACGCATGCATGTGATATTCCAACATAATAATAAAGAATGAAACTGTGTCACGCGCGTAATACGCATGCATGGGATATTCCAATGTAATAATAAAGAATGAAATAATGTAAGAATTTCACCACGCATGCGATGTAATCACACGCATGAGTTATTCCAATGTAATAATAAATAATGGAACCAATCAAATCACGTAATACGCATGCATGTAATATTCCAAATGTAATAATAAAGAATGGAATAATGTAAGAATTTCACCATATATATGCAGATTTTGCGTAGACAAAGTTATTCCAACATAATAATAAGGAATGGAATAACAATAGCTCTCTTCATGAAAATGAAAGAAATAATACCCCTTACCTTAGAAGAAACTGGATATTGGAATAGACTTCTCTTCTTCTTTCTCTCTATAATAATTGGTCTAAAGCTTTAGTGAATTGGTGAGAAATGAAAGAAGAATGAGCTTCTATTTATAGAAAAATATAGTTTCGATAATGTAACAATCCGATATTTTCTATACAAATAAATTAAAAATTTTGCATATAATTTTTTTTTTTAAATATGGGGAATATGTGCCAAGATAATGTGAATATGTATTTATGTGATAAATAAAAATATGAATATTTGCAAATAATTTTATTTTAGAATTATTGATCATTATAAATTATATTCTTATAATAATTAATTTTATAGTAGAAATGTTTTATTAATTATTTTCCATGAAAATATAATCATATATTATTTATATAATATATGAAATGATTTTTAGAATTATTATAATAATTATTTTATTATATGAATTTTGTTCAGATTATTAAGTTAATTATTTTTAACTTAATTAATAATGTTGAGTATGACAAATAAATCAGATATGGAATCCAAACCCTAAATTTTTTGGATTTTGATCAAGGCATGAGAATAATAATATAATATTATTTATATTTTTGATTTTTTAGTGCTATAATTATATAATGTATGTATGTGGACTGATAATGATTGGTCAGTTATGGTGTATGATGGCAAACCCTAGTTTTACTATAGAAAACCCTAATTTGAAACTCAATTATGAGTTTAAGACTATTATATAACTGTGTTATATGATTTTATGATTAATTAGGTCACTAATTACCATTTAGATATATTAATTTCTTGAAATCCTAATTATTAAGTATAAACCCTAATTGTGATTTGGTAACCCTAATTATAAAAATTATAAACCCTAATTGCTAAATTAGCAAGGATAATTATAATTATTACATAATAAACCCTAATGTTCTTGTATGATTAGAAACCTAATCAAATTAAGAAAACCTTAATTATAAATTTTACAAACTAATTATATTTTATTTTTAAACCCTAAATAAATAATTTGGGTAACATATATTAAAATTGTTAGACTATGATTATTACATGGCCCAAAACAATTATGGGAGAAGCCCAAAAGAAATAAAATACAAGCCCAAACTTAGTCCACTTGATTAAGGGTATTTTAGACCTTTAATTTATCTAATTTATGCATTAAAATAAAAGCTAAATAAAAGAATTAGCGGGTATATATATAGCTGGCCACTATAGGCCTTTTAAGGCAACAAATTATGCTAATCAAGTTTCCTTAAATAGTAACTCCTACATCAAGTACATAGGTGTCAATCTCCCATTGGTTGCAAATCTATTAAGCACCCTTAATCACATGATTAAGCTAATTGAAGATATAAGGTGTAGTCTTTTATCCAAGGGACAACAAGTGTATGGGGGATAATAGTTAAATCCCACATTTGCTAGACTTGTATAAATAGACTTGAGAGAGAGAAATAATCATTTGTTAGGCCATTTTATGCACAACACCCATCTTAACTCTCTCAAGCTCTCACCTCCGAAAATATCAAGATATATCAGTCATAAACCAAGCCCCACTAACACCACAATCAAATCAAAAATCTAGAAACAAGAATTGATCAAAGAAGGTATAAAACCCTAGCTTGAAATCAGACCATAAATCTGTTGATAGATGTTATGATTCTGTGTTTTAATATGTTGTTAGTAGTGTATATTGATGATCTGGGTTGCTAGATGTTAGATCCATAACATCTAGAGGCTCAGATTTAATGTTCTTCAAAATCTGGAAATTTTGTTATGTGTTGTGTGATAACGAATGTCAGGCCTTATATCTCTATGATCTTTAATGATTTTTGTGTTTTGAAAGTTTGTAGTTGTAGTATGATATGTGATCTTTGATTTGGAACAAGAATCGGGCTTAGATCTGGTCTAGATTGCAAGTTATTCTTGGTTAAACCACGCCGACCAAAGATTGATCGGTTAAAATCAAGGCAACCCGAACTTGCCCAGAAAAGCTCTAACAATGAAAGTTCATGGTCCCGCATCTTCAGATCGTTAGTTGTTTGTTTTGTTTCATTATTGTACTAGATTTGTACTATGGTATATGGACTACAAGATTAAGCTTTTAGATCACTTAAATAGTAAATGAATCGAAGTCAGTGGAAGGTCAAACCAGGCCAGAAGATCACGAACGGAGTTTTCTGGGTAACCTAGAAAACTTAGGAGCATGATCTATGACAAGGTTTGACCAGTGTATATCTTTTGATTTTATTGTTGTTTTGATGCTTTTATGTAATGAATCTGTAGTCCTACATGTTGTCTACAACTTGGAAGTCTTAAATCACGAAAATATTACACTATCAGCATGTAGTGGAAGGCCAAAGTGAGCCCCACGATCTATTCTTCATTTATGGGCAACCCAGAAATGAAGAACAGCCTCTGACAGCCACTTTGATGGCTTAGATCTTTCATTTGATAAATGTTATGAACATGTTTGTTGCTAAATCTTGTAGTCTTACTTTAGCTCTACTAGATCTGATCAACAACATGCCTAGAAACGCAATACACATTGAATCATTGATGGTCAAACGTGGTCACTCGGTAACTGACTTAAAGATCTGGGTTTGTGTGATGAACATGAAGAACACCTATAGCGACGGTTTTGTCGCTATAGGTGGTCTTTAACGACAGATTATTTATAAAAATTATATTTTTATTAAATAATTATAGAAAATTAGTTTTTAATTATTAAAAATACATAATAAATTATTAAAAATTATTTTAAAGTCCAAAAATTATATTTTAATTATTTTGGATATATTTCATAAATATTTAATATTTTTGAAATATTAAAGGTATTTAATTTATTTAATAATTATATTAAATAAATTATTTAAAAATAATTTTAATACTTAAAAATCATTTAAAATTATATTATGGTATAAAAAAATATTTTAAGTTATTTTTAATGACTTTTAATATTTTATGATGAATTTCATTAATTAATTAATATTAATGATAATTTAGTTATTTAATAAATGAATTAAATAAATAGATTAAAAATGATTTTATTATATTAAAAATCATTTTAAATAATAATAAGGTATTTAAGAATATTTTAAGTTATAAAATATAACTTTCAATATTTAAAGGTGAATTTCATTAATTAATTATTATTAATGATATTAAGGTTATTTAATAATTATATTAAATAAATTAGTTTAAAAAAATTTTAATATTATAAAAATCATTTTAAATGAAAATAAAGTGTTGAAAGATATTTAAGTTATAAAATATAACTTTTAATATTTAAAGAATAATTTCATTAATAATTTAATATTAATGATATTTATTTAACATTAATGATATTAAATTTATTTAATAAATAAAATTGTTTAAAAATGGTTTTATTAATTTAAAATCATTTAAAAGGATATAAATGAATTAAAAATATTTTAAGTTATACTTAATGAATTTTAATATTTGATAGATAGTACATTAATATTTTAATATTAATGGTAATTATTTAAAAATAATTTTAAATGTTTTAAAAATTATTTAAGGGTAATATAAATGTTTTAAAAGTATTTTGAGTTATTATAAATAACTTTAATATTTTGATAATGGTTTCATTAATAGTTTAATATTAATTAAATATTAATGATAATAGAATTATTTGATATTTAAATCATTTAATAATGATTTCAGTGTTTGAAAATTCATGATAAACTATAATAATTGTTTAAAAATTATTGTAAGTCATTTGAAAATGATATGACTGTTATTTAATTAGTCTAAATGGATATAGAACTTCGATATAGAGTCTTAGACTTGATAATTACCCGGTAAAGTCGCTTCAGATAATCGGCATATTTTTCGAAAATTGATCTAGACTTAGATATTTTGACTGTATTAATGTTTGTTTGTGATGCAATAATTGTTAAACATGTGTGATAATGTGATTAGGTTATGTGCTAACTGCGAAATGTAGTACTATATGTTATAGTATATTGTTCTAATAGAACGAATGATCTGATTAATGATAGGTCGTGATATAAAAGATAAAACAAAGTTGCCTATTGTAAGTAGCGCATCAGGCAAGTATCCTACCTTTGCATTTTCTTTATGCAATAGACATGAGTAAGAATGTTTCAGAATTATATTATTACTGTACATATTATTAACCCTATATTATATACGTTCATTGATTATCAACATGTTAGTATATGGTAATTCTGATATATATTCTGTTCGTTAATTTCTATAAATGGTTATACAAGTGTCCCTACTTGGATAATCATTGCATTTAACCACATGTTGATACACCTTTGTCAATTACCCGTATATATATATATATATATATATATATATATGTTGAATTATGGATTATTGTTGAACAAGATAAAACCTTATTATTATCCAACCGAATTGCTTTGGTTTGGAACCCCAACAAGTATGAATATCCCTTACACGGGAAAACTTTTATGCCCCCAAGGTGGACAGAGTGAACGATAACATCGTTCTTGCATGTAGTATTAATCAATACAGGGTACAACAGGCTGATCACCCTCCGTGCCCATAAGTTATGACGATTTACAGATGAAGTTCTGTTTAACCTTTTCAAAAATGAAAACAATGTTCATAGTATGTCTCCTTAAACCTATTTATAGTCAGTATGTAGTTTCAAAAATTTGATAGAGAGTTGTTATGTTATTATTATCGGTTCAGATTACTTCACAACTATTAATTTGTTGTAGAAGGATAGTATAAAGAAAACATTTAAATTCTTTCAGCTTATATATATATAGTTGTTATTACTTGCTGGGCACTCAAATGCTCATCCTTGCTTAATTTAAAATTTTCAGTTAAGTGTGAACAACCTGAAGGCTCTGCTAGGAATAAGGGAAAAGGGAAAGGTTGTTGAATGATTTCAATGTTATCTTGTGTAATAGTTTAATATTATTAAGATAATGTTATATATTTATTATCATGTATTGTAAGGAATGATTAAAGGTTACGTACTTGGGAGCTAGACTTTGATAATTATATAAATTAGATTTAATATTTATATTATTGCTATTATTATTAGTATTATTCCGCTAATATAAATGGTATCGTAAAGCACCGAGTTCGGGTTTCAAGTACCTGGATTTGGGGGCTTTACAAGTTGGTATCAAAGCTATAAGCATGAATTTGCAAAGAGCCCCGAGCCTTTATCTGGTGACATCCCTTTAAGGGAAGGCACCGAAGCCAAACTTTCCGTAGGGGACGCCGAACGAGTCAGTAGCAAGTTGATAGGTACCCTTGTAAGGTGCTATGGTTGGAAGCACAATGAGTGTTACAGGTTGGTATCAAAGCTTTAGGGTTAGAAACCTTAGGTGGGATAGACCTTAGGCTATAACCTTAGAACTGAGGGAAAATGTTGAAAATATAAATAACTCATATAGAGTTTATAAAGAGATGAATTGACTAAATTCATCGTCAAACAAAATAAAAGATAACTTATATAAAACTATTATTTGCTGTGTGTATATACTATATGCTAATCAGGATAATTTATGTGTGTAGATATCTGGTGGAAAAGGCTTGTTATATGCTTATAGCATGAAGAAGGATCAAATCCATACCCCGAGCTAATATCGAAGCCAATAGTATGAAATAGAGGCTCACAATGAAAAACAACTCGAGACGACGTGGTTATTGTAGAAAATGTAGTACCGGATCCGGAGATGGTGGAGCCGATGAGATAGTGATTCGGACACTAAAGTTGAAGTTTAACAAGCATCAACAGAGGTGCAGGATCCGAGGAACAAGGTTTTCTCCTCCGAAAGTGGGAAATAGAAAAGTCAAGTAAATAGTCAACATCATCAGGCGTTAATAGAAACAATTAAAGAACAAGATAAGCTTAAAATCCAAATTGATCAGATGGGAGCCACAAGCAACACATCGTGTGCAGCTCCGAGCAAGAAGGGGAAAAGAAAGATAGAAGACCATGACTTAGGAAAATTCGATAAGAAGAAAGGGAAAAGAATATGTTACCTTTGTGGCTATGAGGGACATACCACTCTGTATTGTCTCGACTATAAATCAGGAGCATGTTTTATCTGTGGGATTGAAGGTCATCAGGCGAAAGGTTGTCCAAGAAAAAGACGTAGTGAATAAGTAGTATAGGTTCTGTTGTGTAGGTCTGTTTAATGTTAAGTATGTCTATTTAGTGTAATGTTCCCAACTTTTGGTATTAGTCAAGGCTGTAAATCCCGACTTTTGTAGTCACAAAGGGGTGAATGATGTTTTAAGCAGTATGTGTCATGCTATGTAAAGTATTCGTCAAATGAATATGAATCTAAGTTTGAGTAATGAAATGAGTTAATATACTAAACTTATATGATAAGATTTAGAATGTAAAGAATAATATATGGTTTTACTTAACCAGATAATGCCGCCAAAACGTCAAACTCAAAAAACCAAAAAAGGCGTAAGAGTCTCATCAATAACGTTGAGGGACAACAACAAGTGTAGACCCGATGCAAAGACTTTGCAAACATGGTAGCACAAGCTATATGCAAAGAAGGAATGCCAATCGCAGGAACCAAATAAGAACCGCTTGGTAAACTTTAAGGACTTTAAGGCAGTAGGACCGCCGGAGTTTAGAGGGACAACTGACCCTGTTGAAGCCCAGACTTAGGTTACAGAGATTGAGAAGGCGTTCGTAATAGCTAGGGTAGCTGAGGGGCAAAAGACCACTTTTGCCACCTACATGATGAAGGGTGAAGCAAATTTTTGGTGGGAAGGGAATCAGGCAAGGGCAGGAGAAGGTGTAGTTATATGGGATAGGTTTAAGACACTGTTCTTCGAGAACTATTTTTCAACTAGTATGCAGGCTAGAATGGAGGTAAAATTTTTAGAGTTGAAGCAGGAGAATATGACGGTGTCAGAATACGCCACAAAATTCAATGAGTTGGCTAGGTTTGCTCCGCATCAAGTTAATATGGAGGCTAGGAAAGCTAGAAGGTTTGAGCTGGGATTAAAACCCTGGCTCTGTAACAAGGTGGCGGTGTTGCAGATCCCTACATTTGCAGCACTCATGCAGAAGGCTATTATTGCTGAAGTGGGGAGTGAGGCCATGAGCCTCTACAATAAGGAGAGAAAGAACAAGAGTAAGGTCAAAGGAGCTGGGAAGGTGGAAGTTAATAGTGGGAGTAGTGGTGGTAGTAGCAAAAGGAAGGGAAGAAATTTTGGAAGTGTGCAGGTAAAACAGGAAGGAGTTAAGAAGCAAGTTGTGCAGTGTGGAAACTGTGGAAAGAACCACTCTAGAGAATGTTTGAAGGGGAAGTTCGTGTGCTACAAGTGCGGGCAGGAGGGTCATATCTCTCCCAACTGCCCTAATCCTAAGATGAACAGTGGATGTTTTCTATGCGGATCTACTGAGAACAAGGTGAAGGATTGTCTGAAGAGGAGGTTGGAGGCAGGGAGTGTGAATATTGGAAAGGGCAGTGGAACTCTAGCAATCATGGGACCTACGTCATCGAGCAAGCCAACAAAATCAACTGCGAGGGTTTTCAACATGACGGCCCGTGATACCATAAATAATTTGTGGTGCAATTCCGTATTATTCAGATAACTTTTTATTTTCTTATGCATGATTTTCATATATATAGTAAATTATTTTATAAAGAAATTTTGAAGAAGGAATTTGAGTTCTTTTAGAAATCAAATTTTCGTTTAATCAGATAGACAAGCTTTACGTGAATAGGTTAAAGATCAGTACGATTATTTATGATCAAGATCTACTTGCAATGTTTGTATATTCTACGTACGTACACTTGTATGTGTAGGTTTTAAAACGGTGATTCCTGAGACGAAATCTTTTTAAGGGAGGGTGAATGTAACAACCCGATATTTTCTATACAAATAAATTAGAAATTTTGCGTATAAATTTTTTATTATTATTTTAAATATGGAGAATATGTGCCAAGATAATGTGTATATGTATTTATGTGATAAATAGAAATATGAATATTTTCAAATAATTTTATTTTAGAATTATTGATCATTATAAATTATATTCTTATAATAATTAATTTTATTGTAGAAATGTTTTATTAATTATTTTCCATGAAAATATAATCATATATTATTTATATAATATATGAAATGAATTTTATAATTATTATAATAATTATTTTATTATATGAATTTTGTTCGATTATTAAGTTAATTATTTTTAACTTAATTAATAATGTTAAGTATGACAGATAAATTAGATATGGAATCCAAACCCTAAATTTTTTGGATTTTGATCAAGGCATGAGAATAATAATATAATATTATTTATATTTTGATTTTTCAGTGCTATAATTATATACTATATATATGTGGACTGACAATGTTTGGTCAGTTATGGTGTATTATGGCAAACCCTAGTTTTACTATAGAAAACCCTAATTTGAAACTCAATTATGAGTTTAAGACTATTATATAACTGTGTTTTATGATTTTATGATTAATTAGGTCACTAATTACCATTTAAATATATTAATTTCTTGAAATCCTAATTATTAAGTATAAACCCTAATTATGATTTGGTAACCCTAATTACCAAAATTATAAACCCTAATTGCTAAATTAGCAAGGATAATTATAATTATTACATAATAAACCCTAATGTTCATGTATGATTAGAACCCTAATCAAATTAAGAAAACCCTAATTATAAATTTTACAAACTAATTATATTTTATTTTTAAACCCTAAATAAATAATTTGGGTAACATTTATTAAAATTGTTAGACTATGATTATTACATGGCCTAAAACAATTATGGGAGAAGCCCAAAAGAAATAAAATACAAGCCCAAACTTAGTCCACTTGATTAAGGGTATTTTAGACCTTTGATTTATCTAATTTATGCATTAAAATAAAAGCTAAATAAAAGAATTAGCGGGTATATATATAGCTGGCCACTATAGGCTTTTTAAGGCAACAAATTATGCTAATCAAGTTTCCTTAAATAGTAACTCCTACATCAAGTACATAGGTGTCAATCTCCCATTGGTTGCAAATCTATTAAGCACCCTTAATCACATGATTAAGCTAATTGAAGAGATAAGGTGTAGTCTTTTATCCAAGGGACAACAAGTGTATGGGGGATAATAGTTACATCCCACATTTGCTAGACTTGTATAAATAGACTTGAGAGAGAAAATAATCATTTGTTAGCTCATTTTACCACAACACCCATCTTAACTCTCTCAAGCTCTCACCTCCGAAAATATCAAGATATATATCACCATAAATCCAAGCCCCACTAACACCACAATCAAATCGTAAAGCTAGAAACAAGAATTGATCAAAGAAGGTATAAAACCCTAGCTTGAAATCTGACCATAAATCTGTTTTTAGATGTTATGATTCTGTGTTTTAATATGTTGTTAGTAGTGTATATTGATGATCTGGGTTGCTAGATGTTAGATCCATAACATCAAGAGGCTCGGATTTGATGTTCTTCAAAATCTGGAAATTTTGTTATGTGTTGTCTGACAACGAATGTCAGGCCTTATATCTCTATGATCTTTAATGATTTTTGTGTTTTGAAAGTTTGTAGTTGTAGTATGATATGTGATCTTTGATCTGGAACAAGAATCGGGCTTAGATCTGGTCTAGATTACAAGTTATTCGTGGTCAAACCACGTTGACCGACATATTATCGGTTAAAATGGGCAACCCGTAACTTGCCCAAAAAGCTCGACAAAGCTTTTAGTTCATGGGCCCAGATCTTTCTATTGTTAGTTGTTTGGTTTCTGTTATTGTACTAGATTTGTACTATGATATATGGACTACAAGATTAAGCTTTTAGATCGCTTAAATAGTAAATGAATCGAAGTCAGTGGAAGGTCAAACCGGACCAAAAGATCACGAACTAAGTTTTCTGGGTAACCCAGAAAACTTAGGAGCATGATCTCTGACAAGGTTTGACCAGTGTATATCTTTTGATTGTATTGTTGTTTTGATGCTTTTATGTAATGAATCTGTAGTCCTACATGTTGTCTACAACTTGGAAGTCTTAGATCACGAAAATATTACACTATCAGCATGTAGTGGAAGGCCAAAGTGAGCCCCACGATCTATTCTTCATTTATGGGCAACCCAGAAATGAAGAACAGCCTCTGACAGCCACTTTGATGGCTTAGATCTTTCATTTGATGAATGTTATGAACATGTTTGTTGCTGAATCTTGTAGTCTTACTTTAGCTCTACTAGATCCGATCAACAACATGCCTGTAAACACAATACACATCAATCATTTGATGGTCAAACGTGGTCACTCGGTAACTGACTTAAAGATCTGGGTTTGTGTGATGAACATGAAGAACACCTATAGCGACGATTTTGTCGCTATAGGTGGTCTTTAACGACAGATTATTTATAAAAATTATATTTTTATTAAATAATTATAGAAAATTAGTTTTTAATTATCAAAAATACATAATAAATATTAAAAATTATTTTAAAGTCCGAAAATTATATTTTAATTATTTTGGATATATTTCATAAATATTTAATATTTTTGAAATATTAAAAGGTATTTAATTTATTTAATAATTATATTAAATAAATTATTTAAAAATAATTTTAATACTTAAAAATCATTTAAAATTATATTATGGTATAAAAAAATATTTTAAGTTATTTTTAATGACTTTTAATATTTTATGATGAATTTCATTAATTAATTAATATTAATGATAATTTAGTTATTTAATAAATGAATTAAATAAATAGATTAAAAATGATTTTATTATATTAAAAATTATTTTAAATAATAATAAGGTATTTAAGAATATTTTAAGTTATAAAATATAACTTTCAATATTTAAAGGTGAATTTCATTAATTAATTATTATTAATGATATTAAGTTATTTAATAATTATATTAAATAAATTAGTTTAGAAAAAATTTTAATATTATAAAAATCATTTTAAATGAAAATAAAGTGTTGAAAGATATTTTTAAGTTATAAAATATAACTTTTAATATTTAAAGAATAATTTCATTAATAATTTAATATTAATTATATTTATTTAACATTAATATTATATTAATTTATTTAATAAATAAATTGTTTAAAAATGGTTTTATTAATTTAAAAATCATTTAAAAGGATATAAATGAATTAAAAATATTTTAAGTTATACTTAATGACTTTTAATATTTTGATAGATAGTACATTAATATTTTAATATTAATGGTAATTATTTAAAAATAATTTTAAATGTTTTAAAAATTATTTAAGGGTAATATAAATATTTTGAAATATATTATATTATAAATAACTTTAATATTTTGACAATGGTTTCATTAATAGTTTAATATTAATTAAATATTAATAATAATAGAATTATTTGATATTTAAATCATTTAATAATGATTCCGGTATTTGAAAATTCATGATAAATTATAATAATTGTTTAAAAATTATTGTAAGTCATTTGAAAATGATATGACTGTTATTTAATTAGTCTAAATGGATATAGAACTTCAATATAGAGTCTTAGACTCGATAATTACTCGGTAAAGCCGTCGGTACACCGATATATTTCAGAAATTAATCTGGACTTAGATATTTTGACTGTATTAATGTTTGTTTGTGATGAAATAACTGTTAAACACGTGTGATAATATGATTAGGTTATGTGCTGACTGCGAAATGCAGTACTATATGTTATAGTACATTGTTCTAATAGAACGAATGATCTGATTAATGATAGGTCGTGATATAAAAGATAAAACTAAGTTGTGTATTGTAAGTAGCGCATCAGGCAAGTATCCTACCTTTTTATTTTCTTTATGCAATGGACACGAGTAAGAATGTTTCAGAATTATATTATTACTATACAGATTATTAACCCTATATTATATACGCTCATTGATTATCAACATGTTAGTATATGGTAATTCCGATATATATTCTATTCGTTAATTTCTATAAATGGTTATACAAGTGTCCCCACTTGGATAATAATTGCATTTAACCACATGTTGATACACCTTTGTCAATTACCCGTATATATATATATATATATATATATATATATATATGTTGAATTATAGATTATTATTGAACAAGATAAAACCTTATTATTATCCAACCGAATTGCTTTGGTTGGAACCCCGACAAGTATGAAAATCCCTTACACGGGAAAACTTTTATGCACCCAAGGTGGACAGAGTGAACGATAACATCGTTCTTGCATGTAGTATTGATCAATACAGGGTACAACGGGCTGATCACCCTCTGTGCCCGTAAGTTTTGACGGTTTACAGATGAAGTTCTGTTTAACCTTTTCGAAAATAAAAACAATGTTCATAGTATGTCTCTTTAAACCTATTTATAGTCAGTGCGTAGTTTCAAAAATTTAATAGAGAGTTGTTATGTTATTATTATCGGTTCAGATTACTTCACAACTATTGATTTGTTGTAGAAGGGTAGTATAAAGAAAATATTTAAATTCGTTTAGCTTATATATATATAGTTGTTATTACTTGCTGGGCACTCAAATGCTCATCCTTGCTTAATTTAAATGTTTTCAAATTAAATGTGAACAACCAAAGGCTCTTGCTAGGAATAAGGGAAAAGGGAAAGGTTGCTGAATGATTTCAATGTTATCTTGTGTAATAGTTTAATATTATTAAGACAATGTTATATATTTATTATCATGTATTGTAAGGAATGATTAAAGGTTACGTACTTGGGAGCTAGACTTTGATAATTATGTAAATTAAGTTTAATATTTATATTATTGTTATTATTATTAGTATTATTTCGCTCATAGAAATAGTATCGTAAAGCACCGAGTTCGGATTTTAAGTACCTGGATTTGGGGGCTTTACAGATAATTGCACATTTTGGGGTTCGAAATATTATAGCACAATACCTCCAACTTTTCTTTCATTTTTAATTTAGTCATGCAAGTATTATCAATCTTGCACCAACTCCCCTAATAGTACAAGAATGTGATTCAATAGTACACACATGTGAACAAATAGTTATATATGCATGTGAATTAGTAGCAATTAATTGCTCATTTATCCGATTAATTATCCGATTTATCAATATAACCCCCAGACATCAATTATCATCGGAATAGATGTCGATTTCCATTAACACTAATAATCCCAACACAATGAAACTATCAAATTCATCTTTAATCAACACGAACTTATTTGTCATTAATATTATAACTCACAATTAGATGACCAAACCTCTCCTTGACAAAATTTTTAGACATTGTAAATATTGCAATTTAATAATATGAATAACTTTGTCGTCTCAATTATTGATTTAATAATATATAAAATATTATGCAGATGATACTGTGACAATAATCGAATCAATAATATGGAGATATGACGCAGTTAAATTATCGTGAAGAATAATCGAAAGTATAACCGAGTGACTTCTTACATAAGCATCAATAATCAATACCGCGCTACTACTATGAAACCACGCCAGACATCGTACTTTTTACTACTCACAGTATTATTTTTATAAAATGATAATTTTGTCATTTTCTACCTACGATACACTACTAAAAATTAGACATATAGCGACGAACCGTCGGTATAGAGCTTTGTTTAAAGAAAAAACCCTCCCATCTTGCCTCAGATCATTTCAGTATTTCAGTCCAATTTTTCCCCCCAAATTATCTTCGTCCTCTCAATTCATCTCCCTCCTTTCTAACCCTTTCTCTCTCGTTACTCTTCCTCTACAATCCTCTCTAACCAGATCATATACTTACCTTCTCGCGCTTTCTTTGAAATTGAAACTAAGGAACGGTAAGCGATGGGTCAGATCCAGTACTCCGAAAAGTACATTGATGATACCTACGAGTACAGGTATTCAAATGTTTTTCTTCTTCTATTTTTATTGAATTGCTTAATTATTCTTTGTTCTTTTCTTTTTTTTTTGAAATTCACTGCCTTCCATTTCCATCACTTTCCCCATTTCATCCAATTAAACCCTAGAAGACTCCCTTATGGCTTGTACTGCTATTCTACAATTCATATTTGCTAGAATCACCAACCAGTTCATAAAATCTGATGTAAGTAATGTCTCTATTCGCTCGTGAATGTTGAGATGTTCTTAAGTTTCAAATTGATCTGTGTTTTTTTTTCACATTTTTGTGTCATGCACGGTCATGGTTTTGGTATTTATGTTTTTTAATTGCAATTACACTGTTTGCTTGAGTTTATCTTCCATTTTCCGAGAAAGTAAAGGAGATTTTTCTTTTGAATATTAAATAGTGGAATATGTTGATAATATTTGGTTAGATTGTAAAATTGCTATAAAATGGATATCATGTGTTTGGACTGCACAAATACTTCAATTTTCTATGGTTAATTGATATGTCTACAGAGAGATTGGATGCACACATTTTTAAAAAAGGAGAAGGGAAAAAAATTAAAAATCTATAACATAATTCCACAATTTTTATGGTGATTTGACTTATAATCTGCACTGTCACACAAAATACTTGCATTTTAGTTTTGTTGCAGGGTGTTTATTGCAGACCCAGAAACAAGTTGATGCATGGTAGTTGTTCCCTTTTTGTGAATCAATGTTTCTGTTTCAGCATCCCTCTTGAACATAGATTCTGATTTGATGAGATGATTATAGACTATTTAAATTGTTTTGAAAAAATAATTTGTATTGTAAATTTCTTTCTTCAAACACTTGTGTAGAATTTTAGTTTTGAGAAAATTTGAGACACTTTAAATACCGAGAGTGTTACTTTTAATTGTCATTTAATATTTATGCAGGTGTTTTTTTTTCTTGTAATTTTGACAAGAATTGCAATGGATTATAGTTCTTGAGAAGACATGGACATAAGTGAATCTGAAATTGAGGAGTATGAAGATAAATCATATGAAGAACTGAAGAATGGAAAGAAACCTGTTAAATTGTCAGAAAAAACTTTTACTTGCCCTTATTGCCCAAGTGAAAAAAGAAAGAGAGATTACCACTATAATGAACTATTACAGCATGCCGGCGGGGTGGGCAAGGGTGGTTCACAGAAGCAAACTGCAAGAGATACGGCAAACCATCTTGCATTGGCTAAATACCTGGAAACAGATCTAGCAGATGTTCCTGGTCAGTCACAAACTTCTGCTAAGGTTGATGTTCCTGCAGAGTGTGACGGGGATGAGATGTTTGTGTGGCCGTGGATTGGAATTATAGTTAACATTCTGACTGAATGGAAAGATGGGCGGTTTGTGGGGGGAAGTGGTTCTAAGCTTAGGGACCAACTAGAAAGCAGAGGTTTCAATCCCACAAAAGTTAATCCCTTATGGAATTACAGGGGCCACTCAGGCACTGCAGTCGTTGAATTTAATAGAGACTGGTCTGGGTTCACCAATGCCATCTCTGATGAAATCTCATGGTGATGTTTAGTATCATTCATATGATTAGGACTTTGTTTTGGTTTATTAATTTGTTATTAGCTAATAACAAATTAATAAACTGAGATTTAAGTTTGATCAGACCTATCTCTTACTTTCAAATTTTCCCACTGATGAACTGAGATCTAAGTGTAAAATTTGTTTGCTTTTACTAGTGGCTAAGTTGACTTTTTATCTCTTCTTGATTTGGTTGTAGTCGATCTCATGCTATCTTCACTATCACATTGGAGCAAATGCATAAGCTCAACTCTGGCGATAGCAGTCCTAATGGATGTATAGGTGAAGAGTATCTATGTGCCAAGTTGCATTTAGTGGATCTTGCTGGATCAGAGCGAGCTAAGAGGACAGGCTCTGATGGCATGCGTTTTAAGGAAGGTTGGTGGAATTTTTTTTGTTTTACTTCTTCATCTGACAATGTACTCAGTCATTACAAAACTGACATAGCAATCTGTCCTGTTCAACAGGAGTTCACATAAATAAGGGCCTTCTTGCGCTTGGAAATGTTATCAGCACACTCGGAGATGAGAAAAAATGGAAAGAAGGTGTTCATGTTCCATATCGTGACAGTAAACTTACTCGGCTTTTGCAGGTTTGCCTCACTTCTATAGTTTAAAGGTTCAAGTAGCATAACCTTGTGTATACAATTGTGAATTTATTCAGTAGTGACAAGGTTATGAGCTATGCAGTTTAAGCAACCTACCCTCAACTTTTGTTTGCAAATACCCCCTCTCCTATCAGCGGCCTGAGTTCTCCATGCCCTGATCACCATCACTTAGCACTTGGCAGTTTAATTGTTTGTTAGCAACATTTGTTTCATGCTTTTATACTTTTGTATTAATTTATTTCATATTTAATCTAAGTTCTTGTATACTCGCAGGATTCTCTTGGTGGTAACAGCACAACAGTAATGATAGGCAAGTCTTGTTTGTTTATGTATATTTTCTTTCCTTTTTATTTTTCTTAAATAAATTTGTTTTGCTTATGCTGGTATATCATGGTGTGAATGGTGCTAAACATGAGTGGCGTGTTTAATATTCTTTGAGTAGTTGGATGCATAACATCCCATGGAAACATTGCGCACATTTCTAAATTTTATTTGTTGATATTGTTGTTCAGGTGCCAGAGAATCAAGACTGAATTCAGATTTGAGTACAACTATCTTGAAGATGAACTTATAGTGTAAATTATGTAGAGTCCCTTCAACATATAAACTTCTAGTTTGGACATGCCTATTGTTTTTCCCCATTGCCTTGAACAAGTACCAACTCAACTGTCTTTTTAACTTAATCACATGTTTGTGATTTCACAACTCAATAAATCTCTTCATAAAGTTACTCATTTATACTGCCTTTTATATGGATAAGTAGTTCTTGTTGTCCCTTAAAAATTCTACTATGCCGCTGCATTTTAAGAACCGTCATATTAATGGTACTTACAAATTTTGTTATAGAAATCTACATAGCCTAAATAGTATGCAGTTGATTGTGCGCCTTATGAATCTCAATGGTTTGTGTTCCTGCAATTATTGGGATCAAAGTAGACAAACATGATTATCCATTTGTCATTGGAATTTGCGAATCCTACTACCCTACTTTCCTGGAGTCGTAATTTTGTTTTTTGTTTTTAGAGTACCAAATATTCCAGTTTTTCACTATTTTAACTCTTGCAGTAGTAAATATAAAACATTTATCAGTTGGATAGCTTTTCTGCCATGGATCTCCTTGTAGAAAGTCTATGGCTGTGGAGGTAAATCTATTTTGCTTATTTTGGTAGCTTGGAGTTTTTGTTGACACTTCCAGGCATTTAATTGCTTTATAATTACTGCATTGTTGCTTGTGTATTCGTGGATTCCAATGTTGTAATATTGTCTTTTGATTCCTAGTGTTTTGAGTGAAGTTTATTTGGTCTGATTGTCTGGTTTAGTCCAGGAAGTTGGGTTCATTTGCAGTCGTGGACTACCTGCTTTGTGTTACTACCAGCAACATGCAGCTGTTTGCTAAAAGGTGGCAGTGGTCATACTGAGAAGAAATATTAAGGAGGGTTGATGGAACATTTGTATTGTGAAAGATTGTATTGTGAATGATCGTAATGTTGTAAAATATCTCCTTATATTGTAATGTTGTAGTGTGAATGATTTTAAATGATGTATATAATATTTTTTATATTTTATTTTATATTGTATTTGTGTTTGTTGAATAAATGTGCATTATTAATTAATTTTTTTTTAAATATAAAAAGGCTATAGCGACGGTCATCGACCGTAGCTATAGTGTTCTATAAAACACATCCCAACAAAGGATTTGTCACCGAAATGTCATTATAGACATCTATAGCTACGGTCATGACCGTAGCAATAACTCTCAGCGACCATTAGTAAAGAGCAAATACACGATTTTGTCATGACTTATAGCTAGGGTCGATGACCGTCGTTATAGGCCAAAAGACCGTCGCTATAGGCTTTACCGACGGGTTCTATGGCGAAGGTCGGCGACCGTCGCTAAAACTTTTAACGATGGTCTTTTGTTTATAGAGACATCGGCGGACGACCGTCGCTTATAGGCTGATTTTCTAGTAGTGATAATACTTCTGTTGTGGGGTCCACTTAACGATTGTCTTATCGTATGGATATTCTTCGATAAAAAGAATATTCCCCGACCAAACGAATATTTTATAACTTGCATACTTTGCAAAATTTATAAATATTACCCACAACTATAACATTATATCAAATCCACACCATAATATTCAAAAAAAATATTTTGAGAAATTTAAATCTTTATTCATAAAATTTGGGGTCTCACAAGGAGGATGTACAAAAGACGGCATTCCAAACTCAGTATGGACATTACGAATTTTTGGTGATGTCTTTCGGTTTGACGAACACCCCTACAGCATTCATAGATTTGATGAACAGGGTGTTTAAAGCATTTTTAGACAAGTTTGTGGTGGTATTTATCGATGATATTTTGGTGTATTCTAAATCTCAAGAAGAGCACGTGGAACATTTACGTCTAACACTGGAAACGCTAAGAAAAGAAAAGTTGTACGCAAAATTCTCTAAATGTGAATTTTGGCTAGAACGTGTACAATTTCTTGGGCATGTAATTGACAAGGATGAAATTTCAGTGGATCCATCAAAAGTCAAAGTTGTGATAAATTGGGAACAACCAAGAACTCCATCAGAAGTAAGAAGTTTCTTGGGATTGGCAGGATATTACAGAAGATTTATTCAAGATTTTTTCAAGATTGCCACTCTGTTGACAAATTTGACGAGAAAAATCTATAAAATTTGTTTGGGCGGAAAAATGTGAAGAAAGTTTTACAGAATTGAAGAAGAGTCTCAGTGTGGCACCTATCTTGTCATTACTAGATAATACAGAAAATTTTGTGGTATATAATGATGCTTCACACAAAGGATTGGGTTGTGTCCTTATGCAGAATGTCAAAGTCATTGTGTATGCATCAAGGCAATTGAAAGACTACGAGAAAGGGTATCCGACATCTCTTATGGTGGTGTTTTCTCTGAAGATATGGAGACACTATCTCTATGGAGAAAAATGTGAGATATACACAGACCATAAGAGTCTGAAGTATATTTTCACACAGAAAAACCTAAACATGCGTCAAAGGAGATGGATGAAATTAATAAAAGATTATTTTTATCATCAAGGTAAAGCAAACGTGGTAGTAGATGCCTTGAGTAGGAAGGGTCGTGAGAAGTTGATGTTGTTAACCAACCAGGAGGAGCTCGTTTCAGCAATGGAAAGACTAGAGTTGGAAATCAAATTTTCAAAAGAAACCAATTAAAGATTGTTCCAGATGGAAGCTAGTTCAACTTTGGTTGACAAGGTGAAGAATGCTCAACTATAAGATGAAGAATGTGGAAAGATCAAAGAGAAAGTGGTTGAGAGTGGTGAAGTGAAATACAAGATTGATACCGAAGGGTTACTAAGATTTGAGGGAAGAATCTGGGTTCCAGCAGTACCAGATATTAAAGAAGAAATCTTGACAGAAGCTCATAACTCAAGATATTCGATACACCGGGGAAGTACGAAGATGTATCAATATTTACGATGACATTTTTGGTGGCCAAACATGAAAAGAGATATCGCAGAATGTGTTTCAAAATGCTTAATATGTCAAAGAGTCAAGACCGAGCATCAAAGACCAAGCGGATTACTTCAACCGTTGGAAATACCGGAATGGAAGTGGGAATACATCACAATGGATTTTGTGGTGGGTCTTCCAACTACTCAGAGAGGATGCGATGCGATTTGGGTGATAGTGGACAGACTGACAAAATCAACACACTTTTTTCTAATAAAGATTAGATTCAATCTTGATCAATTGGCAAAGTTGTACGTTAAAGAAATCATTTCGAGACATAGAGTTTCAGTGTCAATTGTGTCAGATAGAGATCCGTGATTCACGTCAAACTTCTGGAAGAGACTACAAGAATGCATGGGAACACAGTTGAGAATGAGTACAGCGTACCATTCGCAAACAGATGGCCAAAGCGAACGAACAATCCAGACGTTCAAAGATATGCTTAGAGCATGCATCATGGATTTCAAAGGGAGCTGGGATGAACATTTACCATTGGTGGAATTTTCCTACAACAACAGTTACCACGTAAGCATCGGCATGCCGCCTTACGAAGCATTATACGAAAGGAAGTGCAGAACTCCACTGTGCTGGGATGAAGTCGGTGAACGTCAACTGTTAGGATCGAAACTGGTACAACAAACTGCTGAGGTTGTTAAACTCATTAGGACAAGATTGGTAGCTACTCAAGACAGACAGAAGAAGTATGCTGATCAACACAGACAAGATCGTGAATTCGACGTAGGAAATTCTGTGTTCTTAAAAGTTTCTCCTTGAAAGGGGAAAATTCATTTTGGTAAAAAGGGAAAACTAAGCCCAAGGTTTATTGGACCATTTGAAGTGCTGCGAAGAGTAGGAGAAGTGGCTTACATGGTAGCTCTACCTCCAGAGTTGGAAAATGTTCACAATATTTTTCATATTTCAGTGTTACGACCGTATAAACCCGATTACAAGCACGTGATCGAGTACGAACCATTGCAGTTTGATAAAGACTTGTCTTATGAAGAAGTTCCTATCCAGATAGTTGACAGGAAAGAACAAGTGCTCAGAAATAAAGTAATACCTTCTGTGAAAGTGATATGGAGGAACCACAATGCTGAAGAAGCTACGTGGGAACTCGAAGATAAAATGATGAAAGATTACCCTGAGTTATTTGTTTAATCTGTGTCTTCGATTCTGGGGACAAAATCTTTGTAAGGAGGGAAGAATGTGACGAATAATTTATTTGAGTTGTGATTCTGGGGACAGAATCCTTGTAAGGAGGGAAGGATGTAACAATCTAGAATTTTAAATTGTAATTTTAAATATTTACTGAATTATATAAATATTTTAATTGATGTGTTATTATTAGATAAATATTTATTTAAGGTGAGTTGATTTGATTATTTATTTGTTAAATAAATAATTTGCGAGTTAAGGAAATTGATCGGATGAGATTATAATGATTAAATGAATTATTATAATGATATTTTAATTTGAATTTGTAATTAAAATGATGTGTTAGTTGATTAAATAAAATTATAATTATAAAGAAAATTATAATTATGTTTTATCGATTTATGTGATAAATTAATTTAATAAATTGTTATTAGAATTAATTAAATTAAATATTAAAATCTAATTAAATAAAGTGTGACCGTTGTAAGACCCCAACTTATTATTAATGAAATTGAATTTTCTATTTATTATTTTGAAAATAGTAAGTGTTGATTTGATTAATGTGGTTACTTATGGGTAAAATGCTAAATATTTCAAATAAAGCAAGTGGTTATAAAATATTCATTGTTGTTTTGAGAATATTCGTTTGGTCGTGGAATATTCTTACCGTCGGGGAATTTTAATGATGACGACAAATTTCTTGTGGGGCCCCATAACGTAAAAAGCGATTGGATGAAGAAAACGACAAAGTATAAGTTGTTTATAAATAACGAATGAAGTTGTTACCATTAATACCGCTGGAACACCGGTAGTTAAAACACGTTAGAAGACTCGGATTGCATCAATTATCGATTCTTACATAAGAAGGCACTACTCAATAATTGTTACAAAGAATTACTGCTCAATATTTTATTTTATCGATTCAATAATTGCTACGCTGATATTTTATATTATCATTGTTTCAATAATTGTCATTACACAAGATTTTCCTTTATCGAATTAATAATTCATATTATTTGAATAATATTATTAGATAACATTATTGGTAATGTCTAGAAAGATCTGCTCTAAGGAGAGGTTTGGTCACCTAATCATGCTGCTAAGAAGGAGAAATCCTTATCGCAAAGCCCCCTCTTTCCTCGAAAACACCGTCACAAGATTGTGATTCGTAATATTATTTGTGGATAATTAATTATTGATTTATATGATAAGGAAAATATTCATTTTATATGGATATAGATGGAGAAAAAAATTTAATGTCACAATTGTTGAAAATTGATATTTATCTTTTCTGATAAAATAATTCGTTTAAATATATTATTATATTTTAATAATATAATAATGGTGATATTTTTACAATGAATGTGGGATATATGAATAAATGAGGAGGAAGAGTATTTTTGTTACTAAAAACATTTAAAACATGTTTTTCATGTTTATGAACCCCATTTCTTGATCGAAATTTGATTATAAACAGAAAATCGCTGCAGATGTGGATTTCTATTCACCTTCGCTTGAATTTGGAAAAATTTAAACTTACAAAGTTGTAGAGAATTAAATTTCTTATGGAATGGACATAAGATTCAAATTTTTCTGATAAAATGGCTATTTATTGTGAATTATTGAAGTTTCGGTATATCGGGTCTGAATCGATTTTTGGAGTTTTAAATATATTTATTTAGAAAAATATTTTTGGTGATTTTGTCACTTGTATAGCTGATGTCTTGACCAAAAAAGTGGGCTAAGGAAAATTTATATAAATATATTAATATTTTATTAAATTTTCTGCTTTGGTGTTCTAAGCATTTTCCTATAAATAGGGTGTTTAGGTTAGAATTGAAAATCACATGAGAAACAAGTTTTCTCTCTCTTTCTCTCTCTATATTGTCGAGCGTATTTTTATGAGTATTTTGATACTTTGAGTGTTGCTATACGGTGCAAGATCCTTTCAAAGACTATATCCAAAGATTCCAAATGTAAGTACTGCTTTTTTCAAGGTAAGGGATGTTATTTTTTTTAAAAAATGATATTATTTCTTCTAATATCATTATGCCGGAATATTGGTAAGATTTTTCTTGTGAAATTCTTATATTTTAGTGTCGGGGTTACTATTCACGTATACGACACTATTCACGAATTAGACACTATTCACAAAAAAAATTAAATTTTCATTTTTTGTCCAAAATATCTAATTATGGATACTAGCTTTGATTGTATCCATGTTTTGATCATTCTTGAATTTTACTCTACTATGATTATTTATGAAATATTTTTGAAATCAGATTGTTTAAAGTACGAATCCTTAATATTCGTTCTTTTGTTTCACTGGATTCGTTTTCTTTAAAATAGTTTTCATCATCCTCAGTCCTAAATGATGATATTACTGAATATCTTTGGCCTGTAGTACAAAGATGTATGAATTTTTGATGAATATCTTTGCCCCGTAGTGCAAAGATGAACATGTGTTGAGATAAACATGACCAACTGATGAATATCTTTGGCTTGTAGTGCAAAGATGAATATTTGATTCAAGATGTATATCGATTGATGTTACAGGATAAAATATTGATGATGGACTTTTAAATTCATAGATAATAGTAGATTTCATTCTCTACGTAACTCTTCTATGAATTACTATTTTCACGCTAATATTGATCCAAACTTGTTGTTGCTCATTATATTCTATCGATTTTTCCTGTTGAAGACTAAAGATAATTTTTCTCTATATTATCTTAGTCATAATATTTTTACCGGGCTAGTTGAGCTCACTCTTTTCCTTTTGTTCCATTTTTCTTCTCGTGAGGCGAGAATGTAGCGAGTACTAGTCGAGGTATGGAAATGAAGGTTCTAGAAAGTCGTTTTAGTAGTCCTCACTATTTTGTAAAATAGTGTATCAATAATTGTAATGAGGACTTATTTGAGTGTTGATATTGTCTGAAGACAATATTTGTTTTTAAACTCACAGTTTATGTGTTGTCGTATTTTTTGCCTACAATTGTATTAATAAAGTTGTAGTTGTTTTTGTACCACCATGTTTTGGCGACTCGTAATGAGTGTTGTATACCTATTTTGGGGGCGTCACAACCATAAACTATACTATAAGGGAGTTATTAAAATAAGTTAAAGGAGGTTAATTTAGTTTTGCCAAACAAGGCTTAATGCATATTAAGTCTTTAATTTAAATATGTTTTACCAAACAAGGCATATGGATTTAATTGATTAAATTTTTAAGTAGTTAGCCAAACAAGCCTTATGGCTTTTGATTTTCAAAAATAAAATAACTGATGTCAGTTAATAGATATATTTATATTATACAATTAATACTATTATATCATATATGTTATAATTTGAAGTACGTAAGATAGAAAGAACTCAGAAGAAGAAAAAGAAGAGAAGAAGAAAGTTGCAAAGAAAAGTTGAGAGAGAATTGGGAGAATTCTAGAGAGATTTTGGAGAGAAGAATTGTGGGGAAAGAAGCTTGATAATCAAAGGGTAACCATTATCTTCTAAAACTAAGGTATCATCTTACTCTTACTTTTCAAAAAGTTTTAGTTTTATTCTATTCAAAAGAATTCTCTGTAAAAATTTGTGTGATAGTTAATTATTTGTTATATATAGTTTCTATATGATAATTGGTTGTTATAAAATTGTTTTCATAAGATTATAGATGAGTTATAGTAAATTAATTCATGTTATATATTTATTTGTGAAAGAAATCATGTTACAGTGAATTGGTAGGAAAATATATGAATATGGCTTAGTTAAAGTAAAATTGAGGTTTAATTCTTTGTATAACATATCAATTGACTATTGATTTTGAAAGAAGATGAAGAAACTAAAAAAAAGTATTTTGAATTAATTGTTTTGGTTGAAAAAAAAAATCACAGTGATGATTTTCACTAAAAATGTCAAAAAAAAGAAGTGAAGTTTTAGCAAAAATAGTGAAATTAGAGGTTTTAAATTTGATGTTTATACTGTTGTATGGGTAAAATCATGTTAAGAGACTTTAAATTATGTTTGTGTGAAGTCTGTATATGTATCACTTGTTAATTCAGTTGTTAGAAAGTAGCTTGTAGGCCAAAATTGGCTTTGTTTATGTTGTTGCCTAAGTAGGTCACCGGGGACTGTAGTTCGACGCCGCAGAGCGACCTCGTAGTACTAGTTTTATGACGTAGTTTCAGCATCACACAAGAAGGCCAAGTATTGCCAAACATGGGCAAAGATTAGTTTCACAATAGAAGCTCCAAAGATCACTACCATGAAGGCTAAGTATTGGCCTTTGCCTCAAGGCCAAGAAGATAAAGTCATCAACCAAGTCATAACAAGGCAATCGTAAAGAACCCGAATTTTTAGAAAATATTAAAATAAGAATTTATTAGATAAAATTCTTAAGGCATGTGAAGGGTTCAAATAAAAATGTATAATGTGTTACGAGGTATGTGGTATTGTGTTGCATAGGGAATTATGTGTTATGTAATAAGTGTGGTTGTGTTTAATAAATATATATATCGTTATTATATATTTGTTATAAATTGTAGAGGTGAATTAATATGAAGATGGATAAGATTTATCTATCGACATTAAATAATTTATAGAATTATTTTATTATAGTAAGTTGGTGACATTAAATAACTTTGATAATCACCAATTTCTTGAGTATAAGTTGGTGAGACGAGTTAACACTTAAGGAGAATGTATAAAGTATTTAGAAGCGTTTAGGTTTCATTCACCGATGCGTGCGAACTTTTTCGCTTTCTCGATTTTGGTATGTCGCAATTGCTGCTATTTCAAGTCTCGACTGAAAGCAATTCTTACTTATTCATTGGATCGCTTTTTTTGGAATTTAAAATTCAAGAAATGGATTTTAAGGACTCATGGGGATAATAAAAATCTTAAATGATGATTAAGTTATCCATGAATGGATTTGAATAAGGTTTAATTAATTAACCTGGATTAATTAATGGTTAATTAAGTGATAATATGGAATATTATATTCTATTAATTAGTGGAGTGTATAATAATTATTGAAAAGAAAATAAATGATTAATATTAATTAATTATTATGATATGAAAATATGATAATGGGTTTAAAGTACCCAACTGAATGATATTTAGCTCAATTAAAATATTAATAGTATTACTATATGTAATATGGAAAATGTGGGCAGTAGTGATATATAATACCTATGGCTTAAGAATACGTGAAGTGTGACATTTAATTGGGACTAATGATATAAGGTATCAAGTGGTACAATAAAATCGTAAGTAATTTTAATACAAAGATGATTAAATATCTGTGTATTCTAGAAACTGGGAAGGAGATTAAATGTTTAAACAAACATTAATATTAGACAATGTTATAATGTGGTTATACGAGTAGTTAAAATAATTATGGGGGATACCCGAGCAATGATGTCTAACTGCGATATTTTATTACATATATTTTGTGAGATCCCGAATTTTATAAAATAAAAGTATTCAATTTTTCTATTTTGATAAATAGTTAAATTGATAAAAGTTTAAAGTTAAGGGTGATATTTGAAAATTTTTCAAAGTAAGAAAGTTTTCATAAAATAATCAGTGATAAAAGTACAGTGATACGCTTGGTCGCATAGTAGACAATCGTATTGATTATTGATGCTTACGTAAGAAAGTCACTTAGTTATACTCAATTATTGCAACAAGAATTGTCACGATCATATCTCTCATATTATCGATTGAATTATTGTCACAAAGATCATCTCAGTATAATATGTTATATTATTAAATCAATAATTGAGACTTAAAAGTTATTCATATTATTATTTACAATATCGATAATGTCCGGAAGTTCTATCAAGGAGAGGTTTGGTCACCTAATCAATTGCGCTACCAATAAGGAGAAATCCTTATCGAAAAGCCCCTCTTTCCTGGGAATGACCTGGTTGTTAAATATTGTGAATTATAATATTAATAATGAATAAGTTCGTGTTCATTAAAGATGAAATTAATAGTTCCATTGTGTTGGAATTATTAGTGTTAGTAAAAATTGACATTTATTTTGATAATAATTGATGTCTAGAGGTTATATCAACATTTATTTCGATAAGTTTGTGTTGATTAGTGTTAGTTCCATTGTGTTGGAATTATTTGGTTCCATTCTTTATTATTCTGTTGGGAATAACCTGTCTGTGCGGTCTATCGCATGCCTGGTGAATTTTGTTGTTATTTCATTCTTTATTATTCTGTTGGAATATCATGTCTGTGCGGATTACGCATGACCTGTTCCGCTTCTTTATTATTATTCGTTGAATATCCCGTCTGCATGCGATTACGCATGACCGGTTCCGCTTTTTATTTTTCTCGCTGAATATCCCGTCTCAAGCGGATTACGCATGACCGGTTCCATTCTTTATTATTCTCGCTGGAATAACTCGCCTATGTGGATTACCGCATGCATGGTGAACGATCCTTCGTATTCATTCTTTATTAAATTGTGGAAATGATCTGTCTACGTGGATTACCGCATGGCGGGTAAAAATTTATTTGCAGTTTCATATATTCTATTATACTCGTATGAGATGTCATTTCTTTTGTACTCGTCATGGAATATCATTTTATTTGGTATTTTTTACGAGTTACTATTCACCCGGAATTTTGTTATTATTATTATTATATTAGTAATAAAATGAAAACTTTTTATATAAAAATGTAATACTTTTATATAAAGTTATTTATTTTATTAGATTATAAATAGAATATATTATATTTTATTTAAAAGTTTTGGTTTTATTAGAATATTTTATTGCATAGTGCTGCATAGTAAAATCAAAATTTTCAATCTAAATCACCAAGAATTACTTCCGTGAACTTCTTCCCACTATCTTGCCATAAATAGTATCCTTTCCATTCTCCTATAAATAGGATGCTTAGTTAGAATTGAAAATCACACGAATCGGAGAAATTCTTCTTCTATAATATTGAGCGTATTTCTTTCGAGTTTTAGGAAGCTTTGAGTGTAGAAAATAGTGAAAGTTTTCTTCAAGAATATATCCGCTATACCAGTTGGAATACTCTTCTTTTTGAGGTAAGGGGTATTATTTATTTCATATTCTGAAGAGATATTATTTTTCGTATTCGTATGAATATTATTTTCGATCAATATTCGTAAGGAATATCATTTTCGTTCAATATTCGTTGTCTTCGTTTAATATTCGTAAGGAATATTATTTTCGTTCAATATCCGTAAGGGATGTTATTTATTTCTTATTCGTAAGGGGTATTATTTATTTCATATTCATAAGAGACATCATTTTTCGTATTCGTATGAATATTATTTTCGTTCAATATTCATAAGGAATATTATTTTCGTTCAATATTCGTAGGGATATTGTCTTCGTTTAATATTCATATTATATTTTTTTAATATTCGTAAGGAATATTATATTCGGTCAATATTCGTAAGGGATGTTATTTTTGTTCAATATTCGCTTGAAATAATATTTTCTTCTATACTCTGTAGTATGTAAGTAATATTATTTCGTTTCAGATTTCTAATTCTATATTCGTTTTGTTAAAGTTTTGGCTTCTATACTCCATGAAATTAGTAGAACATCCTTGATATTTGCGCTTCATCCAGTATCTTTTCATGGAAATATTATTCTGAGCATTCTTGATAAGTTTTAACTTTTTCATGCCGAAGTACTATTCATGGGTTACTATTCATAAAGTACTATTTACGGTGTACTATTCACTCGAGTATTATTCACCCGGAGTACTATTCATGATAAAAATTGATTCATTTTCGGTCCAAATTATTTTTGGTACAATATTATTCTTGAATTTTACTCCACAAAGCAGTATCATGTTGATAATTTGGACGTTAGTGATTTCTGGATAAATTAAATTATAAATCTTTAAAAAAAATATCCTTGAACTTGTTTTATTGAATTATTATGTCATTGTAATCATTCTCATGTTTATATTATGTTGAAAGTCATCTTTGGCCCGTAGTGCATAGATGGACTTGGTATGATTATGAACAGGGATTATTCGGTATAATCATGACCATAATGTTATAAATGATGTGGTAAAAGTCTTCATTGGCCCGTAGTGCATTGATGGACAGTTTTTGGTATGATTATGGCCATGGATTCTCTTCGGCCAAGGGTGCAAAGTTGAATTGTTTTATGGCATGATCATGACCGTTGATGAAAACACGATTATCTTTGGCCCGTAGTGCATGGATAATTCGTGGTCGTGATACTAAAGAATATCCTTGGTCCGTAGTGTAGGGATGATTCGATGATGTGGATTATTTATTAAGCTGAGTCTCAGCGATAAAATTGATGATAAAATTTTTAAATCATAGAAGATAGTAGATTTTATGCTCTACTTGACTCTTCTAATGGATTGTTTATTCCGCTGCAGTTGTTGATCTAAAACTTGTTGTTTATTATATTCTATCAGTTGTTATATTGTTGAAGGCTAAGGATAATTTATTTTGTATTATCTTAGTCATAATATTTCTTATTGGGCTAGTTGAGCTCTCCCTTTCTTTCAATGTTCTCTTCAGGAAATGAGAATATAGCTGGGACTAATCGGGGAATGGATTGACGGTCCAGATGTTTGCATTAGTAGTCCTCACTATTCTGTGAAATAGTATGATAATAAATGTATTGAGGACTTATTTTGAGTTTGAATAATGTCTAGAAGATAATATTTGTATTAAAACTCACAGCTCTTGTTGTATATTTAAGTTTGTATTTAAGTTTTGTACCATGTATTTGGCGACTCAGAATGGGTGATGTATACCTATTTTGGGGGCGTCACAGTTGGTATCAAAGCTTAGGGATATGTTCCCTGGCTGAGATGTGAGACAAGAACTAGGAGGGGAGATACGGGGAATTCCTTCGCTAGTATGACCTACCTAAGTTTATTTGGTATTTAATTGGTCGGCCAGAATATAGGGATAATATGTTGCGTGTGAATTAACCATTGTCTTGTGGCAGTGTTTGAAAATGACATCCGAGAATGTTGAGAATAGCGATGGAGCACAGGAGACCATTGAGTCACCACAGATCAATAACCAGAATAATGTGCAACAGGAAGACAATAATCCTCAGGTAAACAACGACACCGATCAAATGATGAACGATGGGATGTTCAGAGGCTTTGTGCAGTTCATGCAACACCAAATGAGACAGACTCTTGTTCATAATGCAGGTGGAAACAATGACAACCCACGATTGGTCACCGCTAAGCAGTTCAAGGAGCTAGGACCACCAGAGTTTTTGGAAAAGCCAAAACCACTTAAGGCAAAGACGTGGATAAAGCAGATCACCAAGATATTTGATGTCTCTGAATGATCAGAGGAGCAAAAGGTTCCATTCGCCACCTTTATGTTGCGTGAAGAAGCAGATCATTGGTGGAAATCTATAAACGCACTACCCGACGGCCTTTTCAAGATGTCTTGGGAGAAGTTCCAAGAATTATTCAACGACAAGTACTTTCCCGAAAGTATTCGTCACATGAAGGAGGTGGAATTCATCAAGCTAGAGCAAAAAAATATGATCGTGTCGCAGTACGAGGCTAAGTTTTCCGAGTTATCCCGGTTTGCATCCCACTTGGTTAATAATGAGGAGCGAATGACGCGAATATTTCTAAGAGGTTTGAAACCCGAAATACATCAATACCTCATTTCTCACAAACTTTGCTTATATTCAGATGTTGTGAATATGGCTCGGTTATTGGAGCGCGATAATGAGTCAGCACAACCAAAAGGCAACGACCAACAACATAATAATAATCGTACCAGTGGCAACAACCATCAGAACAATGATAACCATTGCGGGGGAAATTATCATGCCAAGAATGGTAACCACTTCGGTGGTAATCACGGCCAAGATAATAGAAGTGGAAATTTCAAGAAGAGAAGGTTCAATAATGATGAAAAGACAAAGAAGACCAAAGACCTGCTTTCAAAGGAAGAAGAACGACCAATTTGGTCGATGTTTCAAATCTGCGACAGGAGGGACACATCCGTCCAAACTATACGCAAAGAAATCAAAGCGTGTTTCAATTACGGAAGAGAAGGTCACCTAGCTCAATTTTGTCGTGTAGTGAAGTCAAGTCCAGCTGGGATAATGATGCCAAAAGATGTCTCAGACAAGTCAAAGCCGGTAGTTTAAGTGAGAGCGTTTGTCGAGGAACCCGAACGAAGTTATCACGGGTATGTTAATCATAAACGCTTATGAAGACTATACCTTATTCGATACCGGTTCTACCTATTCTTTTATTTCTCCTACTTGTGCTCAACGTTTAAATTTGACTCCGGAGAAATTAGACTTTGACTTATCTGTTGAAACTCCGTTGGGAGAAACCTTCGTTACATCCACTGTTTATAAATCTTGTTTGATTCAAATCGACACTTTCACGTTATCTGTCGATCTTATCTCTTTGAAAATACTTGCCTTTGATGTGATTTTATGAATCGATTGGTTAACTACTCATAATGCTTTTTTTAAGGTTATTAGCTTTCATATTCCTAACCAACCTGTTATTCGAATTCAAGCAACCAAACAACTAAAGTTAATCACTGTCATATCAAGCCATAAGTAAAGAGCCCCGATCCTTTAGTTGTTGACTTCCTTGTGCGGAATGGATCGAAGCCAGACTTTCTGTACGGGAAGCCGTGAATAACGGTGGAAAGTTGATAGGTATCAATGTGACGTGTTATCCAAGTCTTGGGATGAGAGTCACAATTTTGAATGATATTTCTATTGTTAATAAATTTCCTGAAGACTTCCTAGCCTACCCCAGAGTGTGAAATCGAATTTGTATTGACCCCAGTACAAAACCCATTTCTAAAACTCTTAAATATATCTTCACCCAAAACGAACGTATAATGCGCCAAAGACGTTGGCTCGAGTTGTTAAAGATTATGACCATACCATTCAATATTATCGTGGAAAAGCGAACGTGGTAGCTGATGCATTGAGTAGAAGATCGTATGCGTTTACGATTGTAACGTTGTTAACACAAAGTCCCATTTCGTATAACTTACAAATGATGAAGATAGAGTTAAAAACTCTAAGCACCCACGTGGTGATATCAAATATACGAATAGAATCGACTTTAATCGATAAAGTTAAAAGCCGCTCAAGCTATAGACTCGGAGCTGATGAACACAAAAAAGAAGGTTCAAGAGGGCGTTATTCTAGAAGCAAGAGTCGATGAAGAGAGAAAATCTCAACCCCCGATTTAATTGGCCCATTTGAAATCCTCGATCGAGTAAGAACTGTGGTCTATAAACTCGTTTTACCGCCAAGTATGTCTCATGTTCATAACGTTTTTCACGTATCGATGTTACGTAAATATATGGACGACCCAAACCACATTATTAATTTAGAATCGGACGAGATAGCGGATAATTTAATGCATAAAAATGTATCTGTTAAACTCTTGGAATATATTCTACGCTCAAAGGTTATACCTCAAGAGTTAGAATCTGACGAAGTGTCCTCATTTGTTCGACATACCAGGTACGTATGTAAATTTCGAGGGCGAAATTTCATAAGGATGAGAGATTGTAAAACCCCAAATTTTACGAATAAAGATTTAATTTTCTCAAAATATTTTTTGAATATTATGGCGTGGGTTTGAGATAATGTTATAGTTGTGGGTAGTATTTATAAATTTTGCAAAGTATGCAAGTTGTTGTATTATATTCGATTGGTCGGGGAATATTCGTTTTAACAAGGAATATTCGTGATGATGACACAATCATTAGTGGACCCCACAAATGTAATTATTGTTTAATGAGAAAACGATGTAAATATCTTTTATGAAAATAACAAAGGTAAGTTTTACCGTTAAAAGCTGTTGAAATACTCAAGAGTAAAAAAAGTACAATGAATACGGCGTGATTGCATAGTAGCACACGGTATTGATTATTGATGCTTACGTGAGAAGTCACTTAGTTTTGTTCAATTATTGCTACAGTAATTGTTGCATTGTATCTCACGTTATTTGATTCAATTATTGTCAATATTTTATATATTATTGAATCAATAATTGAGATGACAAGTTATTCATATTATTATTTGCATAATTAACAATGTCTAGAAGTTATGTCAAGGAGAGGTTTGGTCACCTAATTGCTACGCCATAGGAGAAATTCTTATTGAAAGCCCCTCTTTCTCAGAACAACTCAGTTGTTAAATATTATGAATTATAATAATGATGATAAATGTTGTTAAAAATATTGAGGTATTTTTTTTAAATATTGGCGTATTATTTGGACCCTCATTTACCCATTTTTCAAAATAATCGATAGAAAGTTGTTAGGTATATAATAAAGGTGGGGGCCCACATATGGGGGCCCACTAAGAAAAATTGAGAAATTGGGGGGAATGAAACGTGGGAGATTATATATATATATATATATATAAATTTTGTTTTTATTATTATTATATTAGTAATAAAACAGAAAATTTGTTATATAAAACAGAATATTTTTTATAAAGTTATTTGTTTTATTAGATTATAAATAGAATATATTATATTTTATTTAAATTTTTTTGTTTTATTAGAATATTTTATTGCATAGTGCTGCATAGTAAAATCAAAATTTTCAACGAAATCAGCCGAAGAATTCGCCCGTGAACTTCTTCCCACTGTGCGCTCAAATAGTATCCTTTCCATTCTCCTATAAATAGGATGCTTAGTTAGAATTGAAAATCACACCAGAATCAGAGAATTCTTCTTCTATAATATTGAGCATATTTCTTTCGAGTTTTAGGAAGTTTTGAGTGTAGAAAATAGTGAAAGTTTTCTTCAAGAATATATCCGCTATACTAGTTGAAATACTCTTCTTTTTGAGGTAAGGGGTATTATTTATTTCATATTCTGAAGAGTTATTATTTTTCGTATTCGTATGAATATTATTTTCGATCAATATTCGTAAGGAATATCATTTTCGTTCAATATTCATTGTCTTCGTTTAATATTCGTAAGGAATATTATTTTCGTTCAATGTCCATAAGGGATGTTATTTATTTCTTATTCGTAAGGGGTATTATTTATTTCATATTCAGAAGAGACATCATTTTTCGTATTCGTATGAATATTATTTTCGTTCAATATTCATAAGGAATATTATTTTCGTTCAATATTCATAGGGATATTGTCTTCGTTTAATATTCATATTATATTTGTTTAATATTCGTAAGGAATATTATATTCGTTCAATATTCGTAAGGGATGTTATTTTTGTTCAATATTCGCTTGAAATAATATTTTCTTCCATACTCTGTAGTATGTAAGTAATATTATTTCGTTTCAGATTTCGAATTCTATATTCGTTTTGTTAAAATTTTGGCTTCTATACTCCATGAAATTAGTAGAATATCCTTGATATTTGCGCTTCATCCAGTATCTTTTCATGGAAATATTATTCTGAGCATTCTTGATAAGTTTTAACTTTTTCATGCCGGAGTACTATTCACGGGTTACTATTCAGAAAGTATTATTCATGGGATACTATTCACTCGAGTACTATTCACCCAGAGTACTATTCATGATAAAAATTGATTCGTTTTCAGTCCAAATTATTTTTGGTATAATATTATTCTTGAATTTTACTCCACAAAGCAGTATCATGTTGACAATTTGGACGTTAGTGATTTCTGGATAAATTAAATTATAAATCTTTAAAAATTTATCCTTGAACTTGTTTTATTAAATTATTATGTCATTGTCATCATCCTCATGCTTATATTATGTTGAAAGTCATCTTTGGCCCATAGTGCATAGATGGACTTGGTATGATTATGAACAGGGATTATTCGGTATAATCATGACCGTAATGTTACAAATGATATGGTAACAGTCTTCATTGGCCCGTAGTGCATTGATGGACAATTTTTGGTATGATTATAGTCATGGATTCTCTTCGGCCAAGGGTGCAAAGTTGAATTGTTTTATGGCATGATCATGACCGTTGATGAAAACACGATTATCTTTGGCCCGTAGTGCATGGATAATTCGTGGTCGTGATACTAAAGAATATCCTTGGCCCGTAGTGTAGGGATGATTCAATGATGTGGATTATTTATTAAGCTGAGTCTCAGCGATAAAATTGATGATAAACTTTTTAAATCATAGAAGATAGTATATTTTATGCTCTACTTGACTCTTCTAATGGATTGCTTATTCCGCTGCAGTTGTTGATCTAAAACTTGTTGTCTATTATATTCTATCAGTTGTTATACTATTGAAGGCTAAGGATAATTTATTCTGCATTACCTTAGTCATAATATTTCTTATTCGGCTAGTTGAGCTCCCCCTTTCTTTCAATGTTCTCTTCAGGAAATGAGAATATAGCTGGGACTAATTGGGGAATGGATTGACTGTCCAGATGTTTGCATTAGTAGTCCTCACTATTCCGTGAAATAGTGTGATAATAAATGTATTGAGGACTTATTTTGAGTTTGAATACTGTCTAGAAGACAATATTTGTATTAAAACTCATAGCTCTTGTTGTATATTTAAGTTTGTATTTAAGTTTTGTACCATGTATTTGGCGACTCAGAATGAGTGATGTATACCTATTTTGGGGGCGTCACACCAAGCCTCTCCTGGATGCTTTTGGATGGGCCCAACATGTCCTTAACCGAACCTCTAGGCTGGGCAGACCCGTCCGTCGTTGACTTTCTTATACCAGAAACTGTCGTACTATTCACCATAATGACACCCAAAAACTATTGTTGTGACTGAAAAACAGCAACACTAGAAAAAACCCTCATTTTAGTGTCAATGTTAATGCCAAGATCCGTCCACGCGCTCCAATCACCAAAACGCGTCCAATCCTTCACAGAGATGGTTAAACACCAAAAGCTTAATGGCTTGGACCGCCGGGGGATTGCTCCGGTGTGAGAGTAAGTAAAGGCTAAATAAGATTAACAATAGATGCTTAAAGCTCTAGTGCTGAAAAATAATAATTATGAGTGTGTACCTTAAAATCAGAGTAAAGCCTAATATCTATAATGATCTCACCACCTCCATAGAGTCTTTCCCCGTATAGAATTGGAACTCCTCATTAGGAAAGATAACTTAATGGAAACTAATATAATTTTCTTAAGGAAATAAAGTCGATTTAAAAATTGACACCTTCCTTAGGGATTAGAAATCAATTATAATTAAAAATTCTTGAATTCTTAAAATTTTCCACTGCCCAAATAAAATTCTACATGAATTAAAATAACTCCACATAGAACTTAGACCATCATATAACTCATGTGTTGTGTTATGGGAAGATTGTTTAGTATGCACATACATAACAAAGAATTTCAATATATTTTCCTTCATGACACGACTAATATGTAAATAAAATGTAATGATATTTTTTTTTGAGTTTGGTAAGCATACATTTCATGTGTGACGGTAAATCATCTGCAGGAAGATTGCAAACCACCACAACATTTGCATCATACAACTGTCCAGCAGAATTTATCGTGCATATAGATTCATATGGTGGCATCTCAAATAAATTTACATTTAACATGAACTATTTATATTGTGCTCTTCTACGTACATTTTATTCATTTCTTTTATTGTCTATCTTATGTTCAATACACTTTTTGTATTTAATTATCTTCTATTTTTCACAATTTTAAAGATACCAATAATAAAGGAAAAAAATTTAAAAACACTATTGTATAAAATTTTGAAATATTGACCAAACCATAAGTAAAACATAGTTTATTATTGATTAGTACATATTTTAATTGAGTAAACTAGTTTATTTAATTTCTACTTTGTTTAAAAATTATTCTTGCACTACGGGCCAAGAATATTCGTGTAATCATCAATGATCATGATCATACCGAATTATCCCTGGTCATAATCATACCAATCAACATTCCATCTATGCACGTAAGCTAAAGATGACTTTCATCACAATATAAGCATGAGGAAGATGACAATGATATAAAAATTCAATTAAAAGAAAGCAAATGATAATTTTTTAAAGATTTATAACTTAATTTATCCAGAATTCAATAATGTCCAAATTGTCAACATGATATCGCTTTGTGGAGTAAAATTCAAGAATAATATTCATGTATCAAAAATAATTTGGACAGAAAAGATATAAATTTTTCGGTGAATAGTACCCTGTGAATAGTACTTTAAGAATAGTACCCCGTGAATAGTACCCCGACATGAAAAGTGTCCCAAATACCCGAGTGAATAATATTTAAATGAATAGTAATCGGGTAAATAGTAACCCGTGAATAGTAACTCATGAATAGTACCCTGGCATGAAAAGTGCTCCGAATACCCGAGTGAATAATATTATAGTGAATAGTAACTGGGTGAATAGTAACCCGTGAATAGTACCCCGGGTGAAAATTTTGATATTTAATAAGAAAATTCAGATCAATATTCCAATAAAATGATAATGGATGAAGCGCAAAACTCAAGGATATTCCATAAATTTCAAGGATTATAGAAGCAATACTTACAATAGTAAGTTTAGATTTAAGAATATGAAAAGAAATAGCATACAAAACTGCAAATGGATTTTCACCTGTCATACGGTACGTAATCCGCATAGACAGGTTATTCTGACATATTAAAGGATGAATACGAAAAGTAGTATTCCTTATGAATACGAAAGAAATAATACCCCTTACCTTAGTAGAAGATTGGATACTGCAATAGTGAAGTAGTAGAATACTCTTCTTCTTGCTCTCTATAGTTTATCTCTCTATAGTGTCTCTTGTGAATCTCAGTAAATTGGTGAGAATGAAAGAAGAATTAAGCTTCTATTTATAGGAGAATGGACTAAATAGTAACTGATTCATGAACGGTCCAGATTGATTTACTATTAGAACGAACGCTTCATATTAATTACTATTAAAACAACAACCGACGGTCCAGATTTATTTACTTTTAAAATCACCACCGACGGTCCAGATTGATTTACATTTAAAACCACCACCGACGGTCCAGATTGATTTACTATTAAAACCACCATCGACGGTCCAGATTGATTTACTATTAAAACCACCACAATGGTCCAGATTGATTTACTATTACAACCACCATCAATGGTCCAGATTGATTAACTATTAAAACCACCATCAATGGTCCAGATTGATTTACTATTACAACCACCATCAATGGTCCAGATTGATTAACTATTAAAACCATCATCGACGGTCCATAAAATTAGTAAATCTTCCCATGGAATACTAAGTCAAACTTACAACAAACGCCTCATAACAATCCCTATATTTATATCAAAATTGAATATATATTTACCATAAATTATTTATCTATAATAAACACATTTTTAATCTATTAAAAATTATTCATCATTACTATTATAACTCACAATATTTAACAACCAGATCATTCCCAGGAAAGAGGGGGCTTTTCGATAAAGATTTCACCCTATTAGCGCGCAATTAGGTGACCAAACCTCTCCTCTACAAAACTTTCTAGACATTGTCAATATTGCAAATAATAATATGAATAACTTTGTCGTCTCAATTATTGATTTAATAATATAAAATATTAATACTGTGACAATAGTTAAATCAATAATATGAAAGATATTATGCAGCAATTACTGTAGCAATAATTGAGTATAACAGATTGACTTCTCACGTAAGCATCAATAATCAATACCGTGTGCTACTATGCAACCACGCGTATTACTGTACTTTTGTGACACCCCCAAAATAGGTATACATCACCCATCTTGAGTCGCCAGATACATGGTACAAAAATCAAATACAAACTTAATTATACAACTGTCGTGTAAATTACGACAAAACATAACTGAGAGTTTTAACACGAATATTGCATTCTAGACAATATCCACTCTCAAATAGAGTCCTCACTACAATTATTGTCACACTATTTCACAGAATTGTGAGGACTTCTATAACACCATCTATCCTGGACTGTCACTCCATTCCCCGACTCGTCCTAGCTATATTCTCATTTCCTGAAGAGAATAATAAAAGAAAAGAGTGAGCTCAACTAGCCCAATAAAAAATATTATGACTAAGATAATGCAGAATAAATTATCCTTAGCCTTCAACAGTATAACAACTGATAGAATATAATAGACAACAAGTTTTAGATCAACAACTGTAACGGAATAAGCAATCTATTAGAAGAGTCAAGTAGAGCATAATATCTACTATCTTTTATGATTTAAAAAAATTTTCATCAATTTTATCCTTGTAATACCCATTAACAGTTCTTTATTATACCCAAGATAAAGAGAACTTTCATCACATGTCTTCACCTGAACCACCAAAGATTTTAGTTAAATCCACAATTCATATTTATAATCATGTAAATCAACAGTTTCTCCTTGCCACAAAGGCTTAATAGAACGTTTACTCAATATCCTTACCCCAAAGGCTAAAGATATTCAAATGTAATAACAATGGTCATACCAATCAGTTGTCTACCTTTGCACTACGGGCCAAAGATATTCAACTATAAAACCAATGGTCATGATCATACCAATCAATTGTCTGTCAGTGCACTACGGCCAAAGACATTCAATTGTTAACTAATAGTCATGCTCCTGTCAATCACATCATCGAATAATTATCCATGCACTACGGGCCAAGGATATTCGTTATTATCACCAGCGGTTATGATCATGTCATACATCTGTCCATCTTTGCACGTAAGCCAAAGATATACAACTATAAAACAAATAATCAACAGTACATCTATGCATGTAAGCTAAAGATGACTTTCATCACAATACAAGCATGAGGATGATGACAATGATATAAACATTAATCAAACGAAATCAAGGATAAATATTAAAGACTTTAAATTTATCCAGAGTTTAAAAATATCTTGCTAAAGTTTATGCCCTAGAGGCCAATTATTTGATATAATTGCTTAACGTTTTGATATTATATTTGATTGAATAAATGAATGATTTTATTATGGTTTTATTTACTGCGTTATATAAATGTTAACATAATAAAAATCCTTAGAATAGTGATACAAATTATATAGTTTCAAGTATGTGACTTGAACATGAGATTATATAATTATAATTAGTATTATTATTCTTAAATGTCCCTAGTCGAGTATCATTGTTGATGGGACAACAATGATGCATTGAGACTAGTATGTGGATTGACTGATGACCATATCTCATTGTTCATAAATATATGAGATATTAAGTCAATGCATAGGTACATGTTAGAGAACGATGTATTGGACAGACCCACCATGAGAATTCTATGTGGAGCATTATGCGAAGTGTCATTAGCAATTCTCATAGTGACAATGATGTAATGGTCCTCTGACCTAAAATCACTATATTACTACACGAGAATTTATGTACTTTGATATCATCAAATGTCACCTTTAATAGGGTGGACTATAAAGGTGATTATTGGGTACATCATGAATCGTGTGAGGAATATGAGTGATCTAGATGAAATTTAACCTTCCTATATATTAAGGATGATATACATAGGCCTCTTGATTGAGTAGGACTATGAAATGCATAGCCATGCTCAAATAGTGATTTGTTTCATATTGTCTACTCATTGATCAAGAAAACTCATATTAAATTATGAAGAGTATGACACATTCCATGACTCGAGTTCAATCTAGGATATTAAGGTTAAAAGGATTAAATTACATTGAAACATTGGTCACGAAAAGGTTGCATCGAATCATCGATCTTATTATTACTTGGGTAGCGATGATGCATTACTAGATGCATTTCACTTTGTTTATAATTTTATAATATGATTTTAAAATTATTGCCAACGTAATAATAACCTATGGGTCACACACATAGAAACGTTATTAAAGGGAATTAATTTAAATTGTAAGGATTTAAATATATTAATATGATTAATAGTATTTAAATCACGAATTTAAATTAAAAGGATGATTTATATATATATATATATATATATAAAAAATTTAGATTTTATTTTAATTAGATTAGGGTTTTGATTAATTCTGTTTTATTGCTATATATATGATATATCAGCATATTAGGGAGGTTAATCAAAACAAAAACCCTAGCCGCTCTTAGAGAGAGACTAGAGAAAAACAGAAAATTCATTCCTTTTGGTGGCTAGTACCGCAATTCCTTCTTCTGCAGATCGTAGGACAATTGGTGCGGAGCGTTCGTGTGGATACCGTAGAGTTGTAGTCCGTTTGAATTGTGTTGGAGATTCGACCGCATCGATTCAATAGAAATAATCGGTATAATTTCTAAACCACTGGATTAATTTCTGTTTCGCATGGATCCTGTTTTTGGATTTCGGAAATTGCTTTGAAATTGTTCTATTTCCGCTGCGTTTTATATGCCGAAACCCTACATATTTAAATTGTCAACATGATACTGCTTTGTGGAGTAAAATTCAAGAATAATATTCATGTACCAAAAATAAGTTGGACAGAAAAGAAATATATTTTTTGGGTAAATAGTATCCCGTGAATAGTAACTCGTGGATAGTAACTCATGAATAGTAACTCATGAATAGTATTTCAGATTCGCATACATAATCAGTATACATAAATAATGTCATATCGCAAAAATAGTGTCATATACATGAATAATTATCGATATCGTGCATAAGTAACTCCGACACAAAAAGATAAAGTTTCACAATAAAATCCATATCAATATTTATAACACCTTAATACAAATGTTATAAATCACTTAATAATCTCATAATCTAATATTATTAATATTACCACAATATTTTAATCATTTCTTAAACTTATAAATAATTTATTTTAATTGTTTACACTTTACTAATTAATGCATTTAATCAAACTTAAAATGCCAAACTCATAAGATTTTATCACCAATAACCAAAACTCTCATCAAAAATCAGATATACCTTATATAGGATTCTTAAGCCATAAAATCCTATTTTCCAATTTTCTTACTTCACATAACATATTTAATTTATTTACTCATAACTAGTCTATTTTCATGAAAAATACCAAATCAAGACAAACAAATTTTCTTTTACTCGGGATTTAGCGTAATATAGTCCCATATTGAACATATATTTTTTCGTAATTTTAAAATTCATTTACTATTTTCATATATGGCTAAAAGCTAGAATATTTAGACATTTATCAAAAACTGTACTTTTGTCCAAAAATTCCAAAATTTACAGGGTATACTACTGTTATATAGATGTACTCCCAATAAAAATTTTACCAATTTTGGAGTTAACCACAAGGAGTTATAAGGGTTTACTTTTAAAATAGTCTTTTCCTATAAAATTCATAACTCCTAATCTATACATCCAAAAATCGTCATTTTTGGACACAATCTAGAAAACTCATCAAATTATCATTTCAAAATTTTCCAAAATTTTTGAGGGTCAGAAAAGTTACAAAACTGCCCTTTGGCAGAAACCCCTTACTTACAACGGTTGAACAAAAATAATATTTCATACGAATATTGAACGAAAATAATATTCCTTACAAATATTAAACGAATATAATGAATATTGAACGATAATAATATTCATATGAATACGAAAAATAATATCTCTTCTGAATATAAAAAAATTAACCCTTACCTTAGAAGAAAACTGGATACTGGAATAGTGAGGCAGCAGACTTCTCTTCTTCTTTCTCTCTATAAGTTCTCTCTATAATAATTGCTCTTGTGAGACTTAGTGAATTGATGAGAAATGAAGGAAGAATGAGCTTCTATTTATAGAAAAATATAGTTTCAATAATTGCATATTTTGGGGCTCGAAATATTATAGTATAATACCTTCCTTTTTTTTCATTTTTAATTTAGTCCTGCAAGTATTATCAAACTTGCACCACCTCTCCTAATAGTATATCATGTGAATCAATAGTAAATCATGTGACTCAATAGTTCTAAACATGTGAAAAAATTAATTACAGTATAGTACATTCATCTATACCTCTATTTTTAATTTAGTCATGTAAGTATTATCAATCTTACACCAACTCCCCTAATAGTAAATCATGTGAATCAATAGTACACACATGTGAACACATAGTTATAAGCATGTGAATTAATAGCAATTAATTGCTCATTTATCCGATTAATTACCCGATTGGTCAATATAACCTCCAGACATCAATTATTATCGAAATAAATGTCGATTTCTACTAACATTAATAACCCCAACACAATAGAACTATCAATTTCATCTTTAATTAACACGAACTTATTCATCATTAATATTATAACTCACAATATTTAACAACCAGGTCGTTCCCAGGAAAGATGAGGCTTTCCAATAAGGATTTTTCCCTATTGACGCGCAATTAGATTATCTAACCTCTCCTTGATAGAACTTCTAGACATTGTCAATATTGTAAATAATAATATGAATTACTTTGTCGTCTCAATTATTGAAAATATTATGACAATAATTGAATAAAACTGAGTGTCTTCTCACGTAAGCATCAATAATCAAAAATATTGTACAATACCGTGTGCTACTATGCAACCACGCGTATTACTATACTTTTATCACCAATTATTTTATGACAACTTTTTTACTTAATTTTTTTTTCACATATCACCCTTAACTTTAACATTTTATCAATCTAACCATTTATCAAATAGAATAATTATAAGAAAAGTGAATACTTTCATTTCATAAAATTTGGGGTCTCCAACTTTTACCACCGGGTAGTTCAACAGTTTAACGGTAAAACTTTCGCCGTTATTTTTATAAAAAGATATTTCTGTCGTTTTTTAATTACGACAATACTTTCGTTGTGGGGTCCACCAATGATTATGCCGTCATACGAATATTCCTTGTTAAAACGAATATTTTCCGACCAATCGAATATTACCCGATACAACGAATATTTTATATTAACTTGCTTACTTTGCAAAATTTTCAAATATTACTCACAATTTTAACCTTTTATCAATTGAACCATTTATTAAATAGAGTAATAATTATAAAAAAATTAAATACTTTTATTTTATAAAATTCGGGGTCTTACAAGCTCTAAAAGGGATGGAGAGAAGTCATATACATATTAGTCTATATGAATTAATTGTTTTGAAGAGTGAATATTGTGTTGTGTATTGTATTTCCTCCAAATAAATGAATGGATTAAGTCTCACATAAAACTATTGGTCTTCATTTCATTTTAAAGTTGCTCTCATTTCAAGAAAATTAATTATAATATATTCATTGAATATAAACATGTATTATTATTATTATTATTATTATTATTATTATTATTATTATGTAATTTGACTCTCATTTTAAGAGAATTAATTATAATATATTCTTTGTATATAAACATGTATTATTATTATTATGTAATATGTAATTTAAAATTTGTAAGTTAATGACTAAATTATCCTTAGCATGACTAACCAAATTAATTTATTATATACTTATATTGATGCCACCAAAATATACTATTTGAGGTTCAATAAATTTGGTAAATTGTTTCCTTATGACATTTTGTACAGTGAATCTTTGTCCGTACGAACTATTTGCGCCAATTACAAATAAATACAATTAGTAATAAACAAATCAACACCTTTTCTTTTCCTTTTTTTTAATTTACTTGAAATAATTAATTTTTGTTGAAAAGTAGTATAACTATAATCACTCTGTTTCTCTAGCGAATCGAAAAAAGTGGACCAAAAACGAACCGGCTATAACGACGATTTTTTCATCGATATAGCATAAAAACTCGTCGCTATAGCCGGTTATATATGACAACGGTTTGAACCGTCCGTAAGACCCCGAATTTTTTTTTAAATAAAATGGAAATTCCTTTATTTATTATTTTGAAATAGTAAGGGTTTATTTGATTAATGTGGTCAGTTATGGGTAAAATGCGCAAATATCTTAAATAAACAAGTGGTTATAAAATATTCATTGTTGTCGGAAAATATTCGTTTGGTCGTGGAATATTTTTGCTGTCGGGGAATATTCGTACAATGGCGCAGCCTTTTGTGGGCCTCATAACGGAAAGCGATTAGATGAAGAAAACGACAAGTTTGAGTTTTTATAAATAATCTGGCGTAGTTATTATCAAGTTATCTTCATTGGAATACCCTATGGTTAAAACACGGAAGACACGGTATTGCACCAATTATTGATTCTTACGTAAGAAGGCACTACTCAATAATTGTTACAGTAATTACTGTTCAATATTTTATTTTATTGATTCAATAATTGCTAAGTTGATATTTTTTATTATTGTTGTTTCAATAATTGTCACTACACAGTATTTTCCACTATTAGATCAGTAATTCATATTATTTGAATAATATTATTAGATAACATTATTGACAATGTCTAGAAAATTCTGTCTAAGGAGAGGTTTGGTCACCTAATTGCGTCTTTAAGAAGGAGAAATTCTTATTGAAAGCCCCTCTTTCTGAGAATGGCCCAGGTTATCGATGATTGTGATTACGTAATATTATTTGTGAATAATTAATTATTGATTTATATGATAAGGAAAATATTCATTTGATGTGGATATAGATGGAGAAAATTTTTAAAGAGACAATTGTTAAAAATTGATATTTTATCTTTTCTGATAAAATAATTCATTTAAATATATTATTATATTTTAATAATATAATAATGGTGATATTTTTACAATGAAAGTGTGATATATGAATAAATGAGGAGGACGAATATTTTTGTTACAATAAATATTAAAAACATGTTTTTCATGTTTGTGGACCCCATTTTTGACTAAAATTTGATTATAGCCTGTAAAATTGTCCGTTTGTGGATTTCTGACAACTTCTGCTTGGAATTTGGAAAAACTTAAACTTACAAGTTGTAGAGAATGAAATTTCCTATGAAAAGGAAATAAGGTTTGAATTTTTCTGATAAAAGGGCTATTTATTATGAATTATTGAAGTTCCGAAGTTCCAGAATAATTGATTTTTGAAGTTTTAATTATTTTTTTGTAAGAAAAACATTTTTTCATTATTGGTGGGCCCAACATTTGTGGTAAATGAGCTGAATTCAGATTCTTTGGTGGTGGGCTTGAAAATTTAATAAATAAAATTATTTTAATAAATTTTCTGCTTTAATTGGTGTTCTAAGCAATTTCCTATAAATAGGGTGCTTAGGTTAGAATTGAAAATCACACCAGAAACTGAAGTTTTCTCTCTCTATATTATCGAGAGTATTCTTGTGAGTATTTTGATATCTTGAGTGTTCTTTATCTGGTCTGAGTTTCCTTCAAATTATATCCGATATTCCAAACCAAAGTACTATTCTTTTGAGGTAAGTGATGTTATTTTTTTATAAATGATATTATTTCTTTCAATATCATTATACCGAAATATTGGTAAGATTTTTCTTGTGAAATTCTTATCTTTTTATGTCGGGGTTACTATTCACGAGTTACTATTCACAAGTTACTATTCATGAGTTACTATTCACGAATTACTATTCACGAGTTACTATTCACAAGTTACTATTTACGAGTACTATTCATGAAGTATGATGATTTTTCTTGTGGAATTTTTTACCTTTTAGTGTCGGAGTTACTATTCACGTATACGACACTATTCACGAATATGACACTATTCACAGAAAAATTAAATTTTCTTTTCTGTGTCCAAGATTGTCTGTTATGGTTCCTATCTTTGATTGGATCTATGTTTTGATCTTCATTTTTTGAATTCTGCTCCACAATAGTTTATTATGGAGTATTTTTGAACTTGGATTGTCTAAAGTACGAATCCTTAATATTTATTCTTTTGTCTCACTAGATTCATTTTTTTAAAATATTTTTCACCATCCTCAGTCCTAAATGATGATATAACTGAATATCTTTGGCCTGTAATGCAAAGATGAATGATTTCTTGATGAATATCTTTGGCCCGTAGTGCAAAGATGAACAGGTGTCGAGATGAACATGACCGACTGATTAATACCTTTGGCATGTAGTGCAAAGATGACTATTTGATTCAAGATGTATATTGATTGATGTTACAGTGATAAAATATTGATGATGGACTTTTAAATTCATAGATGATAGTAGATTTCATTCTCAACTTAACACTTCTAATGAATTATTGTTTTCGCTGCAGTTGTTGATCTAAAACTTGTTGTCTATTGTATTATATCAGATTTTTCCCTGTTGAAGACTAATGATAATTTGTTCTATATTATCTTAGTCATAATGTTCTTTACTGGGCTAGTTGAGCTCACCCTTTTCCTTTTTGTTCCATTTTTCTTCTCAGGAAGCGAGAATATAGAGGGGAGTAGTCGGGGTGTGGAGTGATGTTCCAAGGGAGTGGTTATAGTAGTCCTCACTATTCTATAAAATAGTGTATCAATAATTGTAATGAGGACTCATTTGAGTGTTGATATTGTCTAGAAGACAATATTTGTATTTAAACTCACAGCATAAGTGTTGTCGTATTTTGCACGACAATTGTAATAATGAAGTTGTAGTTGTTTCTGTACCATTTATTTGGCAACTCAGAATAGGTTGGGTGGATTGAACCTATTTTGGGGGTGTCAAAGTTGGTATCAGAGGTTAGGGATATGATCTCTGGCGGAGATCGGGGAATAGAACTAGGAGGGGAGAGACGAGTAAATCCTTCGCTAGTATGTCCTACCTAAGCTTATTGTTGGTTGGTCAGAGTATAGGGATATTATGTGGTATGTTAATTTATTTAATTAACCCTTGTTTTATGGCAGTATTTAAGAATGGCAACGGAGAATGTTAACAGTGGAGTAAATGAGACCATGGAGACGCCTGTACTCATCAGTGAGGAGAACGTGCAACAGGCCGACAATGTTCCTCCTGTAAACAACACCACTGATCAGACGATGAACGACGGGATGTTTAGAAGTTTTTGCGCTTCATGCAAAATCGCATTTAGGAGACTCGTGTACAAAATACGGTGGAAATGATAATAACGCTGCGGTTTGTCACAAACAAGCGATTCAAAGAGTTGGGACCACCGTACTCGGGAAAAGACTGATCCGATTAAGGCGGAGACGTGGGTCAAACAAATTACCAAGATATTCGATGTCTTGGGATGCACGGAGGAACAGAAGGTTCCATTTGCCACATTTATGTTCCGTAATGAGGCAGATTACTGGTGGGAATCTATGAAGCGTACCCATCCAGCCGCACTCAACATGTCTTGGGAAACGTTTCAGAAACTTTTCAATGACAAGTACTTTCCTGAAAGTATTCGTCATATGAAGTAGATAGAGTTTATTAGACTAGAACAGAATGACATGACAGTGTCCCAATACGAGGCGAAGTTTGCGGAGTTATTCAGGTTTGCACCTCATTTGGTGGAGAATGAGGAACGTATGACGCGGATGTTTCTGAGAGGCTTAAAACCCGACATACGTAAATATCTTATTTCTCATAAATTTTCTATATATTCTGATGTTGTGAATAGGGCTCTATTATTGGAGCGCGATAATGAGTCAGCTCAATCGAAGAATAACGACCAACAACTCGATGATAATCGTATCTGCAGTGTAACATTCATCGAACAATGATAACCATCGTGGAGGAAATTATCATGCCAAAAATGGTAACCACTTGGTGGTAATCATGGCCAAGATAATAGAAGAAATAATTCAAGTGGAAATTTTAAGAAGAAAGATTTAACGATGACGGAAAGACGCGTCGGCAGCAAAGACTTCAAAGACCAAAGAACAAATTCTAGGGAGAGAGAACGACCGCCAGTTAGATGATATAAATGCGGAGAGGAGGGACATATAAGTCCAAACTGTTCACAGCCTTCCAAGGTATATTTTAGTTGTGGAAAAGACGGTCACATAGCTCGATTTTGTCCTGTAACGAAATCAAGTCCAGCTGGGACGGTGGCACTAAAGGCGGATACGGACAAAACAAAGTCAGCGGTTCTTGGAAGAGCGTTTGTCGTGACTACCCAAAATACGAGGAATCCAAACGAAGGAATCACAGATTAGTTAATTATAAATTCTTGCGAAGTTTATACCTTATTAGATATCGGTTCTACCCATTCATTTATCTCTCTTACTTGCGCTCAACATTTAAACTTGACTCCGGAGAAATTGGACTTTGACTTATCTATGGAGACTCCATTAGGAGAAACTTTCGTTACATCCACTGTTTAAAAATTTTGCTTGATTCAAATTGGTACCCTCACCCTACCTGTTGATCTTATCTCTTTAAAGATACTTGCTTTTGATGTGATTTTAGGGATTGATTGGTTAAATACTCATCATGCCAAAATTGATTGCTTTCGTAAGGTTATTAGTTTTCACATTCCTAAGCAACCTGTTATTCGAATTCAAGCAACCAAACCATTGAAGTCAAACTCTTTCATATCAAGCCATAAAGCCATTTGTTTATTGAAAAATGGATGTCAAATTTTCTTAGCCCATGTCATGGACTTGAACAAAAATACGTCAGATTTGAATGATATTTCTGTTGTTAGTAAATTTCCTGACGTATTTCCTGAAGAATTTCTTGGCCTACTCCCAGAGCGTGATATTGAATTTTGTATCGACTTTGAACCTGGTACAAAACCCATTTTTAAAATCTCATATTGAATGGCTCCTATTGAACTTCAGGAGTTAAAAATTCAACTATAGAATTTGGTACCCTAGCCTCTATCTGGTGATTTCCTTTGTGGAATGCACTAAAGCCAGACTCTTCGTAGGGGACGTCATATTCGTGCGGTAGTAAACTGATAGGTGCCATTGTGACGTGCTGTCCAAGATTGGGATATGAGTCACAGTTGAGAGCAACCTAAGTCAGTAATCGAAATACGTAGCTTTCTAGGCTTAGCTGGTTACTATTGGAGATTCGTGGAAGGATTTCTCGAATCGCTACTCCATTAACTCAGCTGACTCGTAGAGATACAAAATTTGAATGGAGCAAGGAATGTGGGAAGAGCTTCGAAGAACTCAAGAGGAGACTCATTTTGGCACCTGTTCTGACCATACCATCTTGGAAAAGCGAACTTGGTAGCTGACGTGTTGAGTAGAAGATCGTATACGAGTACGAGTGCGATATTGTCAAAGACCCATTTTGTATGACTTAAAAATGATAGAGATAGAGTTAAAGACTCTAGGGACCCACGTGATGATATACGAGTAGAACCGACTTTAATCGATAAAGTTAAAATCGTTCAAGTTACACACCGGAGCTGATGGATATAAAGAAGAAGGTGCAAGAAGGCGTTATTCTAGAAGTAAGATTTGATGAAGAGAGGAAAGCTCAAACCTTCGATTTATTAGTCCATTTGAAATCCTCGATCGAATAGGAACTGTGGCCTATAGACTCGTTTTACCGCCAAGTATTTCGCGTGTTCATAACGTTTTTCACGTATCGATGTTACGTAAATATGTGGACGACCCGAACCACATTATTGAGTTAGAACCAGACGAGATAACCGAAGATTTAAAGTACGAGGAAGTACCGGTCAAGATCTTGGATAGAAAGGAGCATGTCCTACGCACAAAGGTTATACCACAAGTCAAGGTTTTGTGGAGGAACCATGCTATTGAAGAAATGACCGGAGTTGGAATCGAAATGAAAGCGAGGTAGCCTCACCTTTTCGAAACACCAGGTACGTACGTCAATTTCGAGGATGAAATTTCATAAGGAGGGGAGGTTGTAAGACCCCGAATTTTTTTTAAATAAAATGGAATTTCCTTTATTTATTATTTTAAAATAGTAAGGGTTTATTTGATTAATGTGGTCAGTTATGGGTAAAATGCGCAAATATCTTAAATAAGAAAGTGGTTATAAAATATTCATTGTTGTCGGGGAATATTCGTTTGGTCGTGGAATATTCTTGCTGTCGGGGAATATTCGTACGACGGCGCAGCCTTTTGTGGGCCCCATAACGGAAAGCGATTGGATGAAGAAACGACAAGTTTGAGTTTTTATAAATAACGACGTAGTTGTTATCGTTAATACTGTTGGAATACCCGGTGGTTAAAACACAGTAACACACGGTATTGCACCAATTATTGATTCTTACGTAAGAAGGCATTACTCAATAATTGTTACAATAATTACTGTTCAATATTTTATTTTATTGATTCAATAATTGCTAAGTTGATATTTTATATTATTGTTGTTTCAATAATTGTCACTACACAGTATTTTCCACTATTAGATCAATAATTCATATTATTTGAATAATATTATTAGATAGCATTATTGGCAATGTCTAGAAAGTTCTGTCTAAGGAGAGGTTTGGTCACCTAATTGCTGCCATGAAGAAGGAGAAATTCTTATTGAAAGCCCCTTTCCCGGAACGGCTACCGGTTGTCGATGATTGTGATTCTCATAATATTATTTGTGAATAATTAATTATTAATTTATATGATAAGGAAAATATTCATTTTATGTGGATATAGATGGAGAAAAATTTTAAAGTGACAATTGTTGAAAATTGATATTTTATCTTTTATGATAAAATAATTCATTTAAATATATTATTATATTTTAATATAATAATGGTGATATTTTTACAATGAAAGTGTGATATATGAATAAATGAGGAGGAAGAATATTTTTGTTACAATAAATATTAAAAACATGTTTTTCATGTTTGTGGACCCCATTTTTGACTGAAATTTGATTATAAACAGAAAATCGCCTGCTTGTGAATTTGATTAACTTCGCTTGAATTTGGAAAAACTTAAACTTACAAAGTTGTAGAGAATGGAATTTCCTATGAAAAGGACATAAGGTTTGAATTTTTCTGATAAAAGGGCTATTTATTATGAATTATTGAAGTTCCGAAGTTCTAGAATAATTGATTTTTGAAGTTTTAATTATTTTTTGTAAGAAAAACGTTTTTTCATTATTGGTGGTCCCCACATGTGTGGTAAATGAGCTGAATTCAGATTCTTTGGTGGTGGGCTTGAAAATTTAATAAATAAAATTATTTTAATAAATTTTCTGCTTTGGTGTTTAAGCAATTTCCTTTAAATAGGGTGCTTAGGTTAGAATTGAAAATCACAAAGCGTAAACCTTTTTTCTCTATATTATCGAAGCGTATTCTTGTGAGTATTTTGATATCTTGAGTGTTGCTATATATACTAAGATGCAAGTTTCCTTCAAATATATATATCCGATATTCCACCCAAAGTCTTATTCTTTTGGAGGTAAGGATGTTATTTTTTATAAATGATATTATTTCTTTCAATATCATTATACCGTAATATTGGTAAGATTTTTCTTGTGAAATTCTTATCTTTTCATGTCGAGGTTACTATTCACGAGTTACTATTCATGAGTTACTATTCACGAGTTACTTTATTAAGAAGTTACTATTCATGAATTACTATTCACGAAGTACTATTCACGAAGTATGATGATTTTCTTGTGGAATTTTCTACCTTTTAGTGTCTGAGTTACTATTCACGATACTCAAGACTATTCACGCGAATCTGACACTATTCACGTAAAAATTAAATTTTCTTTTTACGTGTCCAAGATTGTCTCATTATGGTTCCTATCTTTGATTGGATCTATGTTTTGATCTTCATTTTTTTGAATTCGCCCACAATAGTTTATTATAGAGTATTTTTGAACTTGGATTGTCTAAAGTACGAATCCTTAATATTTATTCTTTTGTCTCATCGGATTCATTTTTTAAAATATTTTCATCATCCTCACCCCTAAATGATGATATAATGAATATCTTTGGCTTGTAGTGCAAAGATGAATGATTTCTTGATGAATATCTTTGGCCCAGTAGTGCAAATGATGAACAAATTGTTGAGATGAACATAATGACTGATTAATTAATATCTTTGGCATGTAGTGCAAAGATGACTATTTGATTCAAGATGTATATTGATTGATGTTACAGGGATAAAATATTGATGATGAACTTTTAAATTCATAGATGATAGTAGATTTCATTCTCTACTTAACTCTTCTAATGAATTGTTGTTTTCGCTGCAGTTGTTGATCTAAAACTTGTTGTCTATTGTATTCTATCAGATTTTTCCCTGTTGAAGACTAACGATAATTTGTTCTATATTATCTTAGTCATAATGTTCTTTACTAGGCTAGTTGAGCTCACATTTTTCCTTTTTGTTCCATTTTCTTCTCAGGAAGCGAGAATATAGCGGGGAGTAGTCGGGGTGTGGAGTGATGTTCCAAGGCAGTGGTTATAGTAGTCCTCACTATTCTGTAAAATAGTGTATCAATAATTGTAATGAGGACTCATTTGAGTGTTGATATTGTCTAGAAGACAATATTTGTATTTAAACTCACAACATAAGTGTTGTCGTATTTTACACGACAATTGTAATAATGAAGTTGTAGTTGTTTTTGTACCATGTATTTGGCGACTCAGAATAGGTTGGGTGGATTAGACCTATTTTGGGGGCGTCACACCGTCGCTATATCTCAGAAAATTGTCACTATAGCCCAGTTCATCTTTGGTTCGTTTTTTTGGTTCGTTTGAGAAAATTTTTCTAATTATAATGACCTAAATTTCAAAGTCAATATTTTATCCTCATATGATATGTTAATTAAATTTAGTCAAATATGTAATATAATAGTGATGTCCGGCTCTCTCCAGCGAATTGGAGGGAGCGAACCGGCTATAGCGACGGTTTTTTCGGTCGCTATAGCATAAAAAATCCGCTTTCTATGCTATAGCGACGAAAAAAATCATCACTATAGCCGGTTCGATCTTAGTTTGCTCCTTCCAGTTTGCTGGAGAAGCAAACAGTAATAATAATAACATCTTTATTTACCATTATGCATCCAGTTATCAAGTCATAGGATTTTTTTTTAAAATCACAAAATGGAAAATATAATCACACCATGACACAAGAGGATGTTATATTGTCGACTAGAGAGAGCTTGTTGGTTGTAGAGTAATCCACGATCAAGAAGAATCAGACTTCAATATTAACTTTGCGGATTACGATGATTAGTTTATCTACTAATACAATGACAAATAAAACTTTTCACACAAAGGGAATCTAAAAAATTCCCGAAGAAAAAAAGTCCAATATTATTGACAATTATCAAAAGAATACTTTCAAATCCCTAATAAAATATATTTATAGTCTAAAATGCTCTCCAAACTTTATTAGAAAAAATAATAACGAAATATTAAAAATTTACAAATAATCCAAAATTTAACCAAAACTTTTACCGACAATAAGATCACTTTAAATAGGATTTTCGGCCTTAAAACGACATATGGCATGGTCCAATGTGATGAGTTTTGTAGAGCTCGTATCTCTATTTTTGATTTGATATATTATAGATCTTGTAACTGTACTCTAAACGGATCAAAAGTTACGCTCGTTTAAAGTTCATCCAACGAATTAAAAGTACTCCTATTCAACTATACTTCCAAATCCTTCTCTACATTAGCTTCCAAATCCTTCTTTAAGGCCAATATTGTTTTGTGTTTTAGCCGATCGGTTTGGCATATATATTACGTGATCAATTAAAAGCCACATATAAGATTGTGAAATAATCGATTTTACCGAAAAAATAATTATTTTATAATATAAGGTAAATTTAAAAAAAATTAAGTATTATATAAATTGACCCCACTAAAATTTTATAAATTTTTTATTATACAGAGTCTGTAAGACCCCAACTTTCATGAATAAAGATTAAATTTTCTCGAAATATATTTTTGAAGATTATGGTGTGGATTTGATATAATGTTATAGTTGTGGGTAATATTTATAAATTTTACAAAGTAAGCAAGTTGTTATAAAATATTCGATTGGTTGGGGAATATTCGTTTTAATAGGGAATATTCGTACGACGGCACAATCATTGGAGGACCCCACAACGGAATTACTGTCGGAGTAAGAAAACGACAGAAATAACTTTTTATAAAAATAACGGCGAAAGTTTTACCGTTAACTATTGAAATACCCGGTGATAAAAGTACAGTATTACGCGTGGTTTCATAGTAGCACACGATATTAATTATTGATGCTTATGTGAGAAGTCACTTAGTTTATTTCAATTATTGCCACAGTAATTGCTGCATAGTATCTCACGTTATTGATTCAATTATTGTTATAATATTTTATATTATTAAATCAATAATTGAGACGACAAAGTTATTCATATTATTATTTGCATTATTGAAGATGTCTAGAAAGTTCGGTCGAGGAATAGGTGTTTGGTCACCTAATTGCCCGCCAATGGGGAGAAATTCTTATCGGAAAGCCCTCTCTTTCTTGGGAATGATCTGGTTGTTAATATTGTGAGTTATAATATCAATGATAAATGTTGTTAAAAATGTGTTTTGTGAAACCAAATGAGTTGAGATAAATAGAGGGGATTTTTATGAAGTATTTGTTGTAAATTTGGCTTATTATATGGACCCCCACTTACCCATTTTTTCAAAACTATCGGTAGAAAGTTATCTCAGTTTGGTGTTATATATATATATTATTAAATTAATCATGGGGGGAAGACATTTAACGTCACGGGAGGGAGTACTTGCTTTATTATTATATATATATATATTATAATAAATTTTGTTTTTTTTATGAAAAATATAATATATTATATTTTATTATGTATAGTGTTTGCATAGTAAAAATCAAAAAATTTCTGCAAAATTTTATGCTCGTTCGAGAATTCGTCCTATGCAGTCCATGATTTTTCTTTTTAAATAGTATCCTTCCATTCTCCTATAAATATGATGCTTAGTTTAGAATTAAAAATCACACCATAATTAGAGAATTCTTCTTCTATAATATTGAGCGTATTTCTTTCGAGTTTTAGGAAGTTTTGAGTGTAGAAAATAGTGAAAGTTTTCTTCATGAATATCCCCGCCCTACCTGTCAGAAATACTCTATTTTTAAGGTAAGGGATATTATTTTTGCTAATACTCGTAAGAAATAATATTTTCTTCCATACTCTGTAGTATGTAAGTAATATTATTTCATTTTAGATTCTAAATTCTACACTCATTTTGTTAAAGTATTATTTCTATAATCCTTGAAATTAGTGGAATATCCTTAAGAATTGCATTTCATCTAGTATTGTTCCACTAAAATATTTTTGTGGACATTCTTGATAAATTTTGATATTTTTATGCCGGGGTACTATTCACGGGGTAGAATTCCCAAAGTATTATTCATAGGATACTATTCACTCGGGTACTATGCACCTGGGATACTATTCATGACAAAAAATGATTTCTTTTCCGTCCAAATCATTTTTGATACAATATTATTCTTGAATTTTACTCCACAAAGCAGTATCATGTTGACAATTTGGACATTATTGAATTCTAGATAAATTAAGTTATAAATCTTTAAAATTTATTCTTACTTTCATTTAATTGAATTCTTATATCATTGTCATCATCCTCATGCTTATATTGTGATGAAAGTTATCTTTGGCCCGTAGTGCAGAGATGGACTGTTGATTGTGTTAAACATAAGCATGTGAATGATATTCCTATTTATGTATGATTTGATTATGATATAAATGAATGAATATGCAAGTATGCTTGCATTAAGAAAAGTTTTAAAGTCCTTTAATAGATAATAGGAACATATGTACAAGGACTTAGAATGAATTGATCAAATATGTTAGGTTGATCCTACATAAGCAAAATTGCTTTGTAAAGTCCTTAAAAAGAAATGATGTACAAGGACTATAAATATAGAAAGATCAAGCTTGTTAGGTTGATCTTATAATGTAATAGATAGGCTTGTCTGATCGTCGAGCACTGCACTAGAAATCATAGTCTGCAAGGAGAGTCAAGGAAAACTCGAGAGCTATCAAGGAAGAATCGTAGACTATAAGATAGTAGATCTCGGAGTTCGTAGACTGCCAGGAGAGACGAGGAAGGACCGTAGTGTGTCGAGAAGAACATCCTCGAAGCCATAGTCTGCTGAGGATGTCATGTTCGAATCGTGAGAGCACCTGTCTGTCTACGGTAAACCGAGCCTCTGCCAAAGTCAAGTCAAGAATCGTAGACTACACTCTGAGTCGTAGAGTCTACTGATCAATTCAAAGGCAGAGATCGTAGTCGAGGAAGATCAAATGAAGACAACGAGCATAAAGATAGAAATTGTAGAGTGTCAAGATCTGATCTCGGAGTCGTAGTGTCTGCATAACCCAAGGCAGAATCGTAGAGTGCAGAACTAAGGCTTCAACAGATGTGCTCACAACTCCAAGGCATAATCGTAGAGCAAACACGATTCTCAACAAATGAGCACTCCCAGAATGTCCAAAGTAATGAAGCCTCTAGTCTGAGCTGCAAAGATATATTCCACCTAAGGGAAACCAGAGAGCACTTAACGAATGGCATACAAGCTAACAAAAGATCTAAGCACCAACCTAATCAACATACAAATTGAGTTGTGAAGCCATTCAAGATGAAGTCTTCCATAAGTTGATCAGAAGAAGACTTCAGTCAAAGAAACTGACTAAGGAAAGTCAGCTTATGCAGTACCTGCCAAGTGAAGAGAAGACAACTATCTTGGAAGAAACCAAGATCGTAGTGTTTGCCAAACAAAGAAGGAACTTATGGAGTGTACACGAAGATACTGGTCAGCTTTTGAAGAACAAGGCTAAAGTGATTATGCACTGGTTCAGTCCATTGATGATAAGTGAATGGGAGATCACAAGGAGAAAGCAAGCTAGGCATGCCACAAATATGAAGTGTCTTGCTATTCAGAAGAGGCCAGAACAAGGAACAAGCCATCAGTGTCTGAGATCAGTCGAAGCAAACAAAAGTGTTGATGCACTGCACAAGAGAATGAAGAGGTGTTCTACATTGAGGATCCAATGAACACTCTTCAGGATTGTAGTGTTGTCTCAACCGGTCGATGAGCAACATTCAATATGACACTACGATCAGGTCCAAGAATATGCATTAGAATCGTAGAGTTCGGTCATCTGAAGATTGAAGCATTGGCAACAGTTTAATCTGAAGAGTGATATTTAAGTATGGCTTATTGAGAGCATAGATGCAAAAGGACAGATCCTGACGTTCTAATTAAGAAGTCAGAAATGAGAAATAAAAAAGACTACCCGCCCGAGGCATCAAAGTGACATCTCTGACGGGGTAGGTGAAATAGTAGACTGTAGTGTCAGAAAGATGAAAAAGGGGATGTTATGTCACATCTGCAGTCTACATCACTCGAGATCTGCGAGGCAATTCAAACTACTTTCAACGACAATATTCCATCGAGAAGATTGGGAAGGATTATATATCAGCCAGAGCTTCAAAGATTAAGGGTTGCTGAGATAGCAGAATCGTTGAGTTGTTGGAATGCTATATTGTTGACTCTACGAGTTCCACCAGAGCTAAAAAGAAGAAGTCTCAGTGACAGTGAGACTACAATGGTGGAAGTGAAGCAGCTTTAAAGAAGGAATTGAATAGACTAAATGCTTCACTCAACAAAGATGAGAATGCCACTGAAGATGACAGCTAAGCTGAGGGCTGAGAAGGCCAAGAAGATAGCATTTAGAAAAGTGGCAGAGTACAAAGAAGATCAAGAGAGCCACTCTACAGATCACAATGAACCAAAAGTTGAAAAAGAACAGATGCAGAATCATGTTTGCAAAGCATTCAAGAAGGGTACAAGGATTGCTAAGTGCCAGACGAAGTCTACCAAAAGCTCAGAGACTTAGCAAATCCAGATGGTGATGGTGCACAGCTGACATCAGATAAAGATGAGCAGAAAAGAGTGAAGATCAGCTGCACCAAAGAAGATGTAGTCCAAACTCTAAGCATAATGCTAAGAGGACTACGCCAAGTTGCTAAGTACATAAGATGTTCAAGCTTAAAGACATCTTAGCAGGAGGGCACCAACAAAAAGAACAACAACAACAACAAGCCAGGGCCTGAGGGGTCCTTGTCCAGAGGGACTAAATGAAGTTCTAAGCCTGCTGGGCTTGAAGAGTTCCTAGGGAACTAGAGGAGTTCCAAGCCTACTGGGCTTGAAGAGTTCTTAGTGAACTGAAGTTCCAAGGTCTTTGGCTTGAAGGAATCTTAGTGATTCGAGGTCTTGCCCTTCCTTAGTGGAAATCCTGCTAGTTGATAGCAGAAGAGTGGATTAGGAGCTTGAGTCTCTGAACCACTTAAAATACCTTGTGTCATTTACTTACTGTCATTTACATTATGTACCTAACTGATATAATTGCTATGTATGTATTAACTGCTTACAACTGAACTAACTCTACGAACAATGTATGTATGTTCATGATTATATCAATGAAGGGGATATTTTACTTATTCTTCTGTGCTTGAAAAGATTCTAATGATTGTCATTTGCTAAGTCATTAGCAATACAAAATAAATGAGAAAAGTATTTAAAATGAAAAAGGATCTATTCAACCCCCCCTTCCAGATCTATATTGTGTTACTGGGAACTAATAATTGGTATCAGAGCAGGTTCTCATGCTATATTCAAAAGCTAATAGTTTTGAGTCTGATCCTAGGCACAAACATTGTTCTAAACGTAGTTCAGTAGTAAGTCACTTGTTAATGCAGATGAGCTCACAAGTTGGAAATATTGTGTACAGGTAAATGTGTATATACACCTGAAGCTGCTCAGATTGGTCCATGTTCTTAAATGCCATAACAACAAGACCAATCCTTGCCCATAGTCAATCTTGTAGTTTGAAAAGAAGATATGGGAGCTCAAGAGGCATCAACAGCAAAGAGTCAAGCATCCACCAGACTAAAAGATGTAAAGGCCATATATGCTAAGAAGTGCTCATTCAGAGAAGAAAGAAGAATCTCTCACATCTATATTTGGCTAACCAACAGCTGGATGTGAATCTTGCGGACTCAAGGCTGTCAAAGAACTAAAGATGTCAAGATTCTTTGAGCCTACATCTTCTAGACTATGACTGATTGATCAAAGGACAACTGGAGCAACAAGTTGTCAGAAGTGAAGGAAAAAGTATGCACATCAATGCCTAACCTCGGTATATTAAGATAAATGACTGTCAAGAAATTGACAATGTAAAGGTACGGTTCCTCATCACTATAAATTTACATCATGTTGCACCACCTTATGCACGATAAAAGCATTCTATCAAGAGACCATACTCTACCTAAAAAGGAGAGGAGGAAAAGTACACTGAAGTTGGAAACTCAAACGCTAACAAACTTTCTCTCTATCCAAGTTTTAGGTTAAAGATAACATCTTGAAAAAAGTTTGAAATAGGTCATAAGAAAACCATGGTTTAATTATTCTTAAGTGGAGTTATCTTTGCTGATGGGTTAGTATGTATATACAAACCTATGTTCTAAGTTTTTGATAACACATAGAGTATGATCAGTTCTACAAAAGTATTTTGAAGATTCGTAGAAACTGATCACTTCCATGAATTAACCAGATATAAATAAGTAATAGAGTTGATTCTCACTCTGTGAACATTTAAACTCTGAGAACATAACCAAGTAAATGATGAAACCATCAAAGGTAAAGAGTGCTTTATTAAAATGATTAATTTTACACACACTCATCATGCTTCTCAAAATGTAATATCAAAATTGGATACATGCATGAATATGATTATTGGTGATCAATATAATGATAATTCAAATATATGAGGAATTAGGATTTTGAAGGCTAACCTGGCAGGACCCATTTAACCATTGGTACCAAAAATAGAAATTTATCTAAACTGTAGGTACTTGGTCTGTCTGACCACACTAAGGAATGATGAAGTAGAAGACTTTAGTCAAGAGAGTTCAAACCAGCAGAAGGCTTAAGACATTTTAGAAATGATTCTGACAAAATTCTTATTTGTCAAAGCATGTGCTTGAAGATTGCTGAGCTAACATGAATGAATCTCACATGGTTGTTGATCTCCATATGGAAGCAGACCATTCACCCTAAGATAAAAATGGGTCTTATATGGTCAATCATCCAAAGCATATCAGCTGAGAAGAACTCTCAAAGAACTCATCATAAAAGCGAACTCATGACCAAAATCAAAAGGATACTATGTTAAGTAGTCTTTGTCAAATGATCATAAATGAGTGAAACGAGTCTAAAGATATCAATTTCTATGATACAAGAAGATTTAATTGATAATGATGATTCCAGTCAAAAGGAGATATGCAAGGCTGCCCTCTAATGCACATAAAGAGGAAGAAATCACACCTCACTGAGAAAATAGTATCAACTATGGGAAGCAGTGATCTGCTAAAGAACAGAAATGTTAAAGATATTAGAGATATACTATGAAATAATGTACCAGACATTGAGTCCCAAAACTTTGTGGCTGATGAACCAAATGAAGATCCATAGTAAACAGGAATGTCTCAAAACGTACTACTGATAATCCTGTCAGCCACCCAACTAAAAATCGTTGAGTGCCTACGATCAACCATATGATCGCAGTGTGAGAGCAGAAGGACACCACGATTATAGCCAATAAAAATGTCTAGAGTTGGTTGATGAACTCCTCAGCAGAAAAGGTCAAATAAGATATCAGTGTTAATCACTTCTAAAGTCTTTCATCTGGAAAGCGCCTCAGGGACAAACCTGACCCTTAGTTCACTCTAAGAGGTTGGCCCTTCCTGAGCTACCTTAACCCAGAAGGAATGCTTAGTCTAGTTCATCTCAAGGACCAGGACAGACAACGATCGTGGAATAGATTCTGAAGTAAACTCAACGATCATAGTGCAACCTCAACGATTAAAGAGTAGGCTCGACAATCGTAGTCTTACCAGAGGATACACTGGCTCATGGGGAGCTCGAAAAAACTAGACACATGCTCAACTACTCAGATTGTGCAGAGATAAGATTGGAAAGATGCCCTGCAGACTCACCTCAGAAGTTTAGTACCCAAACTATCATGAGGTACATCAGTGGTTAAGCCATGAAACTTCAAAGATGAGGATCAGTGTCAAATCATCCACTGAAGCATCTCTTAGAAGACGATCGTTGAGTCGATAAAGAAAATCGTAGAGTCCATAGCTACCTCAACAAGCTACTCTACGTACTAAAATAGTCAATAGCAGAAAAGTCAAATCCGAAGGACGGACACGATGGAGGACTTATAGATGATGACTTATCAGCGACTTACAACTGTCCCACTAAGAAATGTGGAAGGAACAGTTACGAGAGGGAAATTCAAATAATTGGCAGTTTCATATTAGTGGGCTCCTCAAAATCTACAAACCTGTCAAATCTATACCTAAGGCAAAACCTTGCTACCTCTAAACAGCCAAAATCTCTGAACAAGTTATGAAAAGCTATCTAACCTTTCTCTACCTCTCTTGTCCAAAACCCTAAAACTCTCTTCAAATCCTAAATCTATCAAACCTCAAGCTTTGCCCTAAGTGTATTCAGTTATCTCTCATAAGACTTCCTAAAACAAATACCCACATCCTTCGAACTCTTCAAATGGCAAATTTGCGAGTAATCACTGGCATTCAGCTCGGAACCAAGACGTTTGAGAAATCTGAGAAGAAGTTCAGAGATATTCTTGAACTTGTGAAGAAGGCTGGATTCTCTGAATGTCTTGAGGCAAACACACGAATATATGGTGACCTGGTTAAGGAGTTTCACTCAAACGCAACCATAAATTCTGGAATCCTCTCCAACAAGGTTAAGGGTCAGATTCTGAAGCTAAATTCTTATGACATCAATCAATGCTTAGGCCTTCCTGACCGAGATCTGAAAAGCCTGGATGAGATTGACACTGAAAAAGTTAAGAAGATTATGCAGTACAGAAGAAACCCTAGTCTGAAGAACATGAAGAAAAAGGAGTTTCCTGAAGAATTCGAGTTCCTTGCTGAAATAATGGGTAAATGTATCTTATGTAAAGACACTGCACATGATACTGTGATTGACCAATAGTTGAAAATCATGTCTGCTATAGTCCTGAAGGAACACATCAATTTTGGAGCTATTTTACTTGATCAAATGTCTAAGTGGTTGGATAAGGAAGAAAAGAAACTAAAAAACCACTCACAAAGGTTTTTCATGGAAGGTTTTTAAGTATTATCTTGAAGAAAAAGTTAAAGAATAAAATTAAGGATGATGAGGGTGAAATTCTTAATGTTCATAAAGTAATGTCTCCACAGCTGTTTATAAATTGGAAGAAAAATCCCAAGGAGAACAAGAGGCTAATAACAACTGGGAGCAGCAACAAGGTCTCTATCAAGAGGAGGAAAGCACAAGAAGTGGAAAGCTCTCAATCTGATGACTTAGAATCAGTTGCTGCCACACTAACAGAGAAGAAGTTTAAGAATATGAAGAATATAGAGGCTCTATCAAGCCATTTCTCCACTGACAAAAAGAAACAAGGAGCAGGAGAAGAACCAACATCAACTGCTGATACCCCAAAAAGAAGGAAGAGTAACAGACTACTCCAAGAGCCACCCAAGAAGAAAGCAAAGGTGATGAAGAAATCAGTTTTAGTTCCCCAAGAAAGTCCATCCAACAAAGAAGAGGACGTAGATTCAGAAGATGGGAAGGGAACTAAAAGTTCTGAGATTGAACCTTCGAAAAGCAAGTCCAGCAATGAAGAAAAAGTTGAGTCTATGAAAGAAATAGCCACCTTCGATGGTGAAGAAGAATATGCAAGCCCTATGTCTAACTCTCAGAGCATCCACTCTGATGATAAAGAAAGGTTGCAAGTTGACACAACATCATCTCCTACTACAAATGCTCCAACAAGCTCCAAAGATGTTGAGTCTGAAAAACAAGGACCTGGCCCTACTAATGATAAATATCAAGAAAGCTTATCTGATGATTCAGAGGTTTCACATTCTGAAGAAGAAGAACTGTCTGTCTCTCCTATAGCTGAACCTCTAAGGAGAAGAAAGAGCAACAGACTGCTGGCTAAATCTATCGCAAGGAAGCAAGGTGAACACTCTACTGCAATCGTTGAAGTCAGTGATGATGAGCCTGACTCCAAGGGAGAAGATGCTGAAGAAGGCACTAATGATGAAAACCAGTATGAAGAATTCTCTGATGAATCAGATGAAAGGAGTCAGCATGATTCAAGCTCAGAAGATGAAGAAATGGAGAATGATGATAAAATGAAGGAACAAACTGATGAGTCCGATGAAGGAAATCTACAAAGGTCTAACTCCAGTTCAAAACAGAGAGAAGATGGAAGAAACTCCAGTTCTGCAGAAGAAGAACCAAAAAGTTTTCACATTCCTAATCCTGTAAATTACAAGAGAAAGATTGTAGTTGAAATTGACGAATCACTGGATGTGCTCCCTGGCAGATGGATCAATCATGGGAATGAAAGGCTAAATGTGGTAATGATGGCTGCAAAAAATGCACTCAACAATCGTAAGGCTATGAAGCTAGACACCTCAACTATAATATATGAGCCTGAAGTTAAGAACCATGCAATAAGGTGGTTTCACCCTCATATGTCATGGGTAAAGGCATATCTCACTGAAGATAACAGCTATCTCACATGGGTCTTCTCTCATCTTCCCAACCTGGAGCTGGTGTCACTGAACTTTCCAAGAATACTTAAGTTTTCAACCAAGATGATCAAAGAACAGCCTCACTACAAAGTCTACCGACATGCTGGTAACCACTACATTCCCTATGATTGTAGAGTGGGTTCTGATGGTAAAAGGATTATGCCCAAGCTGATGATCGTAGAGTCCCTTCACTCTACCATTGAAGATGTTCAAGTTCAGTTTGAGAAGCTTCTCTCTGATCAACAATAGTTGTTTGATATTCCTTCATCCTCCACAAATGATTGGCACTCAACGATTTATCAGATTCTCATTGGTTTCGAAAATATGTTCAAGAATGAAAATTGTGGAGTCCAGTCTAGTGCTCAATAAAAAACTGTGAAATCGAATGACCAAACTCCTATGGAGCAGGAGTTAGTGAAGAATTCTGATACATTAGCTGAGAAGATATCAATCATCACTGAAAGGTCAAAGATGTTGACAAAAGCAGGAGACGATGCAGCTCAAGACAAACTACAAGCCACTATAACTGATATATCTCTCAAAATCAAAGAGAGAGATCAAATCTATCTGAAGGCTATGTATGATCAGAAAGCTAAAGCTCTACGAGCACAGAAGGCCAATGAAGAGCAAATTCTATCCCTCTCTGACAAGATTGACAATCTGAATCAGTCTCTCTCCCTGCAAATTGAGCTGAGCCAACAAGAACTTAAGACTGAGGTTGGTAACTCATCTTACCTGATGGAACAACTAATGTCCAACATGGAGCAGCTTTCACAAGTGATTAATGATAAAAAGGGGGAGAAAAAGAGATATAGGAAGAAGCACTCAAGGAGGAGCAAGGAGAAAAGAAACAAAGAAGACAAGAAGGCTAAGAAGAAGGCAAAGAAGATGATAGCAGCTGCAGCAGCAGAATCATCATCTTAGGGGGAGCTAGAGGATGATAATCCTATGAATAGAGAGTTTGAGGGGGAGCCAAATAAAGAAGAAGATCATGAGTCTGAGGGGGAGCAGAGAAAAGAAATGAAGTCACCATCCCGGGGAGGAAGCGAGCAAAAAGATCAAGCGAAAAAGTAGCTAATCAACAGACATCCTGGAAACACATATGAAGCCAAAAAGGTACATCTCTATCTAGTTCAGTATGTTCTGGATCCAGGATGTTAAGTGTCATAAGTTTATGTGATTCCATATTATTATCAATGACATTCATAATTATCTGTTTTTGAAATACAGATGCTCACGGTATATAAGATTCATTCATCTCATACATATGCACTTATTGTGTTTGTCATAATTAAATAGGGGGAGATTGTTAGGAATAAGCATGTGAATGATATTCCTATTTATGTATAATTTGATTATGATATAAATGACTGAATATGCAAGTATGCGTGCATTAAGAAAAGCTATAAAGTCCTTTGATAGATAATAGGAACATATGTACAAGGACTTAGAATGAATTGATCAAATATGTTAGGTTGATCCTACATAAGCAAAACTGCTTTGTAAAGTCCTTAAAAAGAAATGATGTACAAGGACTATAAATATAGAAAGATCAAGCTTGTTAGGTTGATCTTATAATGTAATAGATAGGCTTGTCTGATCGTCGAGCACTGCACCAGAAATCGTAGTCTGCCAGGAGAGTCAAGGAAAACTCGAGAGTTATCAAGGCAGAATCGTAGACTACAAGATAGTAGATCTTAGAGTTCGTAGACTACCAGGAGAGACGAGGAAGGATCGTAGTGTGTCAAGAAGAACATCCTCAAAGCCATAGTCTGCTGAGGATCTCATGTTCAGAATCATAGAGACAGCCTGTCTACAAGCCGATCGAGCATCTGCCAAAGCAAAGTCAAGAATCGTAGACTACACTCTGAGTCGTAGAGTCTACTGATCAATTCAAAGGCAGAGATCGTAGTCGAGCAAGATCAGATGAAGACAATAAGCATAAAGACAAAAATTGTAGAGTGTCAAGATTTGATATCAGAGTCGTAGTGTCTGCACAACCCAAGGCAGAATCGTAGAGTGCAGAACTAAGGCTTCAACAGATGTGCTCACAACACCAAGGCAGAATCGTAGAGCAAACACGATTCTCAACAAATGAGCACTCCCAGAATATCCAAAGTAATGAAGCCTTTGGTCTGAGCTGCAAAGATACATTCCACCTAAGGGAAACCAGAGAGCACTCAACGAATTGCATGCAAGCTAACAAAATATCTAAGCACCAACCCAATCAACATACAGATTGAGTTGTGAAGCCATTCAAGATGAATTCTTCCACAAGTTGATTAGAAGAAGACTTGATCAAAAAGAAAAGCGACTAAGGAAAATCGACAAGTGCGATGGTTGTCGAGTGAATAGAAGACAATGATCTTGGAAGTAACCAGGATTGTAGTGTTTGCCAAACAAAGAAGGAACTGATGGAGTGTACACGAAGATACTGGTCAGCTTTTGAAGAACAAGGCTAAAGTAATTAAGCATTGGGTCAGTCCATTGATGATAAGTGAACGAGAGATCACAAGGAGAAAGCGAGCGGGGCATGCCACAAATCTGAAGTGTCTTGCTATTCAGAAGAGGCCAGAACAAGGAACAAGCCATCAGTGTCTGAGATCAGTCGAAGAAAATAAAAGTGTTGAAGCACTGCATATGAGAAGGAAGAGGTGTTCTACATTGAGGATCCAATGAACACTCTTCAGGATCGTAGTGTTGTCTCAACCGGTCGATGAGCAACATTCAACATGACACTACGATCAGGTCCAAGAATATGAATCAGAATCATAGAGTTTGGTCATCTGAAGATTGAAGCATTGGCAATAGTTTAATCAAAAGAGTGATATTCGAATATGGCTTATTGAGAGCATCGATGCAAAAGGACAGATCCTGATGTTCTAATTAAGAAGACAAAAAGGAAAAACAAAGAAGACAACCTGCCCAAGACATCAAAGTGACATCTCTGACAGGGTAGGTGAAACAGTAAACTGCAGTGTAAGAAAGATAAAAAAGGGGATGTCATGTCACATTAGTAGTCTACATCAAATAACTCGAGATCTGCGAGGCAATTCAAACTACTTTCAACGGCTATATTCCAACGGAAAGATTGGGAAGGAGTATATATCAGCCAGAGCTTCAAAGATTAAGAGTTGTTGAGATAGCAGAATCGTTGAGTTGTTGGAATGCTATATTGTTGATTCTACGGGTTCCACCAGAGCTAAATAGAACAAGTCTCAGTGACAGTGAGACTACAAAGGTAGAAGTGAAGCAGCTTTGAAGAAGGAATTGAATAGACTAAAAGCTTAACTCAATAAAGATGAGAATACCACTGAAGATGGTAGCTAAGCTGAGAGCCGAGAAGGCCAAGAAGATAGCATTCAGAAAAGTGGCAGAGTACAAAGAAGATCAAGAGAGCCACCCTACAGATCACCATAAACCAAAAGCTGAAAAAGAACAAATGCATAATCATGTCTGCAAAGCATTCAAGAAGGGTTCAGGGATTGCTAAATGCCAGACGAAGTCTACCAAAAGCACAGAGACTTAGCAAATCCAGATGGTGATGGTGCACAGCTGACATCAGATGAAGATGGGCAGAAAAGAGTGAAGATCAGTTGCACCAAAGAAGATGTAGTCCAGACTCTAAGTAGAATGCCAAGAGGACTACGCCAAGCTACTAAGTACATAAGATGTTCAAGCTTAAAGACATCTTAGCAACAGGGTACCACCACCACCAACAACAACAAGAACAAGAAGCCAGGGCCTGAGGGGTCCTTGTCCGGAGGGACTAAATGAAGTTCCAAGCCTACTGGGCTTGAAGAGTTCCTAGGGAACTAGAGGAGTTCCAAGCCTGCTGGGCTTGAAGAGTTCTTAGTGAACTGAAGTTCCAAGGCTGCTGGCCTTGAAGGAATCTTAGTGATTCAGGGTACTGCCCTTCCTTAGTGGAAATCCTGCTAGTTGAAAGCAGAAGAGTGGATTAGGAGCTTGAGTCTCTAAACCACTTAAAATCCCTTGTGTCATTTACGTACTATCATTTACATTATGTACCTAACTGCTATAATTTCTATGTATGTATTAAGTGCTTACAACTGAACTAACTCTACGAACAATATATGCATGTTCATGATTATTTCAATGAAGGGGATATTTTACTTTTTCCGTTGTGCTTAAAAAGATTCTTATGATTGTCAATTGCTAAGTCATTAGCAATACAAAATAAATGAGAAAAGTATTTGAAACAAAAAAGGATCTATTCAACCCCCCTTCTAGATCTATATTGTGCCTATTGGGAACTAACAGATTGGTATGATTATGACCAGGGATTATTCGGTATAATCATGACCTGTAATATTACAAATGATGTGGTAAAAGTCTTCATTGGCCCGTAGTGCATTGATGGACAGTTGTTGGCATGATCATGACCATTAGGGATAACACAAATATCCGTAGCCTGTAGTGCATGGATAATTTATGGATGTAATACTAATAAATATCCCTGGCCCGTAGTGCATGGATAATTCAGTGATGTAGATTATTTATTAAGCTAAGTCTCAGTGATAAAATTGATGATAAACCTTTAAATCATAGAAGATAGTAGATATCATGCTCTACTTGACTCTTTTAATGGAGTATTTGTTCCGCTACAGTTAAACTTGTTGTCTATTGTATTCTATTAGTTTAATATTAATGAAGGCTAACGATAATTTATTCTGCATTATCTTAGTCATAATATTCTTTACTGGGCTAGTTGAGCTCACCCTTTGCTTTCATTGTTCTCTTCAGGAAATGAGAATATAGTAGGAACGAGTCATTTAGGATGGTGGCTATAGTAGTCCTCACTATTCTATGAAATAGTGTGTTAATAAATATAATGAAGACTCCATTTGAGTTTGGATATTGTCTATGAGACAACATTCATGTTGAAACTCTTAGCTACGCTTTTGTCGTATTGTATAAATTAAATTTGTATTTGAATTCTGTACCATATATTTGGTGACTCAGAATGGGTGATGTATACCTATTTTAGGGGCGTCATAGTTGGTATCAAAGCTTAGGGATATGATCCTTGGCTGAGATGTGAGACTAGAAATAAGAGGGGAGAGATGGGTAAATCCTTCGCTAGTATGACCTACTTAAGCTTATTTGTTATTTAATTGGTCGGTCATAATATAGGGATAATATATGGCATGTCAAATAAACCCTTGTTTTGTGGCAGTGTTTGAAATTGATATTCAAGAATGTTGAGATAAGCAATGGAGCACATGAGACCGTTGAGTCACCGATGATCAATAACCAGGATAATGTGCATCAGGAAGATAATAATCCTCATGTACACAACAACACCGACCAAATGATGAATGACAAAATGTTTAGGAGCTTTCTACAATTCGTGCAACATCAGGCAAGAAAGACTTCTGTTCAAAATGTAGGTGGTGTAACAACCCGGAGAATTCGGATTCTTCAGAATTTAAGATTAAAGAATTAGTTATTAATAAAATGAATTTTTATTAATAATATTCTGTGCTATGTGTTTATTAATCATTCTAGAACCTAGGATGATTATAAATCGGGAGGATTCTGGCTACGAGCTAGACTGAACGAGTAAGAATTTTCAAGACGAAAATAAAATTTTTCTGGTAACACATTATTTTCGGGGAAAAAGACGAAATAAGCACTATTCACCTGACGAAACCCTAAGGGTTAGGGTTTGAATAACCTAAACCTTTTAGAGAGCTCGGTATGTCGAAATGACATTCTGTCGAAAGATTTAACGATAATATATCGTGAAAAGTTAAGTAAGCCGATAAAAGTTTTTCTCGAAAAACGTGCAAAAATCGGACGAAATAAAAATGACGAAAAGTACTGTTATGTACTTTTTATTCATTTAACTACGTTAGGGGAAAACGTGAAGGAAAACGCTTAACTTCAAAAAGTGTTTTTCAGTTTTTCGGAGATCCGAAGAATACGTAAAAGTTCAACTATAAAGGAAAGACGAAATATCCAAAAATATTTGGATTTTGAGAATCGCAGTTTTCGATCTGTCAGATGAATACCGCAAGACGTAACCACGAAACTTCTAAGGGAAGTTTCGTGAATAGTAAGGAGGTGGAATAGTAAGGAGGTGTGAATAGTAACTGGAGGGGCGAAAAGACTATTTTGCCCCTAGCTTAGAAAATCTATAAAAGGAAGCTTAGATTTCATTTGTTGGGATTTTTGAAAATCAACCAACATTTGAGAGAGAGGGAGAGAGATATTTCGGATAAGGAAGAAGTAGAAAAGGAAGAGAAAAAGTTGGCTTGTGAGCAAACTTTGTCCGATAAAAGAAGATTAAAGAAGAAAGGTAATCCAAAACCTATTTTTTGTATAATTTTCTTTAAGTTTTATATGTTTAAAACATGACTTAAGGAGAATAAGAAGTAAAAGATGTTAGGAATGATTTCATATGGTTGAAATCATGAGAAAATGAAGAAATAAGAATTAGAAGTTTACGTTATAAATTTCTTGAGGAAGTATAAGATTTGTAATGAATTTGAATGATTCGAATGAATCATATGAACGATTCGGTGAAATAAGGAAGGAATGGTGTTTTGTAACATCAAATTCCAAGAAAAAGTGAAATCGTAATCAAAATATCGATTAAAAGCAAAGAACGAAAGAAAAACGCGAAGAACACACGAAGAACAAGCGAAGAACACGAAGAACATTGTTGATGGACAAATTTAAAACCATCGTAGTATAATGGTTGTTAATGGACAAGTTTAAAACCATTGCGTATAAGTTAGATGCTTATTTCTTGGTTAGGAACGGTAGAAACGTTCATGAAGAACGGATTAAAACTTAGATATAACGAAGTTATGACAAAAATTTTGTAAAAGACGAACGAGAATTAGAAAGTTAGTAACTGAACCCGAACGTGTAGGGTTTCATAAGAATGAATCCTGAGGTATGGCATTTAGTTTCCAGAAAGCCATAAGGAATGAGAAATCGACTTAACGAACAGTTCGGATAAGTTAAGATAAGTTTAGGTTGTAGTACAATCGTAATCTTTGATGGTTGACAAATAGGAGTTGGGCTAAATAATTCCTTCAGAGAGTGAAGATATATACAAAACTGGCAACCGATCTAACTCACTGTGAAAGACAGTGTAGACGAGACGGGAACTTGTTTGTTGGTTGTTTGTGAGAAACCACTCAGAGTACCATATGGACTACTAGCAGAGAAGCGATGTGTGCTGAGTCCTAGAGGAGTTAAAAGAAGAAGATAAGAATGCAAATCATTAAAAATTATTAATGTATGGGTAAGACATCTCCGTATGTCATGAAGCCATAAACCGGTAAAGGAAGTTGTCGCGTAAACTTAGATTGCAAGAACGCGAACCCTAAGAAATAAATTTAAGTAAACCAATGTGTAAGTCAAGTATATGACTAATTGGTGTATGTGTTTTATAGGGATTGGAATAAGCAGTTTAGCGTAAGCTGTAGCTGTGCGTAAGGCAAGTTTCTTAACTTCATTCATATTCTAAATGAATGCTAGTTTCTAAAACTTCTCAGATGTTGAACTTGAGAAGTTCTGTCTATATGCGAATGTACGATATTTGTAAAAGGTGGTAGAACGTATGAGGCCTTGTGCCATAATTTGAACACTTCGGTGTTTCTATGAGATGAACTGTTCTGTGATTGAACTACTCAATAAGAGAATGTTCTGTTTATACACGATCCATTATTGTTAAGTCTGTGCTAATGATTCTAGCCAGACAGGATGAGTATGAAAAAGGTAGAAGTATGAAAGTATTTTAAAGTGAATGTGACTAATGTTTTAAAATGATAGGAATCAGAATTATTCCTATTATTCAAGTTGCTTCATAACCTTTGTTCGTTTATTGAATTCTTAAAAGAATGTTTAAATTCTTTAAGTTGTTTATTCAACTGTTATGACTTGTTGGACAATTGAATGCTCATAGTTGCTTTAAATGAAAAACATTTTTAGAGTACGATGTTAGAAGAACTTAGGGATCTTGTGAAGATCAAGCTGACCAGTATCCAGAAGAAGTCTTATTCATTAGATGAATGAGTGTGAAGATCAAGTGAAGACTTGTAATATAGAAAGAGGAAATTGAACCATATATTAGTTAATGAACGGTTATGTATCCTTGGTGGCAGATAAAAGTCACTCATGTAAGATGTAAAGAATAATGTAATTATTATTATTTGTAATGAAAGAGGTTATAAGGTATTAGAAACTGGGAATTGAGAATGCATGTTGTTATATTTCAATATATAATGATGTATGTTTGAAAAGAAGTGGGACCATGATGTACGAAATCTGGGTATGAAGATAGACCAGATTTCGGAGCGTTACAAAGTGGTATCAGAGCTGATAGGTTATAAATCTTAGGTATGAGTACCTAAGACTATAGTTGTAGAGAGAATGATAAGAAGATCACCATGTGATCATAGTGAATCATAATAACAGATGATTTGTTAAACGATGAATGATTTATAGTTAATGATATATATAAATAGTACTACGAAGTAGTACGGGAAGAAGAACTCAGATTGAGTTGTAAAGGATAACATACGAATTAAAGAAAATTTGTATTAAGTAAAGAGAAAGTTAGAAGTTGTAAAATATCAATTGAGGACTCATGTGATAGCTGAGTTATATGAACCTCTGTTATGGACCGTAGATTTATACTTTAGTGTAACAATTGCTTAGCGTATTACAATGATAATCATTGGGATATGTCGCACTATCAATATGTATATGACGAGAAGGTGAATCTTTTCTCATTATTATTCTTAATAGGTAGAGAATGATAAGTTAGGTGCGAGTTCTTGAAACTCATACATATGAAAAGTTTGTGACTCATAGTTATATGTTATGTTTCTGAGCCCTAAGCATATGGATAGTCTTTGATTTGTTCTTGGATTATGTATTGCGAAGATAAGTTCTTAAACACATATGGTTGTGGAAAGTTCCTAAACACATAAAGTGTGGTAAGTTGACGGACTATACTAAGGTATAGGAATGTTTAGACTGAAAATTAGTTATTTTCAGTAGACTTAGCATTGGAAGTGCTAGAGAAGATTAAGTATTGTCACAGATAAGACAATGAAGGAAGATGGAGAAGAGGATATTCCAAGTCATCTAACTATGCTAGATTTCGAAGTTTCTTGAAATCGTGCTTATATGCACACATTTTGAAAATGAAATGATTGGTTCAACTTTTGGAACCAATGGATTTTAGAAGAACTATTCTTGGTATGTCTATGCTAATTATATCAGCTAGATAGAAATTGATTTGAAATATCAAAATGAATTTTATATCATCAGTGCATTTGATGCAAGGATGATAAAAGAGATGGAGTTGTTAATGCAATTGAACCTAGTGCTAGATGTGATCTTAGGATCAACAACCCACTATGGTATGATGTAAAATGACGAAGTCATAAACTGACGAAGTCATCAACGTACTGTGAAAAGTACGGTATCATGACGTCATAAAACATTTTAATGTATTGTGAAAGAATTTAAAGAAGTATTCGATGTCAATTAATTTGACTAGATGAATGTTTCAAGTTGATATCCAATTTATTGGTATGGTCTAAGCTACTTGATTTAGCTAAGACGATTGGTATGTCATGATTAAAAGAAAATCGAGCTTTCTTTGAAGAAGTTGTGCCAAACTAAATTGCTTTGGTAAAGAATCTAATGATTAAGTCTGAGGTGAACACACCCCGAAATGGGGTTATACAATGGATTGATCACCTACGTATGAAAGAGGTAGTTTACCTTCTGTGTGATTGTAAACTGACCTTGGAAAGAAAGGTTACAACGTCATGTTGTTAAGCCTAGTAAGAGTTCATGGTCAATTTGACCCCTCAACAAAAGTATGAAATGTTTTAAAGGAATTCTTATATTCTTCGTTATTCATTTTACTTCATAATTCTTGATAAGTTATGAAGGTGAGGGGATGTTTGAAAGATAAGAACTTCTTTGAAGAAAAGTTGAGAAGAAGGGTAGGTTAAAATTTCGAGGGCAAAATTCTGTGAAGGAGGAGTGAATGTGATGACCCGGGAATGAGTGTGGTTTGAAGAAATTCTGAGGACAGAATTTTTATAAGGGGGAAAGTGTAACAACCCGGAGAATCCGGATTGTTCAGAAATTAAGATTAAAGAATTAGTTATTAATAAAATAAATTTTTATTAATAATATTTTGTGCTATGTGTTTGTTAATCATTCTAAAACCTAGGATGATTATAAATCGTGAGGATTCTGGCTACGAGCTAGACTGAACGAGTAAGAACTTTCAAGACGAAAATAAAAATTTTTCGGGAAAAAAGACGAAATAAGCACTATTCACCCGATGAAACCCTAAGGGTTAGGGTTTGAATAACCTAAGCCTTTTCGAGAGTTCGGTATGTCGAAATGACATTTCATCGAAAGATTTGATGATAATATATCGTGAAAAGTTAATTAAGCTGATAAAAGTTTTTCTCAAAAAACGTGCAGAAATCAAACGAAATAAAAACGACGAAAATTACAGCTATGTACTTTTCATTCGTTTAACTACGTTAGGGGAAAACGTGAAGGAAAACGCTTAACCTCAAAAAGTTATTTTCAATTTTTTAGAGATTCGAAGAATACGTAAAAGTTAAACTATAAAGGAAAGACGAAATATCCAAAAATATTTGGATTTCGAGAATCACAGAAGTTTCGTGAATAGTAAGGAGGTGGAATAGTAAGGAGGTGTGAATAGTAACTTAGGGGCGAAATGACTATTTTTCCCCTATCTTAGACAATCTATAAAAGGAAGCTTAGATTTCATTTGTTGGGATTTTTGAAAATCAACCAACATTTGAGAGAGAGAGAGAGAGAGATTTCGGATGAGGAAGAAGAGGAAAAGGAAGAGGAAAAGTTGGCTCGTGAGCAAACTTTATCCGACAAAAGGAGATTAAAAAAGAAAGGTAATTCGAAACCTAACTTCTGTATAATTTTCTTTAAGTTTTATATGTTTAAAACATAACTTAAGGAGAATAAGAAGTAAAAGATGTTAGGAATGATTTCATATGGTCGAAATCATGAGAAAATGAAGAAATAAGAATTAGAAGTTTACGTTATAAATTTCTTAAGGAAGTATAAGATTTGTAATGAATTTGAACAATTCGAATGAATCATATGAACGATTCGGTGAAATAAGTAAGGAATGGTTTTTTGTAACATCAAATTCCAAGAAAAAGTGAAATCGTAATCAAAATATCGATTAAAAACGAAGACAGAACGCGAAGAATACGCGAAGAACACGAAGAACGTTGTTGATGGACAAATTTAAAACCATCGTAGTATAATTGTTTTTGATGGAAAAGTTTAAAACCATCGCATATAAGTTAGATGCTTATTGCTTGGTTAGAAACGGTAGAAACATTCATGAAGAACGTATTAAAACTTAGCTATAACGAAGTTATAGCAAAAATTTTGTAAAAGACGAACGAGAATTAGAAAGTTAGTAAATGAACCCAAATGTGTAGGGTTTCATAAGAATGTAAGAGAACATAGAAAAAATGAGTAGTGGACTCAAGAACGAATGAATTCCGAGTTTGGATGACCGAATTACGGACGAACCAACGAAGAACGTTAATAATGTAAAAAATGAACGAAGGATGAATATTAAGCCAATCGAATTGAATGTTAACGGATTTAGAATGAAGTTCTGTCCAAGGGGGATTGAAGTACATAAGATAAGGAAGAGAATGGCTTTGGAACGACCTCGTTCCGAGTTATAACGAATAAGTTATGAGATCGGGAAGTAAGCGTCTCAAACTTGATTCAACACTTAGAAAAAATTTCTGAGTTTAGGGCCTGGTGCCGCAGCGCCAGTCATGCCTTGTAGGGCGGTGCCACACCTTCAGCTCGGGTAAGAAGGTACTGCAGAGTGGAGCTGCAGCACGAGAAAGAAGAAGGAGGGTGGCACCACAGGCCTGGACCCAACCCGAAAGACAACTGCAGCAGGTGTGCGGCGTATGAGAGAAAGAAAGAGAGAAGGCGGGCCAGCATGCGCGGCAGGTGCATAGCCAAGCCCAGATAGGAGCTTTTAATTGCTCAAATTCTGGGGGAAGTGTAACAAAAGTTAATGAACGTGTAGTTCACGTAATATAACACTTAAACAAGTGAATTAAACCTTTAGTAAAGGTTAAATGGAAAGATTAAATGAGATTAAAAGACAAAGAACGTAAACGCAACGCAGTTGCGATGAACGATCGGTCTTAGCATACAACAAACAGTATGGCTTCAACATTAAGAAAGAGTAATGAACATGGGGTTCATGTAATCGATAACGAAAGTAGTAAGTAAGATATGATTTATCAAGAAAGCTGTAACGAACGGTAATAAGATTAATGAAAGCCGAATGTGAGTCGAATACAGAATGTTAGAATGAAATGTAATCGTTAAACACTTTAAGCAACGTGAAGGTTGAGTGTACGCGAATATTAAATGGGCAAAACCTACACCCCGTGTATGGTTTGATCGTAGGGTAATGAAGACCAATGATTAAACCTGTGAACGGTGAAGAATTGAATTAAAGACAAGTACGTTTAACGTAAAGAAACCAAGTTAATGATTAACTTGAATGATCATTCTGAGTATACAAAAGACTGTATGACTTAGACGATAAGAATGAATCCTGAGGTATGTCATTTAGTTGCCAGAAAACCATAAGGAATGTGAAATTGACTTAACGAACATTATATTTTTAATAGTTCGGATAAGTGAAGATAAGTTTAGGTTGTAGTACAATCATAATCTTTGATGGTTGACATATGGGAGCTGGGCTAAACAATTCCTTCAGAGAGCGAAGGTATATACGAAACTGACAACCGATCTAACTCACTGTGAAAGACAGTGTAGATGAGACAAGAACTTGTTTGTTGGTTGTTTGTGGGAAACCACTCAGAGTACCATATGGACTACTAGCAGAGAAGCGATGTGTGCTGAGTCCTAGAGGAGTTAAAAGAAGAAGATAAGAATGCAAATCCTTAAAAATGATGAACGTATGAGTAAGACATCTATGTATGTCATGAAGCCGTAAACTGGTAAAGGAAGTTGTCGTATAAACTTAGATTACAAGAACGTGAACCCTAAGAAATAAAGTTAAGTAAACCAATGCGTAAGTCAAGTATATGACTAATTGGTGTATGTGTTATTTCCTTATGTGTTTTATAGGGATTGGAATGAAGCGGTTTAAGCGTAAGTTATGTATTTGTCGTAAATAAGCCAAGTTTCTAACTTCATTCATATTCTAAATGAATGCTAGTTTCTAAAACTTCTTAGATGTTAAACTTGAGAAGTTCTGTCTATGTGCGAATGTGCGATATTTGTAAAAGGTGGTAGAATGTATGAGACCTTGTGCCATAATTTGAACACTTCGGTGTTTCTATGAGATGAACTGTTCTGTGATTGAACTGTTCAATAAGAGAACGTTCTTTTTATACATGATCCGTTATTGTTAAGTCTGCTAATGATTCTAGCCAGACAGGATGAGTATGAAAAAGGTAGAAGTATGAAAGTATTTTAAAGTGAATGTGACTAATGTTTTAAAATGATAGGAATCAAAATTATTCCTATTATTCAAGCTGCTTTATAAACTTTGTACGGTTATTGAAGTCTTAAAAGAATATTTAAATTCTTAAAGTTGTTTGTTCAACTGTTATGAATTGCTGGGCAATTGAATGCTCACACTTGCTTTAAATGAAAAACATTTTCAGCGTATGATGTTAGAAGAACTTAAGGATCTTGTGAAGATCAAGCTTATCAGTATCCAAAAGAAGTCTCATTCATTAGATGAATGAGTGTGAAGATCAAGTGAACACTTGTAATATAGAAAGAGGAAATTGAACCATAGATTAGTTAATGAACGGTTATGTATCCTTGGTGGCGGATAAAATCACTCGTGTAAGATGTAAAGAATAATGTAATTATCATTATTTGTAATGAAAGAGGTTATAAGGTATTAGAACCTGGGAATTGAGAATGTATGTTTTTTATATTTCAGTATATAATGATTTAAGTTTGAAAAGAAGTGGGACCGTGACGTACGGAATCTAGGTATGAAGATAGACCGGATTTTGGGGCGTTACAAAGTGGTATCAGAGCTGATAGGTTATAAATCTTAGGTATGAGTACCTAAGACTACATTCATAGAGAGAATGATAAGAAGATCACCATGTGATCTGTAATACTTGAGAATTTCCACGTATTATTAAATGAAAATATTAATGGAAATAATATTTATGTGAATATAAGTAATGATGTTTTGAAAGTGGAATAATTCGATTGATTCGTATTAGATTAATACGTATTGAGAAGTGTGAATTGACAATAAGAATTGTGAAAAGCCTTTTGTGGCATATTGTGAAACGAGGAAATTCACTAAGGGAATTAAAATGGGAATTAGGAAGATCAATCATGTAATATTATGTGATTTCATATAAGTAATCAATACGCTCGTAAACTTATAATATCACTCATGCAGACATTAATTCATGTCGTGTAAAACAAGTTTGACGATGAAAGTTGACACTGGCTTGAAGCTAAACCAGTCTTAGCCTTTGTCGAGTGCAACGCAATTACTGCAGCAGTCCCAATAAAGACAAATCTAGCGTAAAGTTAACGCCAGAGGTCAGTTGGAGAAAAATTAATTTTTCTACTTTAGAAATTTAATGGAACAATTATGTGATATGTGTGACATTGATAAACCATGAAATAAAGTACGTTATGTTTGATGAACGAATTATTAAGTAAACCATTGATTAATATTAATTAATTATGGTAGAATATTGATTACTTGGTAATTAACTAATAATATGTGATTACTATTATTTGCAATATATTTATAAGTATAATAAGAATTATATTGATAAATAATGATTATGGAAATCCATAAATACATTAATCAATGATGATTGGATTAATTAATATTGGTGTTAATTACTCGAGGAAGTGAATAATTTATTTATTTGACATAAATAGATAAGTTATTAATATAATAATATTAGATTAACGATTATGTGCATGTGAACAATAATCTGACTATACTATATAGTGTAGTGTGACATTTGTGTGACTATATATTAAGTTGTATGAAACTATATTGTATGAAAGCAATGTGATTAAGCATATTGCTACTATATGGTACAAATATATCATGAAATGTGTATGTAACAATATGCATATGAGTAGACATTAAAATAGAATGTACATGGATTATATGTATGTTGCATAACATCTACTACCTTGAAATGTTAAATCATACTGTGACATAAGTTATAATGTGGTTATGTGAGTAGTAGAGATAATTATGAAATTACCCGGATAATAATGCTTAACTGCGATATTTTATTATATGTATTTAATGTACATGGACTATATGATGTGAGTGTATAATTAATCCCTAAATTCCTAATACGGTAACAATTGTATATTAAGATTTCATTGTGGGAATTAAATAGACCAAACCAAGCCTAGATAACAAGATTGCTGAGATTTTCTCTCTTGTCCCAAATTTAGTGTCACCAAATACCATGAACCATAGCTGAAAGTTAGAATACATATTCTCCAAAAAGGATATGGAATAGGTGTTCATTGCTAGCAATGTGGCTGATTTGGAGTTGTTAAACAACTCTTTAATAACCCTTGTTTCTTCCCATTACACCATGAAATCAACTTTAGTGCAATAGCAATGTCCAGTTCATATTTCCTTTATAAATACAAGCTTGTGTTCAAACTTTTTGTGTGTTGCTAAGAGTTGTCTAAGTGGAGAGTTCTAAGTTGTTGAGCATTGTAGAAGCCTATTCAGTGTGTGAAGAATCCAAGTTAAGCTCAAGAAGGTATAATTTCTAATTATGTTCTTGAGATGGGTCTTGTTTGATTCTTGTAATTTCTTGAAATTCTATGTCAAGCATGATGAATTAGCATGTTATAATGTGTTTAAGAAGTTTACTAGCATGTATGAACACTTTAGTAGTGGCTTGGAACATGTTTGAGTCAAGGGAAATCAAGTTGGCTGAGACTCTATAAAATAGAGTTTGTACACTTTTTGAACACGACGCAGCCTTGCAGCATTGCCATAATTATCTTGAGGCGTATGTAGCTCAACTACGTCTGCTTTACATTTTCGATTGGAATTTACATTTTAAAATATGATAAGTGTCAGTCAATCATTATGGCTTAAGCTAGCATATAAGCATGTGTAAGGGGTATATATAGATATATTAACCTAATGTAAGCATGTTTAGACTAGCATCCATGATTAACGAAGGTGTATAGTTTAAAATGGATTTATGACTTTAGAAATGAACTTAATATGTATGTATGCCATGTATGTATACTGACTTTGCAAGCATGTTAATATGACTTAGAAATGCATGAATAAACCTTTAGATGGTGTTTATGAGATTAGTAAGAACATGTTAAATCTACTAGTAAGCTTTGAATGTGAATATCGTCAAACTACCTTGAGGGTTAGAATCTGATAATTGTGATCGCATTTGATGTTACTCCTGGACTCACTCATGTAGTATAAACATATATATACCATGATTGTGTATCATATTTCAAGAAAAGCATGAACGAAGCATATTTTCAACTAAAGCGGTGTTCATTTCACATATGTGTTATGAATACACAATTTGTGTGTGCTTAGTATGCATATAAAACATTTCTAATATATCATTTATTAATTTTAAGCATCATTATACTTCATAATATTCATGTTATATAACTTTGAATAACATCTTTTATCGTCAAGAGCACTACACTTGCATACGTGTATGTCCGACGCCCTCCGATTGTCCCCAAAAACACAACAGTCCTAAAAATGACCATTTTGACCCCTGTTCTCGACCTCAAATTGAAACACTTAAAAAGTAAAGTTGTAGTTCTATTATTCCTCATTCTGGATCATCTTGAATCGCCTCAATCGGAGTTTGTATGAAAACATTATGCTTATTTTACTAAAAAAGGTCAAAACAGTCACATCTGACATACTTTGGGCGCAGCTGCGCCCAATTAAGCCTTGGGCATAGCGTAGCTACATCCTAGAGCACAGCTACACCCCAAATGACTTAGGGCATGGCAATTTCTTGGATTAAGCGAGCGTAAACGACTGAAGCTACTATTCTCGCGATTTTTTTGACCCTTTCCTCCTACTAATCTTCATAACTTGAGTTATACACATCCAAATTAGTTCGTTTTTGATTCTATGGATTCATAATTCATAGAACTATAACATACTAGAATTATAACAAATTTTTCGTAATAAATTCTTCTAAGTTTTATTTCATAACCTTTACTTAGACTCAATTATATTTGAGTATTACATATTCTTTGACCCATTCATTATATTTCTCTAAGGATCGTTATCATAAACACTCGGGATATTACATTACTCCTGGACTCACTCATGTAGTATAAACATATATATACCATTCTTGTGTATCATATTTCAAGAAAAGCATGAACGAAGCATATTTTCAACTAAAGCAGTGTTCATTTCACATATGTGTTATGAATACTCACAAGCATGCCTAAAATGAGTTTTATAACTACCTTGTATGTTTAGAGAGCGAGCATGATAGACTTTGTGGTTTCATGACCTCGAGTGGCCTTAAATTGTTGAAATGATCAATTTAGAATTTTATTATGAAAGAAGGAACCTAGATTGACTTAAGGAGCATGAGAAGACCTTTAACTTGACAAAATATATTATGTGTGATTGTGTGTTCAAGTCAGACAGAAACCACAAAGCAGCAGCTGAGTCTTGGCTTAGCCAGAGGACGACGTAACTACGCCGATCCTAGGCTTAGCCATGGCGTAGCTACGCCAGTCTGGAATCTGAGATAGTGAAATATGATCTTTGGACAGCTAACTTGTGTGAAGCCTATATTACTAAAAGTAGTTTAAAACCTATTGATGCATGTATATAAGTGATGCTTAGATTATATGATGGTGTTTGTCTCGTAATAGGAAGGTCCATGAGAAAAAGGACTTAATCTTGAGCATTCTTAATTTACTCATGAAAATGACTAGGTGTTTGATCATTCTTAATCTATAATCTGATTTTATACCATATGTGCATACTTGAATAGTGTCAAACTTGATTAATGAATGTGTTAGCTAATGAGCATCTTGTACTTATAATATGCTATACTAGGATTCAAAAGTGTTGATTTATTAACGTGGATAAACTACGCTTAAGGCAAGTATCTGAACTATCCTTTACATTGTGCAAGTTTCCTTAAACTTCACTCTTTGATTGTGCAAGTTCCTAAATTCTTACTCTTTTACTTGAGCAAGTATCCGACCCTTATCTCTTTGAATACAAGTTATTCTACTTATTTGTTATGTTTAGACTCTTGTGAAAACTATTATTCATGTTGGACTTGGTATTGTTCTTGAATATTGTGAAAGAGTCGATGCCATTTGATTCGGCTAGACTATATGCATGTTTATAAAACTGTCCAAACCAATTGATTGGTGCGAAAATCTTGAAAACTGAGTTTGAACAACCCTTATGGTAAGGGGAGTGTATGTTGTTGAAACCCCAACACATGAATGGTTTATTATTGTGGTGTTATGCATAACTTAGAGTATTGTAGGTGATCATCTATAGTACTTAATTCTTTTGGGTTATCAATTTAATATTGGTAATTCTAGTAGATGTTCAATAGTCTTTAGTATTTGCTTTCAATTATAAATTATTTATCCAATTGGATCGTTGTTAGTAGTTGAATTCATATATATCATTGATTTATATTGAATTACCGTTCTTATTCAAGAAATTTTATTACTCATTATTCATGATATTATTACGAAACTTTAAACTATCTTAGAGATGATACGTCTATATTTCAAACTTGTGTTATAAAACTCTTTACCCTTGTTGTATATTACTTGCTAGGCAATTTGTGCTCATCCTTGCTTATTTAAAACCTTTCGCCATAAGCTAACAACAAGGAAGTGTCTCAGGCGAAGACAAAGAGGCAAGGGCAAAACTCAAACTAGCTTGTCCCTTTTATGTGTAAGACTATTATGTTGTATTAAGATTGTTTTCAGACTATGTTAAACTTAAGTAGGATTATGTAATAAGTCTTTATTCGATATTATTATGTAATCTATTAAAATCTTTGTGAGGTTCTTGAGACTTGGGGAATAATTATAATAAATCATTGTATATTATTCTAAATTAGATTTTCCGTTGTGAATGTGTTATTTTAGTTATTATGGTATTACCATGAGAATGTGATGAACCAAATTCGAGTGACCAAGTGGAGGTCCGAATTTGGGGGCGTCACAGGTTGGTATCAAAGCTTTAGTTATAAACCTTAGGAGTGAATGTCCTTAGGTTATAACTTAGGAGAACTTAGAAGTTAGTATGGAGATAAAACTCATGTAGAGTTTTCCTTGAGAGACTTATTGTGTTATGAAATGTAACTTCATTCTATACAATGAACTTATGTTTATTTAACATTCTGATGGAGTTGTTATTTGTCTTGTCTTATGTTGGTGATTGTAGGATGAATGACATGGGAGGACCTAGCCGAGTAGTAGAGGAGGAGTCGCGTGATATCCACGTAGTCTATGAGGCACCATTGATAGCGAAGCCTATTTCAGTAGTGGCCCCTATTGATGATGATGATGAGGAGGAGGAGATAGAGCCTTTACCCAAAGAGACTGACCTTGAGGAGGAGCCTATGGAGGAGTAGCCCGAACCTATTGAGAACTCCGACGAGGCTACCTTTGAGGATCGAATGTTGGGGGAGTATGAGGAGTAGATATTAGAGTTAGGATGTAGAGTAGAGGAGCTTGAGGCTGAGGCTAAGGAGACGGATTCGGCGTTCCAGAAGTTGAGGGACGAGGACCATTGGAGAAAATTGGCGATGCAGGAAATGGAGGTGGAAATTGCTCACTATAAGGAGGCAGGGATCCAGATAGGAGCTTTGTTTCACCTAGCGGTGGCGAGGAATGTTGAGATGGTAGGAAAGCTGGAGGAATTAGAGTAGAAGGTTTTGAGTGAGAGGACGGAGAAGGAGGCTCTCCAAACTCAGTTAGAGATGGAGGTGATGGATAGGATTCACTTCGAGGAGAAGTGGGAGGAAGCCAATGATAGGGCAGATGATCTAGAAGACGAGGTGCTGTGCAAAAGAAGGAAGATGAATACGATGGGCTATGCTCTACGCACAGCCATGGAGAGATTGGTCGATGGGGTAAATCATTACCCAGCTGAGCAAGGACAGACCAGGCATACCATAAGTCGAGATATGGTGGTGCACATTACACAGAAGGAAAATCAGAGCACCGTGGAGCATGGGATGTTAGATTGAGTCTAGAGGATGAAGACTAGTAGTTGCAGTATTTTGTTTACGTGTTGTTTAATATGTTATTGTAATCTCAGTCTTTTGTGTAAGACGTGAGGTAGTAGTAAAACCCCAACTTTTGAAAAATGTTAGAGGGGTAGTAAGATGGTGTTGTCCCCATCTTTTGTGATAATAGGGGATATGTGATAGAAAAGAACATGTAATGTAACCATTTGGCATATGAATATAAATGATCTTATTTTAGAAACTTGTTGTAAACCTGTAGTTCTTTTCTATTGAGAAATATCTAAATATGATAATTAGATAATAAAATGGAAATTTTGTGATGCAGAAAATGCCGCCCAGGCGTAGAATAACTGTCCCAGAAGAGTCAGTTAATGATGAGAGAGGTCCAGTAGATCCGATACAGAGACTGGTAGATTTATTGGGAGAAGCTCTGAGGGGAAGAAACGAACCCGTACCACCCGTTCCCCAAGCTGTCCCAGTAACAACCTTCAAAGATTTTAAGAGTGTAGGACCCCCGGAGTTCACGGCAACCACTGAACCGATAGTTGTGCAAACCTAGATTAAGGATATCGAGAAGGCCTTCACTATAGCTCGTGTGGGTGAAGACCAGAAGACTGTTTTTGCCACATACATGATGAGGGGAGAAGCGAACTATTGGTGGGAAACTAATCAGTAGAGAGAGGGAGAAGGAATGATAACATGGGAGAGGTTTACTATGTTGTTCTTCGAGAACTATTTCCCAAAGAGTATGAAGAGTAGGATGGTAGTAAAGTTCCTAGAGTTAAAACAAGGTGATATGACGGTGGCGCAATACGCATCTAAGTTTAATGAACTAGCTCGATTTGCGGAGCACCAAGTTGTGGATGATGAAAGAAAGGAGAGACATTTTGAGCAAGGGTTGAAGTCGTGGTTGTATAATAAGGTATCAGTCTTCTGGATTGATTCCTTTACAACATTATTGGAGAAGGCAATCATTGCGAAAGGTGGCAGTGAGACCTTAAGTCTATATCATAAGGAGAAGAAAAATAAGAACACTGGTAGTGAGCATCGTGGAGGAAGCAGCAGCGGAGGGAGTAACTCTGAAAAAAGGAAATGGGAAAATAACAACAACAGAAATAATAATCAAGGTAGGAGTCACCAGGGAAACTTCAAGAGAATGACTGAAGTTTGTAACAAGTGTGGAAGAAGTCACCAGGGAGAGTATTGGAAGAGAAAGAACACCTGCTATAATTGCGGCCAAGAGGGGCACATATCGCCAAATTTCCCAAAGCCAAAGAAGATCAGAGGATGTTTTACTTGTGGATCAATTGAGCACTAGATAAAGGATTACCCGAAGAAAGGAAGCGGTGGAGCTTGCGAAAGCCAGGAAGGAGGAAGCAAGTTAATGATCGGTGGACCTGCGCAACCCAACCAATCGACCGCTCGAACCTTTAGCATGATTGTCCAGGACGCAGTAGCTGCAAAGGACGTGGTGTCAAGTATAATCCCAATCAATAATATAAATGCTTATGTATCCGAAGAATTTGCTAGTAAATTTAGTACACCCCGAGAACGTTTAGAAGATCCTTTGAACATAGAAATTACGAATAAGGAAATAATCCTTGTAGAATATGTCTATCGAAATTGTTGCGCAAACATTAGAGAACATGAACTGAGCGTAGACTTGATTCCTATTAGACTAGGAGAATTTGACGTAATACTGGGGATGGATTGGTTATATAACCATGCAGCGGTAAATAACTGTCAGAGCAAAACTTCAAACTTCGAGTAAGTCTAAGGTAGTGTTTTATGGTAGCTCATCGCTTAAGAAATTGTGTTATGTTATGATGATGCAGGCCAAGAAATTGTTAAAGAAGGATGTGTAGGTTATTTAGCTTATATCGTGGATACTCAGAAAAAGGGAATAGAGATTAAAGATATACCCGTAGTGAGTGAATTTCAGGATGTGTTTCCGGACGATCTGCCTGGCCTTCCGCTAGACAGAGAAATAGAATTCGTAATAGACTTAGCACTGGGAACGACACCGATTTTGAAAGCTCCATATCGTATGGTGCCAGTAGAAATGAAGGAATTGATTATACAACTTCAAGAGTTATTTGATAAGGGTTACATTCGACCGAGTGTGTCTCCTTGGGGAGAACCAGTGTTATTCGTTAAGAAAAAGGACGGATCGATGAGGCTCTGTATTGATTATCGAGAATTGAACAGAGTAACGATCAAGAACAAATATCCACTACCAAGGATAGATGACTTATTTGATCAATTGAAAGGAGCGAAGTATTTCTCGAAGATCGACCTGCGGACGGGATATCACCAACTGAAAGTGCGGGATGAGGACATACCGAAGACTGCGTTTCGAACCCGTTATAGACATTACGAGTTTTGGTAATGTCATTTGGTTTGACAAATGCTCCGGCGGCATTCATGGACTTGATGAATCGAGTTTTTAAGCCATATTTGGATAAATTTATGGTGGTTTTCATTGACGATATTTTGATCTACTCAAATACGGAGGAAGAACACGCCGAACATCTGAAGATTATTTTGGAGGCACTTCGAAAGAAGATGTATGCGAAATTTTCTAAGTGAGAATTCTGGATGAAGAAGGTTCAATTCTTAAGCCACGTGGTGAATGAGAATGGAATCTCAATAGACCCCAAAAAGGTCAAAGCAGTTAGTAACTAGGAGCAACCGAGAACCCCTACGGAGGTGAGAAGTTTCTTAGGGTTAGCTGGGTACTATCAAAGATTTATCCAGGATTTTTCTAAGATAGTGACCCCGTTGACTAATTAGACTAGGATGACGGTGAAATTTGTATGGACCAACAAATGCGAAGAAAGTTTTCAAGAGTTGAAGAAGAGATTAAGCGAGGCGCCTATATTATCATTACCAGATGATACAGGAGGATTTGTGGTGTATAGTGATGCATTTCATAGAGGACTTGGTTGTGTGCTTATGCAACACGATAAAGTCATTGCGTATGCATCACGACAATTGAAGGATTACGAAAAATGATACCCTACTCATGACTTAGAGTTAGCCACAGTAGTTTTTGCGTTAAAGATATGGAGACATTATTTGTATGGAGAGAAATGTGAGATATACACGGACCACAAAAGTTTGAAATATATCTTCACACACAAGGAGTTGAATATGCGTCAGAGAAGGTGGTTAGAATTGATCAAAGATTATGACTGTGATATTCTTTATCACCCGGGGAAGGCAAACGTAGTTGCCGACGCTCTAAGCAGAAAAGGAAGGGAGAAATTATTTCAACTGACAACTTAGGAGGAGTTAATAAGAGATATGGAGAAGTTGGAAATAGAGGTAAAGGGACCCGAGAGGTCTGAAGAGAAGTTATTTATAATAAAAGCTTATCCGACATTGTTGGATAGAGTAAAAGAAGCACAGGAGAAAGATGGAGAATGTGAGAAAATTAAGAAGAGGATCACGAAAAATGAGGAAGAAAAATTTGAATGGATAAAAGAGATATCGTAAGATTCGAAGGTAGAGTGTGGGTATCGACGATAGCCGAGTTAAGAGAGGAGATTTTGTATGAGGCATATAATACGACGTTTTCCATTCATCCGGGAGGCACGAAGATGTACCAGGACTTGAAGCAATATTTTTGGTGGCCAAATCTGAAATGAGAGATTGTGGAGTACGTTATTAGATGTCTTACGCGTCAACGAGTCAAGGCAGAGCATCAGCCGCCGAGTGGTTTATTGCAACCATTAGAAATACCAGAGTGGAAATGGGAGCATATTACGATGGATTTTGTGGTAGGACTTCCAGTCACGCAGAAAGGTTTTGATGCCATTTGGGTTATCGTGGATCGACTTACGAAGACCGCACATTTTTTACCGATCAAGATCCACTACAGTTTAAATCAATTAATGAGTCTGTACGTAAAGGAAATTGTTTCACGACATGGAGTGCCGGTATCGATTATTTTATACTGAGACCCGCATTTCATGTCAAAGTTCTAGAAGAGCTTGCAAGAAAGGATGGGAACACAATTGAGGTTGGATACCGCATATCACCCTCAGACAGATGGACAGAGTGAGTGAACAATACAAACGCTAGAGGAAATGCTTAGGACTTGCGTGATGGACTTCAAGGGAAATTGGGATGACCACCTACCCTTAGTCAAATTTGCGTATAATAATAGTTACCATGCGAGTATCAGTATGCCACCGTATGAAGCTCTTTACGGAAGAAAGTGCAGAATGCCATTATGTTAGGACAAAGTCGGAGAGCGACGAATACTCGAACCAGAGTTAGTACAACAAATCGTGGATGTGGTGACAGTGATAAGGGCCAGACTAGTAGTAACTCAAGATCGCCAGAAAAATACGCAGATTTGCATCGGCAAGACCGAGATTTTGAAATCGATAGTTTTGTATTCTTAAAAGTATCTCCATAGAAGGGAAAGATACGTTTTGGTAAGAAAGGAAAACTGAATCCAAGATTTATAGGACCGTTCGAGATACTAAAGTGAGTGGGCGAAGTAGCGTACAAAGTTGTACTACCACCTAAGTTGGAGCACATCTATAACGTGTTTCACATATCCGTGTTGCGGTCGTACAAGCCCAACTACAAACATGTGATTTCTTATGAACCCATTCAAGTTATTTCCTTTGTAAAAGTGCTTTGGCGTAACAGTTGGGATTTCGGCACAAAAAAGCAGCGAAAATATAAAATAATCAAACCAATTTCTAAAACCCAAAAATAGGATCCATGCGAAACAAAAATTAATTCAGTGGTTTAGATATTATACCAATTATGAAAGAGTTCTGAAACGGCTTCGAATCCTTTACGCAATCCAATCAGAACCACGCCTCTACGGTATCCACACGAACGCCCCGCGAATCGTCGCACGATCTGCAGTGAAGAGAACTGCGGTACTGGCCACCAAGGATTAGGATTATCGAAATTTTTTCTCTAGTCTCTCTCTAAGAGTGGCTAGGGTTTTTGGTTATGATTAACTTCCCTAAAACGTTGATATATCATATATATAGCAATAAATCGGAATTAATCAAAACCATAATCTAATTAAAATAAAATCCAAATTTATATATATATATATATATATATATATTATATCTTAATTAAGTCTTACTTAATTAATATATATATACAAATCATCCTTTTAATTTAAATCCGTGATTTAAATACTATCAATCATATTGATATATTTAAATCCTTATAATTTAAATTAATTCCATTTTAATAACGTTCTATGTGTGTGACCCTATAGGTTATTATTACGTTGGCAATAATTTTAAAATCATATTATAAAATTATAAACAGTGAGTGACATCTAGTAATGCATCACTGCTACCCAAGTAATAATAAGATCGATGATTCGATGCAACCTTTTCGTGACCAATGTTTCAATGTAATTTAATCCTTTTTAACCTTAATATCCTAGATTAAACTTGAGTCATGGAATGTGTCATACTCTTCATAATTTAATCTGAGTTTTTTTGATCAATGAGTAGACTATATGAAACAAATCACTAATTGAGCATGGCCATGAATTTCATAGTCCTACTCAATCAAGAGGCCTATGGATATCACCCCTAATATAGAGGAGGGTTAAATTCCATCTAGATCACTCATATTCCTCACACGATTCATGATGTACCCAATAATCACCTTTATAGTCCACCCTATTAAAGGTGACATTTGATGATATCAAAGTACATAAATTCATGTGCAGTAATATAGTGATTTTAGGTCGGAGGACCATTACATCATTGTCACTATGAGAATCGCTAATGACACTTTACATAATGTTCCATGTAGAATTCTCATGTTGGGTCTATCCAATACATCGTTCTCTAACATGTACCTATGCATTGACTTAATATCTCATATATTTATGACCAATGAGATTTGGTCATCATCGAATCCATCTCTTGGTCTCAATGCATCATTGTTGTCCCATCAACAATGATACTCGATTAGGGACATTTAAGAACAATAATACTAATTGTAATTATATAATCTCATGTTCAAGTCACATACTTAAAACTATGTAATTTGTATCACTATTCTAAGGTTTTTTGTAACGACCCCAAAGTTTATACAATATAATCCTCAACTTCGGTCGTTAATAACACATCTACCTTCTGATTTTACATCATTAATCCGATGTTAAACTTTATATAATGCAGAATAATTTAAACTTTTATGTTTTCTTACTTTAATTCCCTGAATCAAAACCTTTATCATTTTGAATCAATCTTATTTTATGATTCACTTTATCACTGTTATTATATAAAACTTTACATTTCAATCCGATAACCTTTACATATCAGATAACTCTAACATTAACTTTATAACTCAACATAAAACTATACATCATAAAACATTTAGTACATCGCATGAATCTTAATCATGCTATTAAGAAATAACAACTTTAGATAAAATATTAATCTTCGTGTATTATTTTTGATCCACGTCATTCAAGTAGCACATAGTGTTACCTTCGATCCTTAAGCTACAAAAAATGGTTATTTGCAAGGTTGAGCTCGACAGCCCAGCAAAATCTAACAGTTTTCATGCATCACGTAGCACATAATAACATGCTCAACATATATCTCATAAACGTTGGACTAACATAACATACATCTTACAGTTCATATAACAAGTATAAAGATTGAGTTCCTTACTCAATCAGCATGCTTTACTCAAACAACGTAGTCATAAGTTGACTTTAACATTTCACACATTCAACATATATATAACACATCATGCTCTTTGCAATGAAGATTTAAAACAATAAAACTCATATAGCAAATAGGAACTGAAAGACTTGCCTTGATCGTTGTTTACCAATAACAGTTTAACAACTTACAGTTATCTGCACTTCACGTGCCCTACACAATTATATAATCATGCACACCAACTATTAGTCACATAGCAATGCATAATAGTTGTAATGTAAACTTTACTCTCCCCTCATAACCCTTCCTATCATAGATACACAATGTTCAATTTGATTGTGTTAACTTTCAACTTATATCTCACTGTATTTCATATTTGAAGTTCATTCAAGTATTTAAGTCTTGTTAGGACTACTTATTAGTTTTATATTAACCCTATTCAATATCTTATAATATTCATTTCATTTGATTTAAAACACTTTTTATGTTCATTATCACTTATCACGGCGTTTCGATGTTTATTCGTCACCCGCCCAATTTGTCTCTCTTGTGTGTGCTTAGTATGCGTATTCAACTTATCTAATATATTATTTATTAATGTTAAGCATCATTATACTTCATAATATTCATATTTTATAACTTAGAACAACATCTATTGTGACACCCCCAAAATAGGTATACATCACCCATTTTGAGTTGTCAATAACATGGTACAGAAACAGCTACACCTTTATTAATACAACACATAAACTGTGAGTTTAAATACAAATATTTCCATCTAGACAATATTCACACCCAAATAAGTCCTTTTTACAATTATTGGTACATTATTTTACAAAAATGGTGAGGACTACTAAAACAACTCTCTAGAACCATCATTCCACACCCCATTGAACTCGCTACATTCTCGCCTCCCGAGAAGAAAAATGGAACAAAAAGGAAAAGGGTGAGCTCAACTAGCCCAGTAAAGAATATTATGACTAAGATAATATAGAACAAATTATCGTTAGTCTTCAATAGGGAAAAATCTGATAAAATACAATAGACAACAATTTTCAAATCAATATTCGCAGCGAAAATAATAATTCATAGATGAGTTACGTAGAGAATGAAATCTACTATAATCTATGAATTTAAAAGTACATCATCATTATTTTATCCCTGTAATATCAATCAATAATCATCTTGAATCAAATATTCATCTTTGCACTACAGGCCAAAGATATTCATCAGTTGGTCACGTTCATCTCAACACCTGTACATCTTTGCACTACGGGCCAAAGATATTCATAAGAAAATCAACCATCTTTGCACTACAGGCCAAAGATATTCAGTAATACCATCATTTAGGACTGAGGATGATGAAAAATATTTTAAAGAAAACAAATCCAGTGAAACAAAAGAACAATTATTAAGGATTCGTACTTTAAACAATCCGAGTTCAAAAATACTTCATAAATAATCATAGTGAAGTAAAATTCAAGAATGATCAAAACATGGATACAATCAAAGCTAGTATCTATAATCGATATTTTAGGAAAAAAACAAAAATTTAATTTTTCTGTGAATAGTGTCGTATTCGTGAATAGTAACCCCGACACTAAAAGACAAGAATTTCACAAGAAAAATACTATCAATATTCCGGCATAATGATATTGAAAGAAATAATATCATTTTAAAAAAAAATATCCCTTACCTCGAAAAGATATACTTCTAACTGGAATACTGGATATAGTGCTGAAGGGAACTTGCACCGTATAGCAACACTCAAAGTATCAAAATACTCACAAGCATACGCTCGATAATATAAAGAGAAAAAGAGAGAGAAAACTTCAGTTTCTGGTGTGATTTTCAATTCTAACCTAAGCACCCTATTTATAGGAAATTGCTTAGAACACCAAAATAGAAAATTTAATAAAATAATAATTTATTTTTCTTAACTTTCCTACGCACACCAATATAGTCTAGACATCAGCCACACATCAATAACAACCACAAAAACGTTTTTCTCAATTAATTCATTTAAAACTCCAAAAAAAATATTAATTAATTAATCCGGAACTTCAATAATTCATAATAAATAGCCCTTTTATCAGAAAAATTCAAACCTCATGTCCTTTCCATAGGAAATTTCATTCTCTACAACTTTGCGAGAAGAAAGTTTTCCAAATCCAAATGAAATTGGCCATCGAAATTCACAAATCCAAGCGATTTTACAATTATAATCAAATTTCGAATAAGAAATGAGCCCACGACATGTTTTTAACATGTTTTAAACAACTTTTGCAACAAAAATATTATTCCTCCTCATATATTCATATATTCTACATTCATTGTAAAAATATCACCATTATTATATTATTAAAATATAATAATATATTTAAATGAATTATTTTATCGAAAAAGATAAAATATCAATTTTCAACAATTGTCACATTAAAAAATTTCTCCATCTATATCTACATAAAATGAATATTTTTCTTATCATATAAATCAATAATTAATTATTCACAAATAATATTACAGAATCACAATACTGGCAACCAGGCTGTTCCCAGGAAAGAGGGGGATTTCCAATAAGGATTTCTCCTTACTGGTGCGCAATTAGGTGACCAAACCTCTCCTTAGACAAAACTTTCTAGACATTGCCAATAATGTTATCTAATAATATTATTCAAATAATGTGAATTATTGATCTGATAATGAAAATACTGTGTAGTGACAATTATTGAAACAACAATAATATAAAATATCAACGTAGCAATTATTGAATCAATAAAATAAAATATTGAATGAATTCTTTGTAACAATTATTGAGTAGTGCCTTCTTACGTAAGAATCAATAATTAGTGCAATACCGTGTGCTACTGTGTTTTTAACCACCGAGTATTTCAACAGTATTAACGGTAACAACTACGCAATTATTTAAAAACAACTTATACTTGTCGTTTTCTTCATTCAATCACTTTCCGTTATGGGGCCCACACAAGGCTGCGCTGTCGTACGAATATTTCCCGACAATAAGAATATTCCATGACCAAGCGAATATTCCCCGACAACAATGAATATTTTATAACCACTTGCTTATTTAAAATATTTTTGCATTTTACCCATAACTAGCCACATTAATCAAATCAACCCTTACTATTTCAAAATAATAAATAGAGGAAATTCAATTTCATTAATAATAAGTTGGGGTCTTACATCTATTATCGTCGACATCACTACACTTGTGTATGTGCATGTCTGACGGCCTCTGATTGCCTCCGAATACGCATCAGTCACAAAGATGACCATTTTGACTATTGTTCCCGACCTCAAATTGAAAACCTTAAAGAATAAAAGTTGTAGGTCTATTCTTCCTCGTTCCGGATCATCTTGAATCACCTCAATCGGAGTTCGTATGAAAATGTTATGCCTATTTTACTAAAACAGGTCAAAGTAGTCACACCTGACAAACTTTGGGTAGCAAATTACGTAATTAAGCCTTAGGCACAATAGCAATTCTGCCTGGAGTAGAAAAACGGGACACAAGCTACCGTTTCTTCGCGAGTTTTGACCCTTTTTCTCCTACTAATCTTCATAACTTGAGTTATACACATCCAAATTAGTCCGTTTTCGATTCTATGGATTCGTAATTCATAGAACTACAACATACTACAATTCTAACAATTTATAAAAATATTAACCAACCTAAAATTTGACCCAAAACACATGTTCATACACTATTTTCATGTTTTAAACACATTTAGCGAATTCGATCGCCACGACTTCATTTCTTAATCAATTGACACGATTTAAACTATGTTGTTTTCGTTTCTTCACATACTAACATAATCCAACATTAATTTACAGATTATAACACATATTAAACATGAAATTTTATACTTAAGACATTTTTCATACATAAACACTGTTATCTTAATTTTCTTCTACAAACCACTTTTCCATGAATTTGATTACCCAATACAACTTCTATATAACAATTATCAGATTACACATGTACATAATCAACACCTCAAACCCTAACCCAACAAAAAAAACAATTATAGAGAATAAGATTACAAAACTAAAACTTGAAAATTTAAGAATGGATTATACCTTGAATCTCCTACTAGCAAGATGATGTTAACAAAGTTTAGAAATTCTTCCTTTGATTCCCTCTAAAAGTTCTCTGTGTTTCTCCCTTTCTCTATTCTTAGCTTATTAGGAGAATACGTGATATAACCCACGTACGTCAGGTAAAAAGACCAAAAGTCTGCATTAGTTAAAATAAGCCAAATGCCACAAGGCCTTGTTTGGCTACACTTAGGTTAGGTTTCTAATATATTTTTATACTATATAGTTTCATTTGTCACACACTTAATTAATTTTAATATCTTAAAATTACCATTATAATTATAATTTTCATTATAATCATACTTATGCTTAATAAATTATTATATATCTAATTTAATTATTAAATTAAATTAATTTTATTTCCTTAAATATTAAGGAATTTATTTAATTTAATTATTTTATTAAATTAAATCTTCAAACAATAAAATTACTATTCATTAATTTAGTTAACATACACACTTAACTAAATTATTGCACCATAATTTTATCAACTATTTATTTATCTCAATAAATTAATTAATTAAAATATCTATTTAATTCAATAAATATTTAAAATTAATTACAAAATTCATTTAATTTCTTGATAGTTAACTTAACTATTAAACCTCACTTTCCCAATATATGAATATATATTTCTCTTCACACTAGATCACACATTTCAAAATATATAAAGACGTATATATAAACATACTCAAACTCAAAACATCTCATAATAAGAATTTTAATTATTAAATTAATATTTTAATAACTTATAAAAATTCGGGTTGTCACATTTTTATTATGTTAACATTTATATAACGCAGTAAATAAAACCATAATAAAATCATTCATTTATTCAATCAAATATAATATCAAAACGTTAAGCAATTATATCAAATAATTAGCCTCTAGGGCATAAACTCTAATAGTAACCACGGTGTCGAGGAGGCTACGTGGGAGTTAGAAGATAGAATGATGAGGGATTATCCCCATCTATTTGTGTAACCTTGTAGCAATTCTGGGACGGAATTTTTATAAGGGAGGGAGGATGTAATACCCGAGAATTTTCACGTATTATTAAATGAAAATATTAATGGAAATAATAGTTATGTGAATATAAGTAATGATGTTTTGAAAGTGGAATAATTCGATTAATTCATATTAGATTAATACGTATTGAGAAGTGTGAATTGACAATAAGAATTGTGAAAATCCTTGTGTGGCATATTGTGAAACGAGGAAATTCACTAAGCGGATTAAAACAGGAATTAGGAAGATCAATCATGTAATATTATGTGATTTCATATAAGTAATCAATACACTCGTAGACTTATAATATCACTCATGCGAACATTAATTCATGTCGTGTAAAACAAGTTTGACGATGAAAGTTGACACTGGCTTGAAGCTAAACTACTCTTGGCAATCGTCGAGAATGCAGTGCATTACAAAAATACCGTCCCAAAGAAGATGGCGCTAGCGCATCTGCCCGCCAAGGTCGTCATTGGAGAAAAATTAATTTTTCTACTTTAGAAATTTAATGGAACAATTATGTGATATGTGTGACATTGATAAACCATGAAATAAAGTACGTTATGTTTGATGAAGGAATTATTAAGTAAACCATTGATTAATATAATTAATTGTAGTAGAATATTGATTACTCGGTAATTAACTAATAATATGTGATTACTATTATTTACAATATATTTATAAGTATAATAAGAATTATATAGATAAATAATGATTATGGAAATCCATAAATACATTAATCAATGATGATTGGATTAATTAATATTGGTGTTAATTAATCAAGGAAGTGAATAATTTATTTATTTGACATAAATAGATAAGTTATTAATATAATAATATTAGATTAACGGTTGTGTGCAAGTGAACAATAATACAACTATACTATATAGTGTAATGTGACATTTGTGTGACTATATATTAAAAGTTATGAAACTATATTGTATGAAGCAATGTGATTAAGCATATTGCAACTATATGGTACAAATATATCATGAAATGTGTATGTAATAATATGCATGTGAGTAGACATTAAAATATAATGTACATGGATTATATATATGTTGCATAACATCTACTACCTTGAAATGTTAAATCATATTGTGACATAATTTATAATGTGGTTATGTGAGTAGTAGAGATAATTATGGAACTACCCGGATAATAATGCTTAACTGTGATATTTTATTACATGTATTTAATGTACATGGACTATATGATGTGAGTGTATAATTAATCCCTAAATTCCTAATACGGTAACAATTATACATTAAGATTTCATTGTGGGAATTATATAGACCAAACCAAGCCTAGACAACAAGATTGCTGAGATTTTCTCACTTGTCCCAAATTTAGTGTCACCAAGTACCATAAATAGTAGTTGAAAGTTAGAACACGTATTCTCCAAATAGGATATGGAATAGGTGTTCATTGCTAGCAATGTGGCTGATTTGGAGTTGTTAAACAACTCTTTAATAACCCTTGTTTCTTCCCATTACACCATGAAATCAACTTTAGTGCAATAGCAACGTCCAGTTCATATTTCCTTTATAAATACAAACTTGAGTTCAGATTTTTTGTGTGTTGCTAAGAGTTGTCTAACTGGAGAGTTCTAAGTTGCTGAGCATTGTAGAAGCCTATTCAGTGTGTGAGGAGTCCAAGTTAAGCTCAAGAAGGTATAATTTCTAATTATGTTCTTGAGATGGGTCTTATTTGATTCTTGTAATTTCTTGAAATTCTATGTCAAGCATGATGAATTAGCATGTTATAATGTGTTTAAGAAGTTTACTAGCATGCATTAAAACTTTAGTAGTGGCTTGGAACATGTTTGAGTCAAGAGAAATCAAGTTGGCTGAGACTCAGAAAAGCAGTCCGCATACTCAAGACTGAACTTAAGACTAGCAAGCAATGTTCATACCATAATTATCTTGGCAACACACGCCTTCACCCTGTTTTTGTTTTCAGTTGGAATTTTTGTTTTCAAATCTGATTAGTGTTAGTCAATCATTATGGCTCAAACTAGCATGTAAGCATGTTTAGATATATTAACCTAATGTAAGCATGTTTAGACTAGCATCCATGATTAACGAAGGTGTATAGTTTAAAATGGATTTATGACTTTAGAAATGAACTTAATATGTATGTATGCCATGTATGTATACTGACTTTGCAAGCATGTTAATATGACTTAGAAATGCATGAATAAATCTTTAGATGGTGTTTATAAGATTAGTACAATCATATTGAATCTACTAGTAAGCTTTGAATGTTAATATCATCAAACTACCTTGAGGGTTAGAATCTGATAATTGTGATCGCATTTTATGTTACTTGTAACGGCCCCAAATTTCATATAATTCAATTACCGACTTCGGTCGTCAATAATACGTCTAACTTCTGATTTTACATCATTATTCGATGTTAAACTTTATAAAATGCGAAATAATTTAAAATTTATGTCTTCTTACTTTAATTCCCTGAATCAAAACCTTTATCATCTACATATCTTTGAATCAATATTATTTTATGATTTTCTTTATCACTGTTATTATATAAAATTTTACATTTCAATCCGATAACCTTTACATATCAGATAACTCTAACTTTAGCTTTATAACTCAACATAAAACTATACATCATAAAACATTTAGTACATCTCATGAATCTTAATCATGGTATAAAGAAATAACAAATTTAGCTAAAATATTAATCTTCGTGTATTATTTCTAATCCACGTCATTCAAGTAGCACATAGTGTTACCTTCAATCCTTAACCTGCAAAAATGGTTATTTTCAAGGTTGAGCTCGACAGCCCAGCAAATCTAACAGTTTTCATGCATTACGTAACATATAATAACATGCTCAACATATATCTCATAAACATTGGACTAACATAACATACATGCTATAGTTCATATAACAAATATAAAGATTGAGTTCCTTACTCAATCATCATGCTTTACTCAATCAACGTAGTCATAAATTGACTTTAATGTTTCATACTTTCAACATATATATAACACATCATGCTATTTGCAATAAAGATTAAAAACAGTTCATCAACAAGTTCATATAGCAAATAGGAACTGAAAGACTTGCCTTGATCGTTGTTTACCAATAACAGGTTAACAGCTTACAGATATCTGCACTTCACGTGCCCTACACAATTATATAATCATTCACATTAACTATTAGTCACATAGCAATGCATAGTAGTTGTAATGTAAACTTTACTCTACGTCTCATAACCCTTCCTATCATAAATACACAATGTTCAATTTGATTGTGTTAACTTTCAACTTATATCTCACTGTATTTCATATTCGAAGTTAATTCAAGTGTTTAAGTCTTGCTAGGAATCATTATTGGTTTTATATTAAACCCATTTCATACCTTAATGTTCATTTCATTTGACTTAAAGCACTTTTTACGTTCATTAACATTTGTTACGGTGTTTCGACGTTCATTCGCCACACGCCCGATTTGTCTCTCTTGTGTGTGTGCTTAGTATGCGTATACAACATTTCTAATATATCATTTATTAATGTTAAGCATCATTATACTTCATAATATTCATGTTATATAACTTAGAATAACATCTTTTATCGTCAAGAGCACTACACTTGCATACGTGCATGTCCGACGCCCTCCGATTGTCCCCGAAAACATAATAGTCCTATAAATGACCATTTTGACCCCTATTCCCGACCTCAAATTGAACTACTTAAAGAATAAAAGTTGTAGGTATATTCGTCCTCGTTCCGGATCATCTTGAATCGCCTCCATCGAAGTTCGTATGAAAAAGTTATGATTATTTTACTAAAATAGGTCAAAACAGTCACATCTGACATACTTTGGGTGCAGCTGCACCCAATTAAGCCTTGGGCATAGCGCAGCTGCACCTTAGAGTGCAGCTACGTCCCAAATGACTTAGGGCATAGCGCAGTTGCCCCCGTTAGCAGAAACGGGACTTGAAGCTACTGTTCTCGCGATTTTTTTTTACCCTTTCCTCCTACTAATCTTCATAACTTGAGTTATACACATCCAAATTACTCCGTTTTTGATTCTATGGATTCATAATTCATAGAACTACAACATACTAGAATTATAACAATTTATAAAAACATTAACCAACCTAAAATTTGACCCAAAACATATGTTCATACTCTATTTTCATGTTTTAACATCTCTAGCAAAACCGAACACCACGAATTTGTTTCTTAACCATTTGACACCATTCCAACTACGTTGTTTTCGTAATTCAACATACTAACAACATATATCATCAATTTCTGATTATATCATAATTTCATCATAAATTTTGATTCCAAAATAAGCCCTAATGTTTATATATCAATAAAACTCAATTTCTTCACTCTAAAACATGTTTCCATGGATTTGAATTCTGAAAATCATTTCTAGATAACAACTAAAAGATTATAAACATCTAACAACATATATATAACATATTTAGCAATTCATCCAACTAAATTTCCAAATTTAAAGGATAACTCAAGAACACCCAAACTAAGAAAAAAACTAGGTTATTTACCTCTTAATTCTTAGCTTTGTTAGGAGATGTTAGAGAATTGCTACTTCCTTCTTGTTTTCAAGGATTTCTCTTCTAATTGCCTCCCAATTCCTCTCTAGAGCTCTCTCTCCCTTTGTATTTTCTCTTCTAGTTTTAGCCTTAGGATTATACGTTTACACTAACTGATATAATACGTTAAAAACCAAAAAGGTTTTATCAGTTATAATATGCCAAAGGCCACAAGGCCACGTTTGGCAATCCTCTTAAAATCTCATTTTAGTTTATTTTTATATTACTTATATAATATAGTTCAATTGTCACATTTATTCAATTTAAATCACAATCATTATTTAACCTTATAATATTTATTTAACCAATATAATTCTCAATATTTATTTAATAAATACTAATCTTCTAATTTAATTATCCCTTTAATTATATTATTTTTTTAATTCAATAATTCTATAATTTAATTAGTCTCTAATTAAATTAACATCAACACACTTTGATAAAATTACTTCATAACAACATCCATGAATTTAATTTATTTAACAAATAAATCAACCAAAATATTTATTTAATTACTAATCTTATTCAGCTTAATTTTCTTTTCATAACAAATTCATTTAATTTCTTCAATAGTTAAATTAACTATTACACCTCACTTACCCAATATATATATATATCTCGTCACACCAGATCACATATTTCAAAATATATAGCACGCATATATACATACTCAAACTCAAAATATCTCATAATAAGAATTTTAATTGTTAAATTCTTATTTTAATAACTTATAAAAATTCGGGTTGTCACATCCTTCCTCCCTTATAAGGATTCCGTCCTCGGAATCAATGAAACCTCCCATACTCGGTTTTCACCAAATCTCTTTTCAAAATTTATCATCGAATATTTTCAACACATTACCTTAATATAGGTTTTATTTATTACTACTACCACCATTCTTCATAATAAATTCTTGTAAGTTTTATTTTATAACCTTTACTTAGACTCAATTATATTTGAGTATTACATATTCTTTGACACGCTCATTATCTTTCTCTAAGGATCGTTATCATAAACACGCGGGATATTACATTCACCCATTCTTCTAAGAATTTCGTCCTTGAAATTTTATTTATTAATCTTCATTCATTCAATCTATCAAAATAGATTTTACATTAATACTTTATTCATTCATTGGGTTCTATAACCACTTTCTTTCCACAAAGATCTTTATACAATTATTATACTTTTATATTAAAAGTTTTACATTATTCTTTGATAACTCATCTCCTTCTCATTTCAAAATTTCTTTTCTCACTTATTCAATATATTTATCATTCAGTGTCGCATTCTACGACTTACTTCTTTCTAAGAAATTTCATCCATACCACATTCGCCTTTTAGAATAGCAAGAATCTTCCATAATTGCTCAATAATTTGGAAGCAGTATGAATAACTCAGGATTTTAAAAGATTCCAAATCATGCTGAGGGGTCATAAGACCTTGAACTACGTCCCTAGGTTATCAAGTATCTCGACTTGAACCTTTAACACTCATAAGACTATACGGACCTTGAACTCTTCTCTCCGTGTTTAACGATTGCATCACCACTCAGAACCTATCTTTAACAGAATATTTAGCAATCACATAGACTGAAAACAGTCTCAGCAAGTACTCTAGGTGATCAGCTTATCGTACCCCTACGTCGTGCACAACGTATTACATCTTAACATTGTAACAACTATATGCGTTACTTTCGGAACCACTGTATCCGATAACATGTCCCCTTTTATAGGGTTGTTCACCTCAGCTTTTGAACATCTGAATCCGCACCAAAATAATTTGGTTTGGCATAACTTCTCAAGAAACGCTTGAATTTCATGAACATTTTTCAATATTCGTCTAGCTGAATCAAATAGCATAAACTTCTACAACAATTCGGACATCAATTGAAATATACATATACATATATATATTCTCATATCTTAAAGAAATCTCAAAAATCTTTTTATGGCGTCATGATTATAACATTGTCATACTACATCTCACCATAGTGGGCTTACGATCATATGATCACATCCAACACCAGGTTTCATTGCATTGATGACTTCATTGTTTATCATATCACCCGATACATATAGTTAAAATGTATTTCAAAATTTAAAAATCATTTTTTTCTAGTTGAAATAAACAGTATAGATACGCGAATAATAGCACTATTTTAAAAATTCTTTGGTTCACTAGTGTGACCCAACATTTTTCAAAAATCAAAAGTACAACCATCGGCATGAAGTTAATAAATTTTGAAAATCTAGCAAAGCTAGAAGATTTGGAAAACCTATGTCTCCACTTTCTATACTGATCCATTGCTTAATAATTATATCTACTTCCATAATCCTCAATTCTTCATTCATAACGTATCTATACTCCAGTATTGTTCATCAAACTTACTACACATTGGAAGTTCAGGAAATTTCCACAATAATACGAGTTTAAGAACTTATCCTAGTTAGACCATAGGCATCCATTCGCTGAGGGGTTCAAAACATACCATATTATTACGAGTCACAAACTTACCATATGCATTAGTTTTAAGAACCGCACCTAATCCTAATAATATCTAACCAATCTTAATAGTTTCTAACTATCAAATATATACATGAGAAAAGAATCACCTTTTCACCACATATACATTGATAGCGCGACACCAACATTTCAATGATTATCAATGGGATAAACTGAGTGCAAGCACAAAACCCTCGCCCATACAAAGATTTGTACAACTCAGCCATCACATGAGTCCTCAATTGAAATCCCACCTAACTTTATCTTACTCTTAACTTGCTCTTTTCTCGATACGAATTCCTCGTATCACATTATCTATAACTCCTCATGAGTTTATTTCGTACTATATCATAGTACACTAACTTCATAGCATCAAGCTATAATTATTCAAACATTACATACCATCTTTCTCTTATAACTTAAACTGATCACATCATGAACTTATTTTATAATCATCTCCCTTAAAATTCTTTTCTTAACTCGTGATCGTTTTGTTTTACGATCCTCTTTCTTTCCTTTTTCATCATTTATGATTTCATTTATGCTTTTAATCTTACAGACTTTGTCTATTCCTCATTATTGGTTATCTTGGCTATTGGAGTTAGGCAATTCCTATTTCTTATCTTTATATCTCTTCAAGATTCTTCTCTGAATTTTCTTATTTATATAACAATTCCTCCTTTAAGAATTTCTAACTTCATTTATATTGCCCAACATTTCATTCGAGTTCCATATTATCATCATACATATCCATTTTCTATACTTGATACACATCGAGTCTCTAATAGTTTCAATATGGTATGCTGAGTGGTTTCCCACAAACAACCAATAAACTAGGTTCCGAGTTGCTAGTTCGTATATACCTCCGCTCTATAAAGGAATCGTTTAGCCCAGATACCATACATCAACTACTAAAGAGTACAATTGTACCATACTTAAATATAACTTTTTATTCTTAACTTCTTTATCATTCTCTTCTTATAAACATCACCTTACATCCTTATTATTGGAGTTGGGTAACCCCACATTCATATTCCTTATAACTCTGCGAGATTTTTCTTTGAATCCTCTCACGCATGTTTTAATCCCTTCTCTATAAATTTCTTAAATTACTTCTTATTGTTTAAACTCTATTTGAGCTTATTCTTTCATTATCTTCACCTTCTTTCTCTAAGGTTATAGCATACGGTACTCCTACCTAAGGTTTATAACCTACAGCTTTGATACCAACTGTAACAACCCCAAATTTTATACAATTCAATTATCGACTTCGGTCGTTAATAATACGTCTAACTTCTGATTTTACATCATTATTCGATGTTAAACTTTATAAAATGTGGAATATTTTAAACTTTTATGTCTTCTTACTTTAATTCCCTGAACCAAAACCTTTATCATCTACATATCTTTGAATCAATATTATTTTATGATTCGCTTTATCACTGTTATTATATAAAATTTTACATTTCAATCCGATAACCTTTACATATCAGATAACTCTAACTTTAGCTTTACAACTCAACATAAAACTATACATCATAAAACATTTAGTACATCTCATAAATCTTAATCATGGTATAAAGAACTAACAACTTTAGCTAAAATATTAATCTTCGTGTATTATTTCTGATCCACGTCATTCAAGTAGCACATAGTGTTACCTTCAATCCTTAACCTGCAAAAATGATTATTTTCAAGGTTGAGCTCGATAGCCCAGCAAATCTAATAGTTTTCATGCATCACGTAGCACATAATAACATGCTCAACATATATCTCATAAACATTGGACTAGCATATGATACATGCTACAGTTCATATAACAAATATAAAGATTGAGTTCTTTACTCAATCAGCATGTTTTACTCAATCAACGTAGTCATAAATTGACTTTAATGTTTCATACTTTCAACATATATATAACACATCAGGCTATTTTCAATAAAGATTGAAAATAGTTCATCAACAAGTTCATATAGCAAATAGGAACTGAAAGACTTGCCTTGATCGTTGTTTACCAATAACAGTTTAACAACTTACAGATATCTGTACTTCACGTGCCCTACACAATTATATAATCATTCACATTAACTATTAGTCATATAGCAGTGCAAGTAGTTGTAATGTAAACTTTTCTACGTCTCATAACCCTTCCTATCATAAATACACAATGTTCAATTTGATTGTGTTAACTTTCAACTTATATCTCACTATATTTCATATTCGAAGTTCATTCAAGTGTTTAAGTCTTGCTAGGAATCATTATTGGTTTTATATTAAACCCATTTAATACCTTATAATGTTCATTTCATTTGACTTAAAACACTTTTTACGTTCATTAACATTTGTTATTACAGGCGCTTTGACGCTCATCCGCCACACGCCTTGGGTTTTGTCTCTCTTGTGTGTGCTTAGTATGCGTATACAACATTTCTAATATATCATTTATTAATGTTAATCATCATTATACTTCATAATATTCATGTTATATAACTTAGAATAACATCTTTTATCGTCAAGAGCACTACACTTGCATGCGTGCATGCCCGACGCCCTCCGATTATCCCCAAAAACACAATAGTCCTAAAAATGACCATTTTGACCCCTGTTCTCGACCTCAAATTGAAACACTTAAAAAATAAAGTTGTAGTTCTATTCTTCCTCATTCTGGATCATCTTGAATCGCCTCAATCGAAGTTCGTATAAAAATGTTATGCTTATTTTACTAAAATAGGTCAAAACAGTCACATCTGACATACTTTGGGCGCAGCTGCACCCAATTAAGCCTTGGGCATAAGCAATGGCGCTTCTAGAGCACAAATTTGCACCCCAAATGACTTAGGGCACAGTCAAATTGTGTCTGCTAGATTAACAAACCGGACTGAAGCTACTATTCTCGCGATTTTTTTGACCCTTTCCTCCTACTAATCTTCATAACTTGAGTTATACACATCCAAATTAGTCCTTTTTTGATTCTATGAATTCATAATTCATAGAACTACAACATACTAGAATTATAACAAATTCTTCATAATAAATTCTTCTAAGTTTTATTTCATAACCTTTACTTAGACTCAATTATATTTGAGTATTACATATTCTTTGACCCATTCATTATATTTCTCAAAGGATCGTTATCATAAACACTCGGGATATTACATTACTCCTGGACTCACTCATGTAGTATAAACATATATATACCATGCTTGTGTATCATATTTCAAGAAAAGCATGAACGAAGCATATTTTCAACTAAAGCGGTGTTAATTTCACATATGTTTTATGAATACTCACAAGCATGCCTAAAATGAGTTTTATAACTACCTTGTATGTTTAGAGAGCAAGCATGATAGACTTTATGGTTTCATGACCTCGAATGGCCTTAAATTGTTGAAATGATCAATTTAGAATTTTATTATGAAAGAAGGAACCAAGATTGACTTAAGGAGCATGAGAAGGCCTTTAACATGATAAAATATATTATGTGTGATTGTGTGTTCAAGTCGGACAGAAACCACAAAGCAGCAGCTGAGTCTTGGCTTGGCCAGAGGACGACGCAGCTACGCCGATCCTAGGCTTAGCCATGGCGTAGCTGCGCCAGTCTGGAATATGAGATAGTGAAATATAATCTTTGGACAGCTAACTTGTGTGAAGCCTATATTACTAAAGGTAGTTTAAAACCTATTGATGCATGTATATAAGTGATGCTTAGATGATATGATGGTGTTTGTCTCGTAATAGGAAGGTCCATGAGAAAAAGTACTTAATCTTGAGCATTCTTAATTTACTCATGAAAATGACTAGGTGTTTGATCATTCTTAATCTATAATCTGATTTTATACCATATGTGCATACTTGAAACGTGTCAAACTTGATTAATGAATGTGTTAGCTAATGAACATCTTGTACTTATAATACGCTATACTAGGATTCGAAAGTGTTGATTTATTAACTTGGATAAACTACGCTTAAGGCAAGTATCTGAACTATCCTTTATATTGTGCAAGTTTCCTTGAACTTCACTCTTTGATTATGCAAGTTCCTAAATTCTTACTCTTTTACTTGAGCAAGTATCCGAACCTTATCTCTTTGAATACAAGTTATTCTACTTATTTGTTATGTTTAGACTCTTGTGAAAACTATTATTCATGTTGGACTTGGTATTGTTCTTGAATATTGTGAAAGAGTCAATGCCATTTGATTCGGCTAGACTATATGCATGTTTATAAAACTATCCAAACTAATTGATTGGTGCGAAAATCTTGAAAACTGAGTTGAACAACCCTTATGGTAAGGGGAGTGTATGTTGTTGGAAACCCCAACACATGAGTGGTTTATTATTGTGGTGTTATGCATAACTTAGAGTATTGTAGACTGATCATCTATAGTACTTAATTCTTTTGGGTTATCAATTTAATATTGGTAATTCTAGTAGATGTTCAATAGTCTTTAGTGACTGCTCAGTATAAATTATTTATCCAGTTGGATACGTTGTTAGTAGTTGAATTCATATATATCTGTTGATTTATATTGAATTACCGTTCTTATTCCAAGAATTTTTGTTACTCATTATTCATGATATTATTCTGAAACTTTAAACTATCTTAGAGATGATACGTCGATATTTCAAACTTGTGTTATAAAACTCTTTACCCTTGTTGTATATTACTTGCTAGGCAATTTGTGCTCATCCTTGCTTATTTAAAACCTTTCAGTTAAGGCGGAACAAGGAAGTGTCTCTGGGCAAGACAAGGGCAAGGGCAAGGCTACCGACTAGCTTGTCCCTTTTATGTTTAAGACTATTATGTTGTATTAAGACTTTGTTTTCAGACTATGTTAAACTTAAGTAGGATTATGTAATAAGTCTTTATTCGATATTATTATGTAATCTATTAAGTATTGTAGGTTGCGAGACTTAGGGGAATAATTATAATAAATCATTGTATATTATTCTAAATTAGATTTTCCGTTGTGAATGTGTTATTTTGGTTATTATGGTATTACCATGAGAACATGATGAACCAAATTCGAGTGACCAAGTGGAGGTCCGAATTTGGGGCGTCACATGATCATAGTGAATCGTAATAACAGATGATTTGTTAAACGATGAATGATTTATAGCTAATGCTATAAATGAATGGTACTACGAAGTAGTACCAGAAGAAGAACTCAAATTGAGTTGTAAAGGATAGCATATGAATTAAAGAAAATTCGTATTAAGTAAAGAGAAAGTTAGAAGTTGTAAAATTTCAATTGAGGACTCATGTGATAGCTGAGTTCTATGAACCTCTGTTATGGACCGGAGGTTTGTGCTTTGGTGTAACAACTGCTTAGCTTATTACAGTGATAATCATTGGGATATGTCGCGCTATCAATATGTATATGACGAGAAGGTGAATCTTTTCTCATGTATATGCTTGATAGGTAGAGAATGATAAGTTAGGTGCGAGTTCTTGAAACTCACACTTATGAAAAGTTTGTGACTCATAGTTATATGCTATGTTTCTGAGCCCTAAGCATATAGATAGTCCTTGATTTATTCTTGGATTAGGTATTGCGAAGATAATTTCTTAAACACATATGGTTGTGGAAAGTTCCTAAACACATAAAGTGTGGTAAGTTGACGGACTATACTAAGGTATAGGAATGTTTAGACTGAAAATTAGTTATTTTTAGTAGACTTAGCATTGAAAGTGCTAGAGAATATTAAGTATTATCGCAAGTAAGATAATGAAGGAAGATGGAGAATAGGATATTCCAAGTCATCTAGCTATGCTAAATTTTGAAATTTCTTGAAATCGTGCTTATGTGCCCACATTTTGAAAATGAAATGATTGGTTCAACTTTTGGAACCAATGGATTTTAAAAGAACTATTCTTGGTATATCTATGCTAATTATTTCGGCTAGACAAAAATTGATTTAAAATATCAAAATAAATTTTATATCATCAGTGCATTTGATGCAAGGATGGTAAAAGAGATGGAGTTGTTAATGCAATTGAACCTAGTGTTGGATGTGATCTTAAGATCAATAACCCACTATGGTATGATGTATAATGACGAAGTCATAAACTGACGAAGTGCTTAACGTATTGTGAAAAGTAAAGTATCATAACGTCATAAAACGTTTTGATGTATTGTGAAAGAATTTAAAGAAGTAGTCGATGTCAATTGATTTGACTAGACGAATGTTTCAAGTTGATATCCAATTTATTGGTATGGTCTAAGCTACTTGATTTGGCTAAGACGATTGGTATGTCATGATTAAAAGAAAATCGAGCTTTCTTTGAAGAAGTTATGCCAAACCAAATTGCTTTGGTATGGAATCTAATGATTAAGTCTGAGGTGAACACACCCCAAAATGGGGTTATACAATGGGTTGATCGCCTACGTATGAAAGAGGTAGTTTACCTTCTATGTGATTATAAATTGATCGTGGAAAGAAGGGTTACAGCGTCATGCTATTAAACCTAGTAAGAGTTCATGGTCAATTTGACCCCTCAGCAAAAGTATGAAATGTTTTAAAGGAATTCTTATATTCCTCGTTATTCATTCTACTTCATAATTCTTGATAAGCTATGAAGGTGAGGAAATGTTTGAAAGATAAGAACTTCTTTGAAGAAAAGTTGAGAAGAAAGGTATGTTAAAATTTTGAGGGCAAAATTCTATGAAGGTTGAGTGAATGTCATGACCCGGGAATGGGTGTGGTTTGAAGAAATTCTAAGGACGGAATTTTTATAAGGGGGAAAGTGTAATAACCCGGAGAATCCGGATTGTTAAGAATTTAAGATTAAAGAATTAGTTATTAATAAAATGAATTTTTATTAATAATATTATGTGCTATGTGTTTATTAATCGTTCTAGAACCTAGGATGATTATAAATCGGGAGGATTCTAGCAATGAGCTAGACTGAACGAGTAAGAATTTTCAAGACGAAAATAAAAATTTTCCGAGAAAAATTATTTCCGGAGAAAAAGACGAAATATGCACTATTCACCCGATGAAACCCTAAGGGTTAGGGTTTGAATAACCTAAGCCTTTCCGAGAGTTCGGTATGTCAAAATGACATTCTGTCAAAATGACATTCCGTCGAAAGATTTAACGATAATATATCGTGAAAAGTTAAGTAAGCCGATAAAAGTTTTTCATGAGAAACGTGCAAAAATCGGACGAAATAAAAATGACGAAAAGTACTGCTATATATTTTTCATTCGTTTAACTACGTTAGGTGAAAACGTTAAGGAAAACGCTTAACCTCAAAAAGTATTTTTTTAGTTTTTTGGAGATCCGAAGAATACGTAAAAGTTAAACTGTAAAGGAAAGATGAAATATCCAAAAATATTTGGATTTCGAGAATCGCAGTTTTCGAACTGTCAGTCGAATTCCGCATTTGTGAATAGTAAGGAGGTGTGAATAGTAACCGGAGGGGCAAAATGACTATTTTTCCCCTAGCATAGAAAATCTATAAAAGGAAGCTTAGATTTTATTTGTTGGGATTTTTGAAAATCAACCAACATTTGAGAGAGAGAGATTTCGGATGAGGAAGAAGAGAAAAAGTTGGCTCGTGAGCAAACTTTGTCTGACGGAAGGAGATTAAAGAAGAAAGGTAATCCGAAACCTAACTTATGTATAATTTTCTTTAAGTTTTATATGTTTAAAATATAACTTAAGGAGAATAAGAAGTAAAAGATGTTAGGAATGATTTCATATGGTTGAAATCATGAGAAAATGAAGAAATAAGAATTAGAAGTTTACGTTATAAATTTCTTAAGGAAGTATAAGATTCGTAATGAATTTGAACGATCTGAATGAATCATATGAACGATTCGATGAAATAAGTAAGGAATGGTGTTTTATAACATCAAATTCCCAGAAAAAGTGAAATCGTAATCAAAATATCGATTAAAAATGAAGAACGAACGAAGAACACGCGAATAACACGAAGAACGTTGTTGATGGACAAATTTAAAACCATCATAGTATAATTGTTGTTGATGGACAAGTTTAAAACTATCGCGTATAAGTTAGATGCTTATTGCTTGGTTAGGAACGGTTGAAACGTTCATGAAGAACGGATTAAAACTTAGCTATAACGAAGTTATGACAAAAATTTCGTAAAAGAAGAATGAGAATTAGAAAGTTAGTAAATGAACCCGAACGTGTAGGGTTTCATAAGAATATAAGAGAACGTAGAAAACCCAAGATGAACGAATTCCGAGTTTGGATGACCGAATTATAGACGAACGAACGAAGAACGTTAATAACATAAAAATGAACGAAGGATGAAGATTAAGCCAATCAAATGGCATATTAACAGATTTAGAACGAAGTTCTATCCGAGGGGATTCAAGTACGTAAGATAAGGAAGAGAATGGCTTTGGAACGACCTCATTCCGATTTATAACGAATAAGTTATGAGATCGGAAAGTAAGCATCTCAAACTTGATTCAACACTTAGAAAAAATTTCTGAGTTTAGGGCTTGGCGCATAACGCCATGATCATGCCTTAGAAAGGCGATCTTGCAACCTTGATCATGTCTTATAGGGCGACACAGCCATGCCACGGCCGGGTAAGAAAATATCATGAGTGGCGCTACAAATATGAAAGAAAGAAGAAGGAGGGTGGCGCCGCAACTCCAACCCGAGAAGAAAAACACTGCAGAGTGGCTCTGCAGCGCGAGAGAAAGAGAAGGGAACCGGGGCCGCAGCGCCGGTGCATAGCCAAGCCCAGAGAGGAGCTTTTAATTGCTCAAATCTTGGGGGAAGTGTAATGAAAGTTAATGAACGTGTAGTTCACGTAATGTAACATTTAAACAACTGAATTAAACCTTTAGTAAAGGTTAAACGGAAAGATTAAATGAGATTAAAAGACAAAGAAAGTAAACGAAATGTTGTTGCGATGAACGATCGGTCTTAGCATACAACAAACGGTATGGCTTCGACATTAAGAAAGAGTAATGAACATGGGGTTCATGTAATGAATAACACAAATAGTAAGTAAGATATGATTTTTCAAGAAAGTCGTAACGAACGGTAATAAGATTAATGAAAGCCGAATGTGAGTCGAATATAGAATGTTAGAATGAAATGTAATCGTTAAACACTTTAACCAACGTGAAGGTTGAGTGTACGCGAATAGTAAACGGGCAGAACCTACACCCCATGTATGGTTTGATCGTAGGGTAATGAAGACCAATGATTAAACCTGTGAACGGTGAAGAATTGAATTAAAGACAAGTACGTTTAACGTAAAGAAGCCGAGTTAATGATTAACTTGAATGATCGTTCTGAGTATACAAAAGACTGTATGACTTAGACGATAAGAATGAATCCTGAGGTATGGCATTTAGTTGCCAAAAAGCCATAAGGAATGAGAAATTGACTTAACGAACATTATAGTTTTAATAGTTCGAATAAGTTAAGATAAGTTTAGGTTGTAGTACAATCGTAATTTTTGATTGTTGACATATGGGAGCTGGGCTAAACAATTCCTTCAGAGAGCCAAGGTATATACGAAACAGGCAACCGATCTAACTCACTGTGAAAGACAGTGTAGACGAGACGGGAACTTGTGTGTTGGTTGTTTGTGGGAAACCACTCAGAGTACCATATGGACTACTAGCAGAGAAGCGATGTGTGCTGAGTCCTAGAGGAGTAAAAAGAAGAAGATAAGAATGCAAATCATTAAAAATTATGAACGTATGAGTAAGACATCTCCGTATGTCATGAAGCCATAAATCGGTAAAGGAAGTTGTCGCGTAAACTTAGATTGCAAGAATACGAACCCTAAGAAATAAAGTTAAGTAAACCAATATGTAAGTCAAGTATATGACTAATTGGTGTATGTGTTATTTCCTTATGTGTTTTATAGGGATTGGAATGAGCAGTTTAGCGTAAGCTGTAACTGTTGTGTAAGGCAAGTTTTCTAACTTCATTCATATTCTAAATGAATATTGCTAGTTTCTAAAACTTCTCAGCTGTTGAACTTGAGAAGTTCTGTCTATGTGCGAATGTGCGATATTTGTACAAGGTGGTAGAACGTATGAGGCCTTGTGCCACAATTTGAACACTTCGATGTTTCTATGAGATGAACTGTTCTGTGATTGAACTATTCAATAAGAGAATGTTCTTTTTATACATGATCCGTTATTGTTAAGTTTATGCTAATGATTCTAGCCAGACAGGATATGTATGAAAAAAGTAGAAGTATGAAAGTATTTCAAAGTGAATGTGACTAATGTTTTAAAATGATAGAAATTGGAATTATTCCTATTATTCAAGCTACTTCATAACATTTGTTCGTTTATTGAAGTCTTAAAAGAATGTTTAAATTCTTAAAGTTGTTTGTTCAGCTGTTATGACTTGCTGGACAATTGAATGCTCACACTTGCTTTAAATAAAAAATATTTTCAGCGTACGATGTTAGAAGAACTTAAGGATCCTATGAAGATCAAGTGATCAGTATCCAGAAGAAGTCTCATTCTTTAGATAAATGAGAGTGAAGATCAAGTGAAGACTTGTAATATAGAAAGAGGAAATTGAACCATAGATTAGTTAATGAACGGTTATGTATCCTTGGTGGCGGATAAAAGTCACTCGTGTAAGATGTAAAGAATAATATAATTATCATTATTTGTAATGAAAGAGGTTATAAGGTATTAGAACCTGGGAATTCAGAATGTATGTTGTTATATTTCAGTATATAATGATGTATGTTTGAAAAGAATTGGGACCGTGACGTACGGAATCCGAGTATGAAGATAAACTGGATTTCAGGGCGTTACAGGTGGAAACACTGACAACTCTCAGACAGTCACCGTTAAGCAGTTCAAGGAGCTGGGACCACCGGAGTTTTTGGGAAAGCCAGAACCACTTAAGGCAGAGACATGGATAAAGCAGATCACCAAGATATTTGTTGTCTTAGGATGGTCCGAGGAGCAAAAAGTTCCCTTTGCTACCTTCATGTCTTAGGAGAAGTTCTAAGAACTGTTCAACGACAAGTACTTTCTCGAAAGTATTCGTCACATGAAAGAGGTGGAGTTCATCAAGCCGAAGCAAAACAATATGACCCTATCGCAGTACGAGGCTAAATTTGCGAAGTTATCCCAGTTTGCATCCCATTTGGTAGATAATGAGGAGAGAATGATGCAAATATTTCTGCGAGGTTTGAAACTCGAAATACGTCAATACCTCATTTCTCACAAACTTTGCTTGTATTTAGATGTTGTGAATATGGCTCAGTTATTGGAGCGCGATAATGAGTCAACCCAACCAAGAGAGAGCAGCCGACAAATTGATAATACCAGTGGTAGCAGTCATCGAAGCGGTGACAACAAACATGGAGGGAATCAACATGCCAGAAATGGTAACCACTTCGGTGGTAATCATGCCCAAGACAATAGAAGTGGAAATTTTAAGAAGATGAGATTCAATAATGATGGAAAGACGTCAGCACCAGCACTTGTTGTTAAGGAAGGAGAACAACCATCGATCGTATGCTTCAAATGCGGAGGGGAGGGACACATCAGTCTAAACTGCACAATGCAATCCAAAGCATGTTATAATTGCGGAAGAAAATATCACCTAGTCCGATTTTGTCGACGTCCCAAAACCAATTAAGCTAAACTTGAATCGACAAATTATGCTTAGGTTAGTAAGCTGAACCGATAATTTAAAGTTTGAAAAACCCCCTAAACTCATGCATAAAAAATAATAATGCGTAAATAAATAAATAAAATAAACTTTGTCTGGTTTAGGTTCTCCTCCAATACACTTATTTTTTAATTTTTTTCAATACACATTTTAGCAATACAAATATTTTTTAGTGACATTTTAACGATACAATTATTGTAATTGCGATGATTTTTATTTTATAGCTAAATACAATATTTATGTCGCTAAATATATATTTAGAGAAATTAAAAAAGTGCACTAGAGGGATCCTAATCCATTTTATTAACTACTACACAGAAGGACATTAAAAAAATAATTACTACGCAAGGGATTGCAATTTCGGATTTCATTCAGCTTTAGTTTATTTTCGCAGTTGTCACATTCAATCGAATGACAAACTAAAATAATTAAATCGTGGTAATCAGCTTCGTCAGTAAAAATTTCATGTTAGCATAATGGAGTGGTAATCTCTTTTTCATTGACATGTAGGATTCTTTCACTTTTAGAATGTAATTTTTTATGGAAAATTTCTAAAAGTTAATTTAAATTATTTTTAAATGTAAAATAAATATGAATTTATTTAATTCATAGCAATATTGTTGCTATAAACTATCTAAACATTATTATTAATTATGGGATTTATTATTATGTAAGTTTAAATAAAATGTGCTATTTTTTTAATTTGAAAATATTTATGTTAACATTTTAACAGTCAATTTTAAAAATACATTTTAAAATGGGATTTATTTATTTTTTAATAAAAATGTTGTCTCAAATCAAACTCAACATTTATATCTCCTCAAATAACTAATCGTTGTTAGGATTCTCTCTATAATTACACATCTTTCAATTTCTCCCGCACATTCAACAACACAAATATTAGTTAATTATTAATAATTAAGTATACAAAAATATCATGACAAATAATTATATTACTAGTACTGTCATTAAAAGTGGAGTAATATTTATATATCTATATATGTATAAAAAAAATTAAAAAAAATAAATACATAATAGAAGAGATTCTACTGCGAAAAAACCGGCTCTCGTCAACTATTCTTCACCAGCTCATTAATCCTCCCTATTTCAAAATGAGTAATATTACGGACACCAAAATTATATATAAAAAGTTGTGCATATATAATATACAAAAAGAGAGAAAATAAGGATTGATATCTACAATTGAATATTTTAATTATTTTTATTAATAAATAATACATGAGTCCTATTCTTAGTGTATAATTTTTTATGTACGATTAGTGTACATAGTATTATTCTTTCAAAACACTGTATTTAGAATTTTAGCTGCAGTCTTCTCTCGCAAGATCAAAACAAACCACACATTTCAAGCAACCTACGAGGTCCTATCCAAAAGGTTAAGATGAGATTTTAGCCTTTTACTTGATAGTTTCAAATTGATTATGACTAATTACTTAGAGATTTATCTTTTTCTTCTTTATTTTTTTTTCTTATTATGGACTTTTATTTTTTCACGAGTCCTGATATGTATTACAAAAATTTTCTACATGTCGAATTATAAATAGGACGTATATTAATTACCAATTATAGTTATTCGCATAATTCACATTGTCAAAGTAAATATACATTTAACATTACTCCAGAGTTGTTTATGAGATTTTGGTGGTTCAGGGCAAAAAAATGAAAACGAGACAATTTTGGAATCATTGTCTTCATTAAAAAATAAAGAAATAAATAAATAAATAAAAAGTACAAGTTGTATCCAAAAAAATGCATTTTCGAATCTTAAAACATAATAGTTTGACTACAACAAAATATATGAGAACTTCGGCTACAACAAAATATATGTGAAGTTCGACTACAACAAAATATATAAGAATACATTCATTAAAAAATACTTCTTCTAGTATTCCTAGAACCAAAATCTTCAATCAAATGTTCAAAATCCTATATATATATATATATATATATATATATATATATATATATATATATACATTCCAACTAATCAGTAGTAATGAATTAAGAATCGAATCAAGATATGGCGACGATTTTTTCCGCATATAATAGCATAAAAGCTTGCTTTTTATGCTATAGCGACGGAAAAAATCGTCATAATAACCTATTTCATTATTGGAATCATTTGGAGAGAGTATATATATATATATATATATATATATATATATATATATATATATATATATATAAAATTAAACTTTCTAATCGGGAGCCTGGGACAATCGAATTCTCTCCCTGCCAGCTCAACTCTGCATTACTCTTATAATTATTTTAAGAATATTTAACCGCTTAAATGACACTTATTAATCTGATACTACAATTTTTGCTATCAATATTTAACCGTCTAATGGGAGGTTTGCTGTCGAACTAATTTAATTCCATATGTTACTAAAGATGATAACTTCTTTCAAGGGTAAAGCTCTTGCTAATGTGAATCAAATTAAGCTAGGATTTGGAGGTTACTCGTAGGCATATTATTTTGGCACTGAAATTAAAAAGGTTATTATATACTTTAATCTTTTTACCATATATGTTAACACCAAGATCTTCTGTCACGTCCCAATCACGTAAGACGTTATGATCCTGCACAATAAACACGATCAACACCAAAAGCTTGACGGCTTCGACCGTCGGGGGATAGCTCAGGCGTGAGAGTCAGTACAGACGATCACAAGGTTAACAATAGAGGATAAAATATCTAGTGTATTGAGAGAGAAATAAAATTCTCAGTTTCCTATTCCTGGATGACTTCCTTGCTAACATATAATCTCATTCCCGGTTTACCGTGCCACATACTGCTATCTGACACCAATCCCCTGATCCTGATGGTCTCAGCCGACTGCATACATCTCACCCACTACCTCTGGTCACTGTTTTCCACCACCGGCCGACTATAATCCCATCCACATTAATGCATGGCAGAGATAACAGTCAAATATTATCTCTTTTCATCATTACCAGCAAAGTTGAAGATATTTAATTAATTGATGGGTTGGCCCAACAATCCGACCCAAGAGGATCCACGATTTTGACTCAACCGGCCAAGCCCAATAGAGATAACCCAAAAGGTTAACTAAATAATTCGGCCCAATCCATTCGGCCCAATAGGTGAAATATCATGGCCCAACATTGCACCCTAATTTTTTATTAAACAGGATGTTTAATAGAAAACTATAAACGGTCCATGATATGAAGAACTTGATAGGATTGAAAGAGGTCCAAACTAAAACTCATCAAGGCCCAAACGGTAAAGAATTAAAATAATAAGATAAACTAAAACCGGAAGGTCAACGGAAAGGCCCAACCCGGTTAATATCTAAAGCTTGAATCGGACACTACCCATTCCGATTCTGCATCATTACCAGCATTTAATTAGCCGCCATCGAGCTCTGTGAAACTGTCATAAACGTTCATATAAAAACTCCTTTTACCCCCAATTTGAAATTTTTACCTGCTAATTTGAACTATCAGACTTTTGAGCTCTCTTCTTCTCTCTCGAACTCTTCTCCTTTCTGCAAATCACTAAAAATGGCTTCTCAAGATTCCGATCAAGGTTCTCCCATCCTTGTAACTCCTATCAGCACTGTTCCACCGAATCCTAGCCCTAACAAAGAGGCTTCGAGTTCAAACCCTAAAGCTGCAACTCCTAGTAAGAAGGCCCCACCTCCAAAACCTCTACCTACTCCTTCTGAACTCTTCAGGAGTAAGGAACGCTATTCCCATGCCAATACTCCTTCCACTGTTACAGAGGTTGAGTTACGAAGGATTAGGGTTCGATATCAAATTCCAGATACCCATCAAGCGAGGGTTCCAAGGTCTGAGAAGAAAATGTACCAGCGGCCGGAAGGTTGGACGGCCGTACCAGTGACTCTACTCGAGAAGGGGGTTCGATTCTCTCTACACATTTTCTTGGTTACCCTCCTAGGGTTTATCGGCGTTGGGTTCGCCCAATTGGTGTCGAACTCATACATTCACATCCCAGCCTTCATCGCATCCTGCCATGAAGTTGGAGTCGAACCCACTCTCGACTTCTTCACCGTCTAAAAAAATTGGTCAATCCCGAGAAAAGGGATTTAAAGCTATAATCAAGCAGTCACTGAAGGCAGGTGAAAAATTTGACAGGCGTTCCTTGGTCTCCACTCCTTCTAGCAACAAGGGATGGCACAAAGGGTGGTTCTTCATCAAGGGACCAACAATTGCCTCCTTGCCGAACTGGGCCACTGATGAAAAAGTCTTTGCCGAGTTTGGAGATATCCCTGAAGAACGCGTGGCTGAAATAATAGATCTCTTTGATAATTTCCTGAAGGAGGAGTGGAACTATGGACTCCTTTCCAAGTAAGCATGGTTTTACAACCACAAATATAAGTATTGAACTGTATTCTACTTGATTTCTTGGAATTTTGGATAATATCGATTCTGATGTGTGATTTTCTGCCTTTTACAGTATCTTTTATTAAGCCAACATCTTCGGATGTAAGAGACTTGGAAGATTTCCTATCTGGAAAGTTTACGAAAGATGATTAACCTCCCCTGTTGGAAGCTCCCCCTGAAAATAATCCAATCCCTGAAATACCAACTGTTGAATGTCTAACAAATGATCCAGAAGCTGACGACATTCAACCACCCGAAGAATCCCTCCGACCCCGTCAAAAAAAGAGAGCCACTCAAAAACCCAGATCCACTCCGGTAGAAGCAGATTTTGAACCTACCCCAGATCCGTCATCGACCACTCATCCAGCACCAACCAGAAGTAGTCTGCTTGATATGCCTTTAAACGAACAGACTCGAGTCCTTCGTGTCAAGAAGCTGAGAACTAAGATTACTCCACTAACTACCGAGGAACTTCGGGTGCCATCTTCTTCAACCAATCTTCCCCCAGTAGTCCCTGTGGAGATACAGGCTTCTGATGATGAAGAACAAATCAAACTCGTTCCAGCACTATCCCAAAAAAGAAAACAACCAACTGACAGTCACCCAAGTCCAGCATCTGCTCCATCACCACTTCGAGAACCTATTCCAGTTCGATCTCCATCCCCCAAAAATATATATACGGATCCATCGCCAACCCATGATCAACCTATGCACTCTCCCTCAAAGCCTTCATCTTATGAATTTTAGAATGAGGCTAGGGCATCGCCAACCTTATGGCCCCAGTTCAATGCCAACTTCCCATTCCAATTATTTTATGCTTTTGTTCAAGATATTGATGATCATCGATTTGGCAATAGCTCAATCAGAGATCTGATCGACCAGGGCATGAGCTATCAAGCAAAGGTAAACAAATTTCCCAAGTTCTGAGGTGTAAATGCTTCGACTTCCTTGAGGACGAAATCTCCCACTTCAAATCTACGAATCTTTACCCCCTTATTGTAATGCTTAGCCACTCTTCGCTGATAGGCTGCCAATCTGATCAAAGCTGTTTCCCTGACTTCTTTTAGTAGATCCATGTTGACCTTCAGCCCTTCATCATTGTAGATCTCCTTAAACTGACTGACCCAAAGACTTGGAGATCCAATTTTAACTGGGACTAAGGCATCAGTACCATAGGCCAGTCTGAAAGGTGAATCCCCTGTTGTAGTCCTCGGTGTAGTTCGGTAAGCCCATAATACGCTGAGCAGCTCCTCTGGCCATCTTCCTTTAGCTTCATCCAATCTACGCTTGATCCCATTCAGCAGCGTTCTATTGGTCACCTCGACCTGCCCGTTCGACTGTGGATGAGCTACCGAAGTCTTTCTGTCCTGAACCCCCAGCTCCTTCAAAAATGCTTCAAACTTCGATCCCACGAACTAGCGTCTGTTGTCCGATATCACCACCTTAGGAATTCTGAAATGAAACACTACTGACTCCTTCATGAATTTCAAGCATTCTTGTTTCGTTATCAACCTCAGTGGCTTCTCTTCTACCCATTTGGTCATATAATTAATGGCGACTATAACAAAATTGACCTGACCTTTAGCTTTCGACAATGGACCCAGTACATCTACCCCCCAAACAGCAAAGGGTATAAAAGATAAGTTTGAGTATAGCTCTTCTGGTGGCTGATGTGGGATCGGACTGTTGAGCTGGCACTTCTCACACTTCTTTACGTACTCCGTAGCTTCCTTGAAGATTGTAGGCTAGTAGTACCCCTGACGAAGTACTTTGTAGGCTAATGACTTGGCAGCTATATGGTCATCACAGATGCCTTCATGAACTTCCCGAAGAGCATATTCAGCTTCGGATGGAATCAAACACTTCAACAACGGAGACGAAAAAGCCCTTCGATAAAGATCCCCATCAATAATAATAAAATTGGCACTCTTGTACTTAACATTCTTGGCCAACATCTGATCCGAAGGAAGGACGCCATCTGCCAGATATTCTAGATACGGGGTCATCCAACAGTTAGAACGTTCAATGCACATCACCACCTCATGCTGGATACTAGGCTGCTGCAGAATCTCTAAGTAAACTGAACCATTAAAGTTATTAGCATCCGTAGTAGCCAGCTTCGACAGCGCATTGGTAATAGAATTGTGATAACGCTCTACACCCTAAAACTCATAGGAGATGAAATACTGAAGCCGATCTTTCAATTCTGTAAATACTTGATCATTCTCGAACCTCGAGCTTCATACTCCCCAGAAACTTGCTTGACGACCAGCAGAGAGTCGCTATAAATGATAAACTTCTGAACTTCCAGACTCTTCGCTAGTCAAACTCCTGCTAATACCACCTCATACTCTGCCTCATTGTTCGTTGCTCTGAACCCAAATCTGATGGCCTGTTGCACTTTGAATCCCTCCGGACTCGTCAAGATAATCCCTGCTCCACTGACGTCTGAAGTAGAAGACCCATCTGCATACAGCGTCTAGAAATTCTGACTGTGTTGAAGTACTATAACTGCTCGATCGGTCACTTCAACTTCTACCAAATCTTCATCAGCTTCAGAAAACGAGCATTCCACCATAAAATCAGCCAAAGATTGACCCTTTATAGCAGTTTGGGGATGATATTCAATGAAAAATTGAAACAATTCCATTGTCCAAACAGCCATCCTCCCCGATACTTCAGGCTTGCTCATTACCTTCTTCAAAGGCTGATCCGTATAAACCACCAAGAGTCAACCTTGAAAATGCTGCCTAAGCTTTCGACTAGCTATCATCAAAGCAAAGGCAAATTTCTCAATATTCGGGTACTTAGTTTCAGCATCGCTTAGGACATGACTGACATAATAAACTAGATGCTGCTTTCCCCCCACTTCTCGAACCAACACTGCTCCTACTGCCAACGAACTAGCTGCCAGATACAAGTATAGTGGCTCAGCAGGAACTAGCTTTACCAATAAAGGAGCCGAAGACAAGTACGCCTTTATCCCCTAGAAGGCGTCTTCACACTCCGAAGTCCACTGAAACGTCTTTGCATTCTTCGGCCCTTTTAGCGTGTCGAAGAACGGCAAACATCTTTCTGCCGATTTGGACATGAATCTCCTCAAGGCTGCATTCCTCCCCGTTAGCCGTTGAACATCTTTAAATGACTGAGGAGTCTTCATATTCAGAATAGCCTGGATCTTCTCTGGATTGGCTTCGATACCCCTCTAACTGACCAGATAGCCTAGGAACTTCCCTGCACCGAGCCCGAAGGTGCATTTAGTGGGAGTTAACCTTAAGTTGTGATGACGAACCATCTGAAAGCATTCTTCTAGATCATCCAAGTGCTTCTGAATGATCATGCTCTTCACTATCATGTCATCCACATACACCTCCATATTTCTCCCCAACTATTTCTGAAAGACGAAGTTCATCATTCTCTGATAGGTAGCTCCATCATTTATCAAGCCAAATATCATCTTCTTGTAGGCATACACCGAACGATGCGTGATGAATGTTGTCTTCAGAATGTCTTCTTTGCACATAGAGATCTGGTGATAACCTGAAAAAACATCCATAAAGCTTAGTAGTGCATACCCCAAAGTCGCATCAATGAGCTGATCGATGTTAGGAAGAGGATAGAAGTCCTTCGGGCAAGCTTTATTCAGATCCGTATAATCAATGCAAACTCGCCACTTCCCATTCTGCTTCTGCACCAGTACCACATTAGCTGTAAGACCCCGAAATTTTTTAAATAAAAAGGAATTTCCTTTATTTATTATTTTGAAATAGTAAGGGTTGATTTGATTAATGTGGATAGTTAAGGGTTAAATACGCAAATATTTCAAAATAAGCAAGTGGTTATAAAATATTCATTATTGTTTGAGAATATTCGTTTGGTCGTGGAATATTCAGATCTTTGTGAATATTCGTAATTTGACAAGAGCCCATGTGTGGGCCCCATAACGAAAGCGATTGGATGAGGAAAACGACAAATATAAGTTGGTTAAAAATAACGACGTAGTTGTTACCAATTAAGATCTGTTGGAATACCCGGTGGTTAAAATACGATGTCTGCGTGGTTGCAAAGAAGACACCGGTGATTACATAATATTGTTGAATTATTGATCCTTACGTAAGATGGCACTACTCAATAATTTTCACAAGAGTTACTTATTCAATATTTTATTTTATTGATTCAATAATTGTCATGCGTTGATATTTTATATTATTGTTGTTCAATAATTGTCATCGCACAATGTTTCCCATTATCAAATCAATAATTCATATTATTTGAATAATATTATTAGATAGCATTATTATTGCAATGTCTAGAAAGTTCTCACATCGAGGAGAGGTTTGGTCACCTAATTGCGGCGCCCGAAGGAGAAATCTTTATCTAAAGCCCCTCTTTCCGGAGCTACTTTGGTTGTCATAATTGTGATTCTCGTAATATTATTTGTGAATAATTAATTATTGATTCATATGATAAGGAAATATTTATTTTATATGAATATAAATGATGGATTTATTTATGTGGTTATTAATGAAGGAATTAATCTTTGAGATGTTTTATTTGTATTTTGTCGGATTGGAGGTATTAAAAGATCAAATCGGTGTTATTATAGCTTTATTAAGTGAGTTATAATATTTAATCCGACCGTTGGATCGTTGTAATTTTTGGATATGTTATACATATATAAGTTGAGTATATGTCTACAAATTTTGAACCGTTAAAATGAACGAATGATTTGTTATAAATTTTAAGAGGTGTTTGATTAGGAAAGTAGGGTTATAATTGATTTTGGTGGAAAATTCTAGAATTGAGTGGGCCCCACTTGTGGTTGGTGAAGAAATGTGCTGAATTTTATTTCAAATGTGGTGGGTGGCAATAGTAGCGAGTAAAGCCATCGGTGCTTGTCAAGTCTCGCCTTGGTAGGGCTAATATTTTCCTATAAATAGAGGGCTAAGTTAGAATTGAAAATCACACCGTAAACAAAGTTTTCTCTTTCTCTCTCTATATTATTGAGTATTTTTGTGAGTATTTAGATACTTTGAGAGTTCTTTGCTCAAGACAAGTTTCATTCAAGATCACTCCTTGAGCCTTTCCTTCCGGCAAATGATTCTTTGAGGTAAGGGATATTATTTTTTTAAGAATGATATTATTTCTTCAATATCATTATCTTTGAAATGTTGATCGAAGTTTTTATCAAATTTGTAACTTTTTCATGTCGGGTTTACTATTCATGAGTTACTATTCACGAGTTACTATTCATGAGTTACTATTCACGAGTTACTATTCACGAGTACTATTCATGAAGCGTGAAAATGTTTTTTGTAGAATTTCTATCTTTTGGTGTCGGAGTTACTATTCACGTATACGGCCTTATTCACGATATCTGACCTTATTCACGATATCTGGCCTTATTCATCGAAAAATAAAATTTCTTCTTTTCGTCCAAAATATCTATTTTGGATACTAGCTTTGATTGTATCCATGTTTTGATCATTCTTGAATTTTACACCACTATAATTATTTTTGAGGTATTGTTGGACATGGATAAAACAAAGTACGAATCCTTAATCCTTAATCCTTGTCATTTTGTTTCACTGGATTCGTTCTTTAAAAATATTTTTCATCATCTTCATCTTAAATGATGATATTATTGAATATCTTTGGCACGTTAGTGCAAGATGAATGATTTCTCAAGAATATCTTTGGCTTTGTAGTGCAAAGATGAGCGTGTGTTTAAATGAACATGACGATCGATTGATGAATATCTTTGGCTTCAGTAGTGCAAAGATGAATATTTGATTTGAGATGAATATTGATTGATGTTACGAGGATAAAATATTAATGGTGGACCGTTAAATTCATAGATTATAGTATATTTCATTCTCTACGTAACTCTTCTATGAATTAATATTTCCGCTGCGAATATTGATCCAAACTTGTTGTTTATTGTATTCTATCGATTTTTCCTGTTGGAGACTAACGATAATTTGTTGTATATTATCTTAGTCATAATATTCTTTACTTGGGCTAGTTGAGCTCACCCTTTTCCTTGTTGTTCCATTTTTCTTCTCGGGAGGCGAGAATGTAGCGCAAGTACTAGTCGGGGTATGGAATGAAGGTTCTAGAGAGAGTTGTTTAGTAGTCCTCACCATTTTTGTAAAATAATGTATCAATAAATGTGATGAGGATTTATTTGAGTATAGATATTATCTAGAAGATAATATTTGTATTTAAACTCATTAAGATATATTGTCGTATTTCACACGACATTTGTATTATTGAAGTTGTAGTTTGCTTCTTGTACCATGTATTTGGCGACTTCGAAATGGGTGTTGTGTATACCTATTTTGGGGGCGCCATCACTGGTTAATATCGAGCTTAGGATATGATCTCTGGCGAGATCGGGGAATAGAACTAGGAGGGAGAGACGAGTAAATCCTTCGCTAGTGTGTCCTACCTAAGCTTATTTGTTAGTTGGTCAAGATATAAGGGATACTATGTGATATATTGATTTCCTTAATTAACCCTTGTTTTATGACAAGATTTTGAGAATGTCGATGAGAATATTAACAATAGAAATGAGAACGTGGAGACGCTTTGTACTCACCAACGAGGAGAACGTCTGACAGTCGCAAAATGTTCCTCCCGTGAACAACACCATGGAGCGAGATGATGAACGAGGGATGTTTAGAAGTTTTTGCGCTTCATGCAAAATCGATTTAGGGAGACTCGTGTTCAAAATACAGGAGGAAATGAAAGCAATTCACGGGTTGTCACAATGAAGCGATTCAAAGAGTTGGGACCACGAATTTAAGGGAAAGCCGGATCCGATCATGGCGGAAACATGGGTCAAACAAATTACCAAGATATTCGATGTCTTGGGATGCACGGAGAAACGAAGGTTCCATTCGCCACCTTTATGTTCCGTGGCGAGGCAGACTCTTCGTGGGAATCATGAAGCGTACCCATCCAAATGACTCAAAGATGTCTTGGGAGACATTTCAGAGACTATTTAATGACAAATACTTTCCGAAAGTGTTCGTCATATGAAGGAAGTGGAGTTCATCGATTAGAGCAAAACAACATGACGGTGTCTTTAAGACGAGGCAAAGTTTGCAGAGTTATCCGTGTTTGCACCTCATTTGGTGGAGAATGAGGAACGTATGACGCGGATGTTTCTTAGAGGTTTGAAACCCTGCGATACGCCAAGATCTCATTTCTCATAAACTTTCTCTTTATTCGGATGTTGTAAATGTGGCTCAATTATTAGAGCGAGATAACGAGTACGGCCAACCGAGGACCACAACCAGGATCGTGCTCGTAGATAGCGATCAATGTAATAATGATAACTCATGAGAAAGAAACAGATTTGACAGAAATGGTAACCACTCGGTGGTAATCATGGCCATGAAAATAGAAGAAGCGAGTCGAGGAGATTTTAAAGAGGAGATTTAACAACGACTATGTGAAGACGACAGTCTTAAGAAGAATCGGTTCTAAGGGAGGAGAACGACCACCGATCATATGCTACAAATGCGGAAAAGAGGGACATATCGGTCAAACCGCCCACAACAGTTCAAGGTATGCTATAGTTGTGGAAAGGAAGGACATATCGCTTCGAGATTGTGCGATAATGAAACCTAGTTCAATGGGGACGGTGACTCAAAAGATCGTCCCCGAAAAAGTCAAAGTCAACGATTCCGGAAGAAGCGTTTGTTGTGATCGGTCATAATGCGAGGAACCCAAACGAGGTGATCACGGTAAGCTATTTATAAATTCTTGCGAAGTTTATACCTTACTTGATACCGGTGCTACCCATTCATTTATCTCTCTCCGCATGTGCTCAACGCTTAAACTTGACTCCGAGAAATTAGACTTTGATCTATCTGTGGAAACTCCGTTAGAGAAACTTTCATCACATCCACTGCTTATAAATCTTGTTTGATTCAAGTTGGCACCATTACCTTACCCGCCACCTTATCTCTTTAAAGATACTTGCTTTTGATGTGATTTTAGGGATTGATTGGTTAACTACTCATCATGCCAAAATTGATTATTTTCGTAAGGTTGTTAGTTTTCATATTCCTAACCAACTGTTGTAAGAATTCAAGCAACTAAACCATTAAAATCAATCACCATCATATCTAATCATAAAGCTATTTGTTTATTGAAAAACGGATGTCAAGCTTTCTTAGCCCATGTTATGGATTTGAATAAAGACACGCCAAATTTGAATAATATTCTGTTGTTATCGACTTTCCCGACGATTTCTGAAGAACTTCCTGGCCTACCCCCGTAACGTGAAGTTGAATTCTTTATTGATCTTGAACTCGGTACAAAGCCCATTTCTAAAACCCCATATCGAATGGCTCCTATTGAACTTCAGGAGTTAAAGGTCCAACTACGAGAATTGTTGGACATCGATTTCATTCGCCCTAGTACATCTCCTCGGGGTGCTCCTGCTTTTATTCGTAAAAAGAAGAAAGAGCGGGAGTATGCGACTTTGTATTGACTATCGAATTGAACCATGTCACCATCAAGAATAGGTATCCTCTACCTCGTATTGATGACTTGTTTGACCAATTGCAAGAGGCACAATTCTTTTCAAAATCGATCTTCGCTCGGATATCATCAAATTTGAAGATTAGAATCGAGGATATTCCAAAGACCGCCTTGAGAACTTCGGTATGGGCATTATGAATTCTTAGTCATGTCTTTCGGACTAACTAATGCTCCTGCTGCTTTCATGGATATGATGAACCGAGTATTCAAGGAATATTTGGATCGCCTCGTTGTTGTCTTTATTGATGACATCCTTATATATTCCAAAAGTCGTGAAGATCATGAGCACCATTTGAAGTTTGTACTCCAAAGGCTTCGTGAAAACCAACTATATGCCAAATTGAAGAAATGCGAGTTCGCTTGAGGAAGTAGCATTTCTTGGGCATGTGGTGTCAAAACATGGAGTATCTGCATGATCCGTGAAGATTGAAGCAATACAAAGTTAGAGCAACCGAAGTCGGTGGATCAAGTACGTAGCTTTTTGGGCTTAGCCGGTTATTATCGGAGATTCGTGGAAGGGTTTTCTCGAATCGCTACTCCATTAACTCAAATTAACTCGGAAGGATACAAAATTCGTTTGGAGCGAAGAATGCGAAAAAGTTTCCAAGAGCTTAAGAGGAGACTTATTTCTAAGACTGCTCTAACAATACCATCCGGTTCGGATGGATTTGTTATCTACATGATGCTTCGTGCAAAGGGTTAGGATGTATTCTCATGCAACGTGGGAAAGTCATAGCCTATGCCTCGCGACAACTTAAAGAGTATGAGAGGAATTATCCTACTCATGATCTAGAGTTAGCGGCAATCGTTTCGCTTAAAGATATGGAGGCACTATCTATATGGGGAGAAAGTAGAGATATATTCGCACCATAAAAGCCTTAAATATTTCTTCACTCAAAAAGAACTCAACATGCGGCAAATGACGTTGGCTCGAACTATTGAAAGACTACGACCACACTATTCAATACCATCCTAGAAAAGCGAACGCGTGGTAGTAATGACGCGTTGAGTAGAAGATCATATGCGAACGAAAAGTGCGATGATGTCAAGTATACGACAGAGCCAACTTTAATAGAAAAAGTTAAGGTTGCTCAAGCCACCCAATCTTGAGCTTATGCGTATGAAGAAGAAAGTACAAGAAGGAGCTATTCCTAAGCGAGAATTGATGAAGAAGGAATACTTGAGTCCACTCTAGACTTTGTGTTCCTAACGACTCGATTTGAAGTACAAGATTATGATGGAGGCACACAATACACCATTTGCAATCCATCCTCGAAGTACTAAAATGTATCGTGATCTTCGACATACATTTTGGTGGAACAATATGAAGAGAGATTGCAAAGTTTATCTCAATGTGTTTAACTTGTCAACGTGTAAAGGCGAGCATCTAGTACCTAAGGGTCCGTTGCAACCACTTGAGATTCCTAATGGAAGTGGGAACACATTACCATGGATTTCGTTACGGGTCTTCCTACGGTTTCTCAAGGCATCAATGCTATTTGGGTTATTGTTGATAGATTAACCAAGTCTGCTTCATTTCTTGCCGACACGGAAACTTATTCACTTGAACGCCTTGCTAGTATGTGACGTGAATGAGATTGTGAGGTTGCATGGCATGCCCAGTATCCATAGTTTCGGATCGTGACCCAAGATTCACTTCAAGATTTTGGGTTAGCTTGCAAAAAGCTATGGGCACGGATTTGCGATTTAGTTCGCATACCATCCCCAAACCGGACGGACAATCGAGAGGACTATTCAAACTCTTGAAGATTTATTAAGACTCGTGTCCTGACTTCAAGGCGCTTTGGGATAAGTATTTACCATTGGTGGAATTCTCCTACAACAACAGCTTATCGTGCAAGTATAGGTGTGGCTCCATTCAAGCATTTATATGGATTTAAAATGTCGCTTCTCCAATATGTTGGGATGAGGTGGGTGAAGCAACATTATTGGGACCCGAAAGTTAAGTACGTATGACTACCGAAAAGATCCAAATGATTCGACAACGATACAAACGGCACAAGATCGACAAAAGAGTTATGCGGATCTTCATCGAAAGGACGTGGAATTTAATGTAGGGGATCATGTATTGTTGCGAGTTGCTCCATGGAAGGAGTTACAAGATTTGGGAAGAGAGGAAAGCTCAATCCACGATTTATCGGTCCATTTCAAATTCTTGACCGAGTAGGAAATGTAGCCTATATAGACTCGCTGTTACCTCTGAGTATGTCTCGTGTTTATAATGTGTTTCACATATCCGTATTCAAATATGTGAAAGACCGAACCACGTTATTGAGTTAGAACCGGACGAGATAGCCAAGACTTAACGTATGAGGAGGTACCGCAAAGATCTTGGATAGGAAGGAGCATGTCCCACGCCAAGAAGGTCATACCACAAGTTAAAGTTTTGTGGAGGAATCATGCTATAGAGGAAATGACCCGGGAATTGGAAACGGATATGAAAGCGAGGTATCCTCACCTTTTCAAACACTGTCGTATCGTGACGTCAATTTCGAGGACGAAATTTCATAAGGAGGGAGGTTGTAAGACCCTCAAATTTTTTAAATAAAAAGGAATTTCCTTTATTTATTATTTTGAAATAGTAAGGGTTGATTTGATTAATGTGGATAGTTAAGGGTTAAATACGCAAATATTTCAAAATAAGCAAGTGGTTATAAAATATTCATTATTGTTTGAGAATATTCGTTTGGTCGTGGAATATTCGTGATCTGTTTGGAATATTCGTGATTTACCAAGCGACCATGTGTGTGGGCCCATAACTGAAAGCGATTGGATGAGGAAAACGACAAATATAAGTTGGTTAAAAATAACGACGTAGTTGTTACCAAGTTAAGATCGTTGGAATACCCGTGGTTAAAATACGATGTACGCGTGGTTGCACAAGAGAAGCACCAGATTGCATGCAAGATTGTTGAATTATTGATCCTTACGTAAGATGGCACTACTCAATAATTTTCACAGTGAGTTACCGCTCAATATTTTATTTTATTGATTCAATAATTCTTTGCGTTGATATTTTATATTATTGTTGTTCAATAATTATCAACGCACAAAGATTTCCCATTATCGATCAATAATTCATATTATTTGAATAATATTATTAGATAGCATTATTGGCAATGTCTAGAAAGTTCTCACAAGAGAGAGGTTTGGTCACCTAATTGCGCGCCAAGAAGGAGAAATCTTTATCTGAAAGCCCCTCTTTCTCGAACTACTGTCATTATAATTGTGATTCTCGTAATATTATTTGTGAATAATTAATTATTGATTCATATGATAAGGAAATATTTATTTTATATGAATATAAATGATGGATTTATTTATGTGGTTATTAATGAAGGAATTAATGCTTTGAGATGTTTTATTTGTATTTTGTCCGGATTGGAGGTATTAAAAGATCAAATCGATGTTATTATAGCTTTATTAAGTGAGTTATAATATTTAATCCGACCGTTGGATCGTTGTAATTTTTTTGGATATGTTATACATATATAAGTTGAGTATATGTCTACAAATTTTGAACCGTTAAAAATGAACGAATGATTTGTTATAAATTTTAAGAGGTGTTTGATTCTAAAGTAGGGTTATAATTGATTTTGGTGGAAAATTCTAGAATTGAGTGGGCCCCACTTGTGGTTGGAGAAGAAATGTGCTGAATTTTATTTCAAATGTGGTGGGTGGCAATAGTAGCGAGTAAAAGCCATCGTGTAGCAGTCAAGTCCGCTTTGTACGGCTAACATTTTCCTATAAATAGAGGCTAAGTTAAATTGAAAATCACACCGTAAACAAAGTTTCTCTTTCTCTCTATATTATTGAGCGTATTTTGTGAGTATTTAGATACTTTGAGAGTTCTTGTTCAAAGATAAGTTTCATTCAAAGATCACTTCCCGACCTTTCCTTCCAAGTAATCGATTCTTTGAGGTAAGGGATATTATTTTTTTTCAGTAATGATATTATTTCTTCAATATCATTATCTTTGAAATGTTGATCAAGTTTTTATCAAATTTGAAACTTTTTCATGCTCGGGTTACTATTCATGAGTTACTATTCACGAGTTACTATTCATGAGTTACTATTCACGAAGTTACTATTCACGTAGTACTATTCATGAAGCGTGAAAATGTTTTTTGTGAAATTTCTATCTTTTGGTGTCTGAGTTACTATTCACGATATCTGACTATTCACGATATACGGCACTATTCACGATACTCAAGCTATTCATCAAAAATAAAATTTCTTCTTTTCGTCTAAAATATCTATTTTGGATACTAGCTTTGATTGTATCCATGTTTTGATCATTCTTGAATTTTACACCACTATAATTATTTTTGAGGTATTGTTGGACATGGATAAAACAAAGTATGAATCCTTAATCCTTAATCCTTGTCATTTTGTTTCACTTTGGATTCGTTCTTTAAAAATATTTTCATCATCCCTCGGTCTTAAATGATGATATTATTGAATATCTTTGCCCGTAGTGCAAAGATGAATGATTTCAAGAATATCTTTGGCCCGTAGTGCAAAGATGAGCGGTGTGTTTAAATGAACATGACCGATTGATGAATATCTTTGGCTCAGAAGTGCTAAGATGAATATTTGATTTGAGATGAATATTGATTGATGTTACTGGGATAAAATATTGATGATGGACCGTGTTAAATTCATAGATTATAGTAGATTTCATTCTCTACGTAACTCTTCTATGAATTAATATTTCCGTCTATGAATATTGATCCGAAACTTGTTGTCTATTGTATTCTATCGATTTTTCCTCGTTGGAGACTAACGATAATTTGTTGTATATTATCTTAGTCATAATATTCTTTACCGGGCTAGTTGAGCTCACCCTTTTCCTTGTTGTTCCATTTTTCTTCTCGTGAGGCGAGAATGTAGCGAGTACTAGTCGGGTATGGAATGAAGGTTCTAGAGAGAGTTGTTTAGTAGTCCTCACCATTTTGTAAAATAATGTATCAATAAATGTGATGAGGATTTATTTGAGTATAGATATTGTCTAGAAGATAATATTTGTATTTAAACTCACAGTATATATTGTCGTATTTCACACGACATTTGTATTATTGAAGTTGTAGTTTGGTTCTTGTACCATGTATTTGGCAACTCAGAATGGGTGTTGTGTATACCTATTTTGGGGGCGTCACATTAGCCATCCACTCCGGGTAGTCTATCTCAAAGATGAAGTCTGCAGCAAGCAACTTTGCAATCTCATCATCGATGATCCTCTGACGCTCAGGTGCAAAAATCCGTCTTTTCTGCCGAACTGGCTTCTTCGATGGGTCGACATCCAATCGATGCTCTGCAATCTTTCGGCTGACTCCAGGCATATCCTTGGGCTCCCATGCGAAGATGTCTGCATAACAGCGAAGAAGTTCGATAAGGTTTGTCCGGAGAGGTTCCGGCAGACCCGAACCTATCTTCACCGTTTTATCCCTCTTGCTGGGAATTAACTCGAACTCCTCCGTTTCTCCAGCTGGCATGACTAATGGCTCCGAACTGCTTTCGGTAAATGACTCAATCTCTATCGCCATAGTCTGCTTCTGCTTGTTGATCCCTACCCTCGAAGCAATTACGACATTCCGATAACAGCGTCTGGTCAGATCCAAATCTCCTGCTACCTCTCCAACTGCATGTGTTGTTGGGAACTTGATCTTAAAATAAGGAATGGAAGTCACAGCTTGTAGGGCTGTCAAAGTAGGTCTACTCAGTATGGCATTGTAAGCCGAATCTACATACACAACATAAAATTTACATGTTATTTCTACCTGCCGAGGAGCGGTGTCGAAGATTACTAGTAGCTCAATAGTGCCTGCAACTTTAACTAGATCATTGCTAAATCCATATAAGGGGGCCTCCAGCCCAACCTCCATCTTTCGCCCATCTAGATGCATCTTCTGATAAGCATGGGCATAAAGAATGCCAACAAAGGACCCGTTGTCGATCATCATTCGTTTCATATCTACCAAACCCACTTGTACAATTATCACCAATGCTCCTTCATGGGGTTCGATGGGCTCCGAAGGATAATCTTTATCAGTGAAGGATATGACTGTCTCTGGAAACGGTATGTCGGTCTTCGGGAGAACACCCGCCACGGACATAACTGAATCCAGATACCCCCTCCTCTTCTTCCCTACCAATTTACCTGCTGTCCCACCGGTAATTACATCAACGACGTGCCTTGGTGGCTAATTTAGAGCAGGTTGCACAGGTGGAACCGGTTGAACCACTTGAACAGTATGGTCATCATTCTGCTGTTCTTGCTGATGATCCCTTCTGGCCACATACTGGACCAACACACCATTTTGAACCTTCCTTTCCACAAAGTCCTTCAGACTACAACATTCATTGGTGTCGTGACCTGTGGCTTGATGATAACCACAGAACTTCCGAGTATTTCCCTGTCCGGGCTTAATGTTGTCACAAGGTTGTTCAAAGTATGGCTGGCTCCTGATCTGATCCAAAATTATAGCCCTATCTATATTCAGTTTGGTGTAAACCTTATTCACCTTCTGGGAAGGAGCAGGTGGACGACTGCTTCCTTATCGCCAGTTGTTGTTGTACTTCTTCGAACTGCCCTCCGGCCGATCATTATCTCCCCCCCCCCTCCTTTGATCGCCTTCGGTTTTGGCATTTGCCTCTTTTATTTGGTCCGAAGAAGGACGCTTCAAGCTATTCATAGCTTCCTCAACCATAATATAGCCTTCAGCTTTATCCAAAGTTTCGGCTAAACTCTTCGGATGGTGAAACATCAGCTTCTTCACCAACTTCTCAGATTTCACCAAATCTAATCCATTCTGAAACAAACCAACAGCTTGAAGGTCATTAAGATCGGTAACTTGGCCAATCGCTTCCCTGAAGCGCTTCACATACTGACCCAAAGACTCATTCAAAAACTGTCGGACCTGTGCCAAAGAACCCGTAGGCTTTCCCCTCCTTCGGTTACTCCCAAAACGGGCATGAAATTTGTCACATAGCCCAGACCAAGATGACACTGAATCCGTAGGCAAAGTCCCCATCCACTACCTCGCATCCTTTCTCAACGTCGTCACAAAGGTATTACACTTGGCAGTGTTAGTGAAATCATAGTCGTGAGAACCCGAATTTTATGAAATGAAAGTATTCAATTTTCTTATAATTATTCTATTTAGTAAATGGTTAAATTGATAAAAAGTTAAAGTTAAGGGTGATATGTGAAATTTTATTCAAAGTAAGCAAGTTGTCATAAAATAATCGGTGATAAAAGTACAGTAATACGCGTGGTTGCACAGTAGCAAACGATATTGATTATTGATGCTTACGTGTGAAGTCATTCAGTTTTATTCAATTATTGTTACAATATTTAATATTATTAAATCAATAATTGAGAGGATAAGTTATTCATATTATTATTTGCATAATTAACAATGTCTAGAAGTTCTGTCAAAGAGAGGTTTGGTCACCTAATTGCGCGCCAATAAGGAGAAATCCAGAGTTGGGAACGGTCTGGTTGTTAATATTGCGAGTTATAATAATAATGAATAAAGGTTATTAAAAATTGAATTTGAGTTCAGAGTTGAATTTGGAGACGCAGATGTGATATTTGAGTCCAGAATGATGAAATTAGTAAAAATAGACTATAAACACAAAATTTATCGGGGTTGACTTTTTGGTCAAAAAGTCAACAGTTGACTTTTTTGGAAAAAGTCAAACTTCAAAAATTTTAAAAATGAAATTTTTGATAAAAATATTTTCATTGTGTTGGAATTATTAATGTTGGTGGAAATCGATAATTATTTCGATAATAATTGATGTCTGGAGATTATATTGACCAATCGGGTAATTAATTGGATAAATGAGCAATTATTTGCTATTAATTCACATGTTTATAACTATATATTCACATGTGTGTACTATTGATTCACATGATTTACTATTAGGGGAGTTGGTGCAAGATTGATAATACTTGCATGACTAAATTAAAAATGGAGGTATAGATGAAGGTACTATACTATAATTAATTTTTTTCACATGTTTAGAACTATTCATTCACATGATTTACTATTGATTAACATGATTTACTATTAGGGGAGGTGGTGCAAGTTTGATAATACTTGCAGAACTAAATTAAAAATGAAGAAAAAGATGAAGGTATTATACTGTAATATTTCGAGCCCCAAAATGTGCAATTATCGAAACTATATTTTCCTATAAATAGAAGTTCATTCCTTCATTATTTTTCACCAATTCACTAAAGCTATAGAGAAATTATTATAAAGAGAAATTATAGAGAGAAAGAAGAAGAGAAGTCTGCTACCTCACTATTCCAGTATCCAGTTTTCTTCTAAGGTAAGGGTATTATTTATTTCGTATTCATGAAGAGAGCTTCTGTTATTCCATTCTTTATTATTATATTGGAATAACCTTTCTATGCAAAGTACCGCATACATGGTGAAATTCTTCAGTTATTCCATTCTTTATTATTATGTTGAATAACTTTGTACATCACAAAGTACCGCATACACGGTGAAATTCTTCTCATTATTCCATTCTTTATTATTACTGTTGGAATATCCTGTCTGTGCGGATTACGCATGACCTAGTTTTATTCTTTATTATTCTGTTGGAATATCCTCATTTTGCGTGTGTATTATGCATTTAATTCGGTTCCATTATTTATTATTCTCATTGGAATAACTCGTAACATGCGCTCTTTATCGCATGCCTGGTAAATTCTTCTGTTATTCCATTCTTTATTATTTTGTTAGAATAACCTGTCTATGTGGATTACCGCATGCATGGTGAATGATCCTTCGTATTCATTCATTATTAAATTATGGAAATGATTTGTCTACGTGGATTACCGCATGGCGGGTGAAAATCCATTTGCAGTTTTGTATATTCTATTATACTCGTATGAGATATCATTTCTTTTGTACTTGTCATGGATTATCATTTTCTTTGGTATTTTTTACGAGTTACTATTCACGGGTTACTATTCACCGGGTTACTATTCACTCTAGTATTATTCACTCGGGTATTCGGGGCACTTTTCGTGCTAGAGTACTATTACTATTCACGGGTTACTATTCACCCAATTACTATTCACTCTAGTATCATTCACTCGAGTATTCGGGACATTTTTTATGTCGGGGTACTATTCACGGGCTACTATTCTCGAAGTACTATTCATGGGGTACTATTCACCCAAAAAATATATTTGTTTTCTATCCAAATTATTTTTGGTACGTGAATATTATTCTTGAATTTTACTCTACAAAACAGTATCATGTTGACAATTTGGACGTTATTGATTTCTGGATAAATTAAATTATAAATCTTTAAAATTTATCCTTGAACTTGTTTTATTGAATTATTATGTCATTGTCATTATCCTCATGCTTATATTGTGATGAAAGTCATCTTTGGCTTACGTGCATAGATGGACAGTTGATTATTGGTTTTACAGTTGTATATTTTTAGCTTACGTGCAAAGATGGAGTGTTGATTATTGGTTTTATAGTTGTATATCTTTGGCTTACATGCAAAGATGGAGAGGTGTATGACATGATCATAACCACTGGTGATAATAACGAATATCCTTGGCCCGTAGTGCATGGATAATTCGATGATGTGATTGGCAGGATCATGACCAATAGTTAACAGTTAAATGTCCTTGGCCGTAGTGCACTGACATACAATTGATTGGTATGATCATGACCATTGGTTTTATAGTTGAATATCTTTGGCTCAGTAGTGCAAAAGGTAGACAATTCGATTGGTATGATCATTGTTATTACATTTGAATATCTTTAGCCTTTCGGGTAAGGATATTGAGAAAACGTTCTATTAAGCCTTTGTGGCAAGGAGAAACTGTTGATTTACATGATTATAAATATGAATTGTGGATTTAACTATAATCTTTGGTGGTTTAGGTAAAGACAGGAGATGATAGTTCTTTTTGTCTTGGGTATAACAAATAACTGTTGTTGAGTATTACAGAAATAAAATATTAACGATGAACTTTTAATCTAGAAGAGATAGTAGACATTATGTTCTACTTGACTCTTCTAATGGATTGCTTATTCCGCTGCAGTTGTTGATCTAAAACTTGTTATCTATTGTATTCTATCAGTTATTATACTGTTGAAGGCTAAGGATAATTTATTCTGTATTATCTTAGTCATAATATTTCTTACTGGGCTAGTTGAGCTCACCCTTTTCTTTCATTATTCTCTTCAGGAAATGAGAATATAGCTGGGACGAGTCGAGGAATAGAGTGACGGTCCAGATGGTTGTTTTAGTAGTCCTCACTATTCTGTGAAATAGTGTGATAGTAAATGTAATAAGGACTCAATTGAGAGTGGATATTGTCTAGAAGGCAATATCTTGTTTAAACTCTCAGCTATGTTTTGTCGTATCTTACCCGACAGTTGTATAAGTAAGTTTGTAGTTGAGTTCTGTTCCATGTATCTGGCGACTCAAGATGGGTGATGTATACCTGTTTTGGGGGCATCACAGTTGGTATCGAAGCTTAGGGATATGATCCCTAGCTGAGATGTGAGACAAGAACTAGGAGGGGAGAGACGGGGAATTCCTTCGCTAGTATGACCTACCTAAGTTTATTTGGTATTTAATTGGTCGGTCGGAGTATAGGGATAATATGTGATATGTCAATTAACCCCTATTTTGAAACTATATTCTAGAATGATATCTAAAATACAAGAGATGAGAAATGGGAAAATCATGATAGAGAGGAAATAACTGGGAAGGTACAATCCAAAAAGAAATTAAGGTATTATCATCTCTTCGAATACCAGATACGTACGTATATTTTTGAGGTCGATATTTCATAAGGAGGGGAGATTGTGAGACCCCGAATTTTATGAAATGAAAGTATTCAATTTTCTTATAATTATTCTATTTAGTAAATGGTTAAATTGATAAAAAGTTAAAATTAAGGGTGATATGTGAATTTTTTTTTCAAAGTAAGCAAGTTGTCATAAAATAATCGGTGATAAAAGTAAGATGTACTGGTTGCGTAAGAGTTGCACGAAAGAGCACACGATATTGATTATTGATGCTTACGTGAGAAGTCAGTCAGTTTTATTCAATTATTGTTACAATATTTAATATTATTAAATCAATAATTGAGATGATAAGTTATTCATATTATTATTTGCATAATTAACAATGTCTAGAAGTTCTGACAAGGAGAGGTTTGGTCATCTAATTGCGCGCCAATAAGGAGAAATCCTTATCGGAAAGCCCCCTCTTTCCTGGGAACGATCTGGTTGTTAATATTGCGAGTTATAAAAATAATGAATAAATGTTATTAAAAATCGAATTTGAGTTCAGAATTGAATTTGGAGACGCAGATGTGATATTTGAGTCCGGAATGATGAAATTAGTAAAAATAGGCTATAAACACAAAATTTACCAGGGTTGACTTTTTGGTTAAAAAGTCAATAGTTGACTTTTTCAAAAAAAGTCAAACTTCAAAAATTCAAAAATGAAATTGTTGATAAAAATATTTTCATTATGTTGGAATTATTAGTGTTGGTGGAAATCGATAATTTTTTCGATAATAATTGATGTCTGGAGATTATATTGACCAATCGGGTAATTAATCGGATAAATGAGCAATTATTTGCTATTAATTCACATGCTTATAACTATGTGTTCACATGTGTGTACTATTGATTCACATGATTTACTATTAGGGGAGTTGGTGCAAGATTGATAATACTTGCATGACTAAATTAAAAATGGAGGTATAGATGAAGGTACTATACTATAATTAATTTTTTCACATGTTTAGAACTATTCATTTACATGATTTACTATTGATTCACATGATTTACTATTGATTCACATGATTTACTATTAGGGGAGGTGGTGCAAGTTTGATTATACTTGCAGGACTAAATTAAAAATGAAGAAAAAGAGGAAGGTATTATACTGTAATATTTTGAGCCCCAAAACGTGCAATTATCGAAACTATATTTTCCTATAAATAGAAGCTCATTCCTTCATTATTTTTCACCAATTCACTAAAGCTATAGAGCAATTATTATAAAGAGAAATTATAGAGAGAAAAATGAATAGAAGTCTGCTACTTCACTATTCTAATATCCAATTTTCTTCTAAGGTAAGGGGTATTATTTCTTTTGTATTCATGAAGAGAGCTTCTGTTATTCCATTCTTTATTATTATGTTGGAATAACTTTGCTATATGTTTAATACCGCATACATGGTGAAATTCTTCATTATTTCATTCTTTATTATTATGTTGAATAACTTGTCTATCACGCGGTACCGCATACACGGTGAAATTCTTCATTATTCCATTCTTTATTATTACATTGGAATATTACATGCGTGTGGATTACGCATGACCTAGTTCTATTCTTTATTATTCTATTGGAATATCTTGTCATGCATATTTACGCGCGTGACACCTTTCTATTATTTATTATTACATTGGAATAACACCGCATGCTGGTTCCATCACATGCCTAGTAAATTCTTCTATTATTCCATTCTTTATTATTCGTGGAATAACTTTTATCTGTATGTGGATTACATGCATGGTGAATGATCCTTCAGTATTCATTCTTTATTAAATTATGGAAATGATCTGCATCTACGTGATTATTCTGCAGTATGTGAAAATCCATTTGCGCTTTCAGATATTCTATTATACTCGTATGAGATATCATTTCTTTTGTACTCGTCATGGAATATCATTTTCTTTGGTTTTTTTTTTACGAGTTACTATTCATGGGTTACTATTCACCCGGTTGCTATTCACTCTAGTATTATTCACTCGGGTATTCGGGGCACTTTTTGTGCCGGAGTACTATTCACGAGTTACTATTCACAGATTACTATTCACCCTATTACTATTCACTCTAGTATCATTCACTCGGGTATCCGGGACACTTTTCGTGTTGGGATACTATTCACTGGGTACAATTCCTGAAGTACTATTCACGGGGTACTATTCACCCAAAAAATATATTTTTTTTCTGTCCAAATTATTTTTGGTACGTGAATATTATTCTTGAATTTTACTCTACAAAGCAGTATCATGTTGACAATTTGGACGTTATTGATTTCTGGATAAATTAAATTATAAATCTTTAAAATTTATCCTTGAACTTGTTTTATTGAATTATTATGTCATTGTCATCATCCTCATGCTTATATTGTGATGAAAGTCATCTTTGGCTTACGTGCATAGATGGATTTGTTGATTATTGGTTTTATGATTTGTATATTTTTGGCTTACGTGCAAAGATGGACTATTGATTATTGGTATTATAGTTGTATATCTTTAGCTTACGTGCAAAGATGGACAGTGTATGACATGATCATAATCATTTGGTGATAATAACGAATATCCTTGGCCCGTAGTGCATGGATAATTCGATGATGTGATTAAGCGTGATCATGACCATTAGTTAACGATTGAATGTCTTTGGTCGTAGTCTTGATGACATCTACATTGATTGGTATGATCATGATCATTGGTTTTATAGTTGAATATCTCTGGCCCGTAGTGCAAAGGTAGACCACTGATTGGTATGATCATTGTTATTACATTTGAATATCTTTAGCCTTTGGGGTAAGGATATTGAGTAAACGTTCTATTAAGCCTTTGTGGCAAGGAGAAACTGTTGATTTACATGATTATAAATATGAATTGTGGATTTAACTATAATCTTTGGTGGTTTAGGTAAAGACAGGAGATGATAGTTCTTTTTGTCTTGGGTATAACAAAGAACTTTTGTTGAGTATTACATAATTAAAATATTAACGATGGACTTTTAATCTAGAAGAGATAGTAGACATTATGTTCTACTTGACTCTTCTAATGCATTGTTTATTCTGTTGCAGTTGTTGATCTAAAACTTGTTGTCTATTGTATTTTATCAGTTGTTATATTGTTGAAGGCTAAGGATAATTTATTCTGCATTATCTTAGTCATAATATTTCTTACTGGGCTAGTTGAGCTCACCCTTTTCTTTCATTATTCTCTTCAGGAAACGAGAATATAGCTGGGACGAGTCGGGGAATGGAGTGACGGTCCAGATGGTTGTTTTAGTAGTCCTCACTATTCTATGAAATAGTGTGATAATAAATGTAATGAGGACTCCATTGAGAGTGGATATTGTCTAGAAGGCAATATCTTGTTTAAACTCTCAGCTATATTTTGTCGTATCTTACCCGACAGTTGTATAATTAAATTTGTAGTTGAGTTCTGTTCCATGTATCTGGCGACTTAAGATGGGTGATGTATACTTGTTTTGGGGGTGTCACAATAGTAATCCATAAGCCTATCAAACGCTTGGCTATGGTCATAGGGATCTCCAGACCTATCGTAACTCTCCATGTAAGGCAACTTCTTGGTGGTATCTGCCTTCTCCGTAAGAATATCTGAGGAAAAAGGAGACGCCTTCTTTCCCGGAGTGTCTTTCACCTGTTGAACCTCGGCCAACTGCTTACGAAGCTCTTTCAATTCCTTAACAAGAAATTCTACACCTTCCGGCTGCGAGGAGACTTCTTTCTCCCTAGAAATCCTCTTCTTCTGAGTGGATCGACCTCTTCCATCAGAACCCACTGCTCTCGATGGACTTCTGGATCTACTTCGGCGTGTGGCTCTGTCATCACAGTGAGAATAATCAAGTCGATGCACCTTCTTTGTAGTCTCTGGAATATGTTCTCTAGACATACTTCTTCGTCTACTGTCACCGTGATCCCGAGAACCAATATGATAAAGTGCTTTCTTTGATACCTCGGGAGTTCTACTTCTTGATCTCCTTCGATCCTGAGGACGGCCTCGAGATACATCACCAGAGTGCACAAGCTCTTTCCCTTCTCTCTGTTGCACATCTCTAGATTTACTACGCCTCTCGAATTGAACATGATTGGACGCCTCATCCTTCAGCTCGGCCATCCGAAGTATCTACTCAGCTATATCTTTCCTCTGCTTTAGAAGAACTTCCAAAGCCTTATCTGCTTCGTCTGCCATCTTCGCCAGCATGGCAGCTTTATCATCCTGACCACTTTAGTGCCGAGTTCTAGGCGGGGTACCTTCTACTCGCCTTCGGCCATGATCACGCTCCTTGTCAGCAGCAAAGACCAACCTCCTTCTAGCTTCACCATGAGCTCCCAAACGAGAGCCCCCTGAATCATGCTTGGAAGTCGTGCTGTCATGAGCACTCTTTGAGGGACCCAGACAATCCCTAACAGAAATACGTTGTATGGAAGAGCTTACAGCCATCGGTTGTCCCTCTGGTGTAACAGTTCTACTCCTCACCATCTTCCGACGTAGAACAACTGAAAGCTTGTGATTGAAAACTCAAAAGCACTAGAACACACCCCTCCTTCTAGCGCCAATGTTAACGCCAAGATCTTCTGTCACGTCCCAATCACGTAAGACGCTATGATCCTACACAATAAACACGATCAACACCAAAAGCTTGACGGCTTCGACCGTCAGGGGATAGCTCAGTCGTGAGAGTCAGTACATGCGATCACAAGGTTAACAATGGAGGATAAAAAATCTAGTGTATTGAGAGAGAGAAAATTCTCAGTTACCTGTTCCTGGATGACTTCCTTGCTAACATATAATCTCATTCCTTGGTTCTGCGTACCACCCACTACTTCGTCGACACCAATCCCCGATCCTCGATGGTCTCAAATAATCGCATGCACTGACTCACCACCTACCTCTCGTCACTTTTTTTTTCCACCGCCACCACTATCATCCCATCCACATTAATGCATGGCAGAGATAACAGTCAAATATTATCTCTTTTCATCATTACCGGTCAAAGTTAAAGATATTTAATTAATTGATGGGTTGGCCCAACAATCCGACCCAAGAGGATCCACGGTTTTGACTCAACCGGCCAAGCCCAATAGAGATAACCCAAAAGGTTAACCAAATAATTCGGCCCAATCCATTCGGCCCAATAGGTGAAATATCATGGTCCAACAATATACAAATCATTTAATACACCCATTACATTATTATGTTTCATATTAAATTCTAGGGAAATATTAGTTGTAACACTTTAAGTAATTCAGTTAATCAATATTAGTAATTTTAGGGGGACATTTTTTGTGAACATTTTCTAGCAATATTTTTTTTTTTGTTTTTTTTATAGTACCTCTTAAAAAATGTATAATATTTATTTAATCGAAATTTTAGAAAAAAAATTATTTTAAGTGTAATTTGGATACATACAAGAAATGCGAGTCTATACAAATTGCATGCATCCTCACTTTCTTGTATGTATCCAAATTACACCTAAAATACTGTTTTTTTATAAAAATTTCAATTGAAATAAATATTATACATTTTTTAAGAGGTAATACATAAAAAACCAAAAAAAAATTCGCTAGAAATATCCCTAAAAAATGTCCCCCCTAAAAGAACTCAATCAATATTTGAGAAATAATGCATAATATTAGACATCTCAATTTTGTGTGTGTCAACTAGTGTCTCAAATCTAGACATGATATTATTACATTGGTTTAATAATATATATCGTATAATTGTTTATTCAACAAAATACTATTGTCTCATTCATTTTCATGTCTCATTTGAGATAGAAATTTTAATGATAGATGATATTGTAAGAGCAAAAATAATGTTCCTAAAATAATATACAAGTGTCGCTTATAATGATAGAACAAATAAAAAATATTGTTATATACATATTTGGTCTAAGAATATTATTTTTATTCAAACAATACCAAGAATCTAATTATATCTAAAATTTATGAAATATAATATAAATGTCGACAAATATCTAATTAAGGGGTTGTTTGATTAGCACTAAATGGTTTATTATTCAAATATTCATTCAGATGCATTTGTTTTAAAAAAATTATCCGAATTCATGAATCGATTACCACCATTAAGACGATTTGGGTTGAATGGCTAAATCCCATTTTTTTGACTGAATGACTGCTGAATGATTTTTTTTACAATATTAACTATTATATTATATTAAGTAATATTAAATAAATTTACAATAATTTTGAATTTTTTCAGAGTAATAATAATAAAAATATATTATTCAGATGTTTTAGACATATCAATTATCAAATAACTTTTTAGATTCAGATTCATTCAGTTTTTATCAAACACCTCCCAAGTTGAATTATAATCAACGTGAAAGTGCATCCGTTTTAATTTTTATCTATATTATGTATACACTTACATCACAATCATAATTCGGCTGAAAATTGTTAAACTTATTTTACCCAAATTGAAAAAAAAAAAAAAACAATTAACAAACTTCAATTGACCAAAATATTTGGGTTTCCATCAGAAAATTAAAATGATTATCAATTAATCCCATAGCTGGGTAGGTCCAAATTAAAAGCTACTAGTATTAATCATCATCTGAAAAGCTGAAACACTGAGGTTACAGTCTTGGGTTTGATCATGGTATCTATAACTCCATTAGAATGGTCCATGACACAGAATCATGGACCACCCTAGCCATATTCATATATCTGTATAAAGTACTCTCCCTCCCTATCTGGCTCTCTCTGCATAAAAGAAAACCAATTATATATTACTCTACAAGTTTCAAAAAACCAATTATATATTACTCTACAAGTTTCAAAAAGCAGCTCAAAAAGTTATAAACTGGTACTACTAGCTAGTTGACAAAACAACTCTTTCTCTCATTTTCACCCTTATTTTTTTTGGGTGTCCTCCTCCTCGGTCTAACCTAGAAAAGCACTTTTCTTGAGCAGTTGTAATGCAAATTACCTTTTTAGTAGTGTAATATTTCATCTATTTTACAATAAGAAATTTATTTGTAAATTTTATAAAATTTTAGGATATAGATTTATTTTTAAATAAAATAAATATTAAATTGAATAAATATTTATATAAAGAATTCTGTTGACAGATATTAAAAATTATGTGATTTTGTATTATAAAATTGCAGGTGCAGGTGAGCAAGCAAATAGGTAACTTCAATAAATTTTATTCTTTACTTTATTTCTTAAATTTAATAAATTTCATATGTTTATACCTAAACTATTCATAATTTTTATTTATTTTTAAAATTATAATTTGACGTTTTAGAATTAATAATATATATAAATTACACCTCATGTTCTTAATAGTCTAATAGATATAAGGGGATTCGTAGTACACTAACACTCATGCCATGCACATACATAGCCCCAAAACATATACTAAAAAATTCACATGAGAGTTACGTATGACTGTACGAATACTCGACAATGAGAAGGGGATTTGATTAATGCTTGACAAAATCTACTCAACTACTTATTCACGTATATTATTATTAACTCATCACAAATTCATCCAAAAGATCATGCTTACTCAAAAAATCGAAACTTATATTATTATTAATAACTTAATTACTTATATACATATAATTTTTTTTATATATTTCGATGTGATCGAAATATTATATATATATATATATATATATATATATATATATATATATATATATATATATATCGGATCTTAATTCATTCTTATATTCATTCATTGAGCTCACCTTTTTAACGATGGAATGGCGACGGTTTTATTCATATTAAATCACGTTGCTCATACTTTTAGCAACGAACAATATATAGCGTCGCTAAAAGTATAAATGACAAATTGATAATCAAACTGTCACGTCCCGTCATTAAAGGGGGGTGAGCTTCAATGATATGAGGTGAAATTTAAGATCCTGACTCTCTCTCTCTCTCTCTATATATATATATATATATATATATATATATGTGTGTGTGTGTGTACGAGAAGGATCAAAGGCTCACCCCTTGATTGTACATACTTTACATACTCCCTTTAGCGACGAATCGGGCGACGGTTCGGTCCGTCGCTATAGATTCGATCCGTCATTATATGTTGTCTGTCGTTATATGTTGTCCGTCGCTAAAAGCTAAGACGACGATTCTCTGATATAGCAACTGACCGAACCGCCGTTCGCTCCGTCGCTAAAGGGGAGTGAGCATGGTATGTAAAATAAAGGGGTGAGCTCTTGAAATGGACTATATATGTAAGGCCCACGTCACAATATATATATATATATATATATATATATATATATATATATAGAGAGAGAGAGAGAGAGAGAGAGGATCAGTCGATATCTTTATCTTATTTCACTTACTCACCCCCCTTTATGACGGATTTGACGGCCAGTTGGATTATACAATCGTCGCCTATACTTTTAGCGACGGGCAACATATAGCGTCACTAAAATATATAGACAACGGTTGTATAACCGAACCGGACCGTCAGTTAAAATCGCAAAAGAGGGGTGAACACGGTGAGTAAGATAAGGGTATGCACTTGATCCGAATCAGATATATATATATATATATATATATATATATATATATATATATATATATAAACGAGGATCCGATCCTATAATTGAATAATTAATTTAATTGATCATAAAATTACTAGATAATTATAAAACAACGAACCTAAAAAAAAATTCAATCCGTATGAAAGAAAATAAAACATCTCGACACCACATAAAAAATATATATAAAAAATTTAACTCATGTGTAATACCCAAAAAAAAATATTAAAATTTTAAAATTATTTTGTTTTAAAACATATTAATTGAACTTTGTCATTTATTGGGTCAAATTAGTCATTTAATTTATGTGGGCTAATATATTAATAAGAGATGGATAAATTAATTTAGTACAATTTAGGCCTTTAAAATTAATTAGATTTAATTTAATTAAATGTGGGTAATAAAAAATCCAATTATAATTAGGAGAATTAATAAGATTTATTAATAAATAAACAAATAGCTAGACCTAATTTACTTGAGCATTATACCTAATATGTAATTGGGAGAAAAAAAGGAGGCGGAAAAGAACAGAAGAACAAGGGCGACAACATAAGAGGAGGAAGATGAATTTAAATTTCTTTCTAGTATACATGTAAGTCTGCCTTTATTTTGTTTTCAAAATTATTGGGGGTAGCAATCATTGTAAATATATTATATATATTCAATTGATGATATCAGATATACATATATATTCTGTTTTCCATGCATAAGCATGTTCTACTTTAACAATCATATGCTTAACTATGTACTGCTTTGAAATACAAGTTGCGGTTTAATAATTTAAATATTATATCTATATATATACTGATCATGCGAAGAAAACAAAAACAAAACGTTAACATGATGCAATGAAAAAAAAAAAGAAGAAGAAGAAACTGTTGTACTTTGTTATGTAATAAGGATTATATATCATGTTTGATTACTAAGGAAAAAAAAAATACTTTAATAGTCTCAAAATAAGGAAGTGATAATTGTCATTAATATTTTATTATTAGTTCTAAATTATGTAATATTATAGAACTATATATATATGCGACGCTGCCAAAATAGGTATACATCACCTATTCTGAGTCGCCAAATACATGGTACAGAATACAAATACAATCTTAAATATACAACAAGAGCTATGAGTTTTAATACAAATATTGTCTTCTGTATAATATCTACTCTCAAAATAAGTCTTCATTACAATTATTATCACACTATTTCATGTAGAATAGTGAGGACTACTAATGCTATCATCCGGACCGTCACTCCGCTTCCGACTAGTCCTCGCCACGCTCTCATTTCAAGAGAATAATGAAAGCAAAAGGGTGAGCTCAACTAGCCTAGTAAGAAATATTATGACTAAGATAATGCGTAATAAATTATCGTTAGCCTTCAATAGTGTTAAACCGATAAAATATAACAAACATCAAGTTTAATCTGCAATGAACAAGCAATCCATTAAAAGAGTCAAGTAGAGAATAAAATCTACTATCTTTTATGATTTAAAAGATTTTTCATCACTTTTATCAATCGAGACTCAAATTTAATAATAATTAATCCACATCATCCCCGCACTACTACCAAGGATATTCATTAAGATCACAACCACAAATTATCCATGCATTACGGGCCAAGGATATTCGTGTATTCATCAATGGTCATGATCATGCCAACAACCGTCCATCAATGCACTATGGGGCAATGATAATTTTACCACATCATTTATAACTTTACTACGCATGATTATACCAATAATCCTCGTCATAATCATACCAAGTTCATCTATGCACAACAGGCCACAAATGACTTTCAACATAATATAAGCATGAGGATGATGACAATGATATAAGAATTCAATAAAACAAGTTCAAGAATTAATATATCCAGAATTTAATAACGTCCAAATTGTCAACATGATATTTGCTTAGAGAGTAAAATTCAAGAATGCTCGTAAGAATATTTTCATGAAAAGATACTAGATGAAGCTTGAAATATCAAGGATATTCCACTAATTTCATGGAGTATAAAAGCCAAAACTTTAACCAACCGAGTATAATAAAGAATAGAATAACAAAAGAAATCACCGTGCATGCGATAGATCGCCAAGCATACATGTTATTCCAATGTAATAATAAATAACGGAATTCAGTCATGCGAAACGCACGCATGTGATATTCCAATGTAATAATAAATAACGGAACCAATTCATGAATAAAAGCACGCATGTGATGTTCCAATGTAATAATAAATAACGGAATCAGTCACGCGTAAACGCATGCATGTGATGTTCCAATGTAATAATAAAGAATGGAATAATGTAAGAATTTCACCAAGTATAGGGTAGTCACAGATACATGTTATTCCAACAGGATAATAAAGAATGGAATAACAGAAGTTCTCTTCATGAATACGAAAGAAATAATACCACTTACCATAAAAGAAACTGGATATAGAAAAACAGAGGTAGCAGACTTCTCTTCTTCTTTCTCTCTATAATTTTCTCTCTCTAGAGTTTCAGTGAATTCGTAAGAAATAATGAAGGAATGAGCTACTATTTATAGGAGAATGGAAAGGCACTGTGTAAGGATTTCTTCACGGATGAAATAATTCAAAGACTCACGGACTTCATACGCAACATTTGGTTGATTGAAATTCAATGAAATCAATCAAGTAAAATAAAATAATATATATATATATATATATATATATATACTTCCCACCAAAATCTTCCACCACCCACCAAAATCTCCCACACACTTTATATATAATATATATAACTAATATAATACGGCACATACACACACACACATACATATATATATATATAAATATAATAATACAGAACTGAGACAACTTTCTACCGACGACTTTGGAAAATGGGTAAATGAGAATCCAAATAATAAGCCAATTTACAACAATTATCTCAAAAAATCACCTCAATATTTTTAACAACATTTATCATCATTATTATAATTCACAATACTAATCGACCAAGTCATTCCCAGGAAAAAGGGGGCTTTCCAATAAGGATTTCTCCCTATTGGCGCGCAATTAGGTGACCAAACCTCTCCTTGACAGAACTTCTAGACATCGTTAATATTGCAAATAATAATATTAATAACTCTGTCAACTCAATTATTGATTTAATAATATATAAAATATCGACAATAATTGAATCAAATAACATGAGATACTATACAACAATTACTGAAGCAATAATTGAACAAAACTGAGTGACTTCTCACGTAAGCATCAATAATCAATACCGTGTACTACTATGCAACCACGCGTATTTCTATACTTTTAACACCGAGCGTTTCAACAGTTAACGGTAAAACTTCCACCGTTATTTTCATAAAATATTTTTGTCATTTTCTCAATCCGACAATAATTCCGTTGTGGAGTCCACCAATGATTGTGTAAAATTGCATTTAATATTTCCCCGTTAAAACGAATATTCCCCGACCAATCGAATATTATATAACAACTTGCGTACTTTGCAAAATTTATAAATATTACCCACAACTATAACATTATATCTGTGACGCCCCCAAAATAGGTAAACATCACCCATCTTGAGTCGCCAAATATATGGTACAAAATTCAAATACAACTTAATAATACAACTGTCGTGTAAACAATACGACAAAACATAAATTGAGAGTTTTAATAAGAATATTGTCATCTAGACAATATCCACACTCAAAGGAGTCCTCATTACATTTATTGTCACACTATTTAATGTAATAGTGAAGACTACTAATGCTATCATCCGACCATCAATCCGCTCCCCGACTCGTCCCAAATATATTCTCATTTCAAGAGAATAAAGAAGGAAAGTGTGAGCTCAACTAGCCCAGTAAGAAATATTATGACTAAGATAATGTAGAATAAATTATCATTAGTCCTCAACAATGTTAAACCGATAAATATAATGTAGACATCAAGTTTAATCAGAGCGAACAAGCAATCTATTAAAAGAGTCAAGTAGAGAATAAAATCTACTATCTTTTATGATTTAAAAAGTTTTTCATCACTTTTATCGCTGAGACTCAGCTTAAAAAATAATCCACATCATCAATTTATCCCTGCACTACAGGCCAAGGATATTATTTAGTGTCACGACCACGAATTATCCATGCACTACGGGCCAAAGATAATTGTGTTTTCATCAACGGTCTTGATCATGCCATAAAATAATTTATCTTTGCTCCCTTAGCCAAAGAGAATCCATAGTCATAATCATACCAAAAACTGTCCATCAATGCACTACGGGCCAATGAAGACTTTTTTTTCACATCATTTGTAATATTACTACCATGATTATACCGAATAATCCTCGGTCATAATCATACCAAGTGTATCTATTCACTACAAAGCCACGTATGACTTTCAACAAAATATAAACATGAGGATGATGACAATGATATAAGAATTCAGTAAAACAAGTTCAAGAATTAAATTATTCAGGAACTAATAACGTCCAAATTGTCAACATGATACTTCCTTATAGAGTAAAATTCAAGAATGCTCAGAATAATATTTCCATGAAAAGATACTGGATGAAGCGCAAATATCAAGGATATTCCACTAATTTCATGGAGTATAGAAGTCAAAACTTTAACCAACTGAGTATAATAAAGAATGGAATAACAAAAGAAATCACCATTTATGCGGTTTTGGGATAGACAAGTTATTCTAATGTAATAATAAATAATTAATCCAGTGTCAAAGCGTAATACGCACCGACCGGATGTGATATTCTAATAGAATAATAAAGAATGGAATAACAATGTAAATCACCATACATGCGGTAGATTACATGACAAGTTATTCCAATAGAATAATAAATAATCGGAACCAATGTCCAATATAAAACGCATGCATGTGATATTCCAATGAATAATAAAGACGGAACCAATCCGACGTAAAATGCATGCATATTGACATGATATTCCAATGTAATAATAAAGAATGGAATAATGTAAGAATTTCACCATGTATATGGTAACAAAAGAATATCAGATGTATTTCGGTTATTCCAACATAATAATAAAGAATGGAATAATGTAAGAATTTTACCAAGTATAGGATAGATCACAGATACAAAAGTTATTCCAATGTAATAATAAAGAATGGAATAATGTAAGTTCTCTTCATGAATACGAAAGAAATAATACCCTTTACCTTATAAGAAGAAACCGATATAGAAGTAAAGTGAAATGTAATGTATACTTTTTTCTTCTTTCTCTCTATAGTTTCTCTCTCTAGATTTTCAAAGAATTCGTAAGAAATAATGAAGGAATGAGCTTCTATTTATAAAAAAATGGACTGCATAGTAACTAATTCATGAATGGTCTAGATTGTTTTACTTTTAATCGGACGGTTCAGATTTAAAGCAAAATCTTTTAAATAAAATATAATATATTCTATTTATAATCTAATAAAACGAATAACTTTATAAAAGTATTCTGCTTTATATAAAAAGATTTTACTATATGCACACTATGCATAATAGAATATAATATATTCTATTTATATAATAACTTTATAAAAAGTATTCTATTTTATATAAAAGTTTTTCTGTTTTATTACATTAATAATACTAATAAAACAAAACTTATATATATATATATATAATAATCAACAATAATTGAATCAAATAACGTGAGATACTACGCAAATAAACCATCGTAGCAATAATTGAACAAAACTGAGTGACTTCTCACGTAAGCATCAATAATCAATACCGTGTGCTACTATGCAACCACACGTATTACTGTACTTTTACTATCGAGTAGTTCAATAGTATTAACGGTAAAACTTCCGCCGTTATTTTTATAATTTTTTTGTCATTTTCTCAATTCGACAATAATTCCGTTGTGGGGTCCACCAATGATTGTGTCGTCGTACGAATATTCTCTATTAAAATGAATATTCCCCGACCAATCGAATATTATATAACAACTTGCATACATTGCAAACTATAACATTATATCAAATTCACACTATAATAAAAAATATTTCGAGAAAAATTAAATCTTTATTCGTAAAATTTGAGATTTTACAATCTCCCCTCCTTATTAAATTTCACCCTCGAAATTTACGTACGTACCTGGTATGCCGAACAGATGAGGACACTTCGTCAGATTCTAACTCTTGAGGTATAACCTTTAAGCGTAGAATATATTCCAGGATTTTAACAGGTACAACTTTATACGTTAAATTATCCGCTATCTCGTCCGGTTCTAAATCAATAATGTGGTTCGGGTCGTCAACATAATTACGTAACATCGATACGTGAAAAACGTTATGAACACGCGACATACTTGCGGTAAAATGAGTCTATAGGCCACAGTTCCTAATCGATCAAGGATTTCAAATGAGTCAATAAAATCGAGGGTTGAGATTTCCTCTCTTCATCGATTCTTGCTTCTAGAATAACGCCCTCTTGAACCTTCTTTTTCACATTCATCACCTCGAGTATTTAGCTTGAGCGCTTTAACTTTATCGATTAAAGTCGATTCTACTCAGATATTCAAGTATCTTCACGTAGGTTCAGATATTCACACTCATAAACGCATACGATCTTCTAATCAATGCGTCAGCTACCACGTTCGCTTTTCCCACGATGGTATTGAGTGGTACGATCGTAATCTTCAACAGCTCGAGTCAACATCTTTGGTGCATGTTACGTTCGTTTTAGTTAAAGAATTATTTAAGGGTTTTAGAAATGGGTTTTGTACTGGGGTCAATACAAAATTTTCTTTCACGCTCTAGGGTAGGTCAAGAAGTCTTCAGGGAAAATGTCAAGAAATTTATTAAAAATAGAAATATCATTCAAAACTGTGACTCTCATCCAAGACTTGGATAGTACATCACATTAATACCTATCAACTTGCCATCGTCATTCACAACGTCGCCAATAGAAAGTCTGGCTTCGGTGCATTCCACACAAGGAAGTCAACAACGAAAGGATCGGCTCTTTTACTTATGGCTTGATATGACAATGATTGACTTTAGTAGTTTGGTTGTTGAATTCAAGATAACAAAGTTGGTTAGAATATGAAAGCTAACAACCTATATTAAAAGCATGATGAGTAGTTAACCAATCGATTCCTAAAATCACATCAAAGGCAAGTATTTTCAAAGAGATAAGATCGACAGTAACGTGAAAGTGTTGATTTGAATCAAACAAGATTTATAAATAAAGGAGGTAACGGAAGGTTTCTCCCAACCGAAGTTTCAACAGATATAAATCAAAGTCTAACTTCTCCAGAGAGTTAAATTCAAACATTGAATACAACTAAGTGGAATGAAAAGAGTGAGTAGAACCCAGATTCAACACAAGATAGACTTCGCAAGATTTTATGATTAACTTACCCGTGATAATTTTATTCAGGTTCCTCGTCACGAAAAAAAATGCTCTCTCTTAAATTACGGGCTTTGGCTTGTCTCAGGACATCCTTTGGCATCACCATCCCAAATAGACTTGACTTCACCATACGACAAAAATCGAGCTAGGTGACCTTCTCTCCGCAATTAAAACACGCTTTGGATTATTATAGATACTTTGACGATGTGTCCCTCCCGTCTCAAGATTTGAAACATACGACCGGTGGGTCGCTCTTTCTTCCTTTGAACGGGTATTGGTGTCATTGCCTTTTCATCATTATTGAACCTTCTTCTTCTTGAAATTTCCACTTCTATTATCTTGGCCATGATTACCACCAAGTGGTTACCATTCATGGCATGATAATTTCCCCCACGATGGTTATCATTGTTCATGACCATTGCCACCGGTGACGATTATTATCGTGTTGTTGGTCGTCGCCTTTTTGGTTGGCTTGACTCATTATCGCGCTTCCAATAATCGAGCCCTATTCACAACATCCTAATATAAACAAAGTTTGTGAGAAATGAGGTATCGACGATATCGGGTTTTAAACCTCTTAGAAACATTCGCGTCATTCGCTCCTCATTATCGACCAAATGAGATGCAAACCGAGACAACTCCGCAAACTTAGCCTCGTACTGCGACACACTCATATTGTTTTGCTCCAGCTTGATGAACTCCACCTCCTTCATATGACGAATACTTTCGTGAAAGTACTTGTCATTAAATAACTCTCGAACTTCTCCCAAGACATCTTGAAAAGGCCAGTCTAGGTATCGCTTTTACGATTCCCACCAATGATCTCGCTTCTTCACGTAACATAAAGGTGGCGAATGGAACTTTTTGCTCCTCCCGAGCATTCCAAGACATCAAATATCTTGGTGATCTGCTTAATCCACGCCTCCGCCTTTAAGTGGGTCCGGCTTTCCCAAAAACTCCAAGTGGTCCCAGCCTCCTTGAATCGCTTAATGCGACTGACCGTGGGTTGCCATTATTTCCACCTGCATTATGAACAGGAGTCTCTCTCGTTTGGTGTTGCATGTATTCTAAAAAGCTCCTAAACGTACCATTGTTCATCATTTGATCAGTGTTGTTGTTGTTTACAAGAGGATTATCTCCTTCCTGTTGCACATTATCCTAATTATTGATCTGTGGAGACTCAACGGTCTCCTGTGCTTCATTGCTATTCTCAACATTTTCGGATGTCATTTTCAAATACTGCCACAAAAAAAGGGTTAATTAACATATCACATATTATCCCTATACTCTGACCAACCAATTAAATACCAAATAAACTTAGGTAGGTCATATTAGCGAAGGAATTCCCCGTCTCTCCCCTCCTAGTTCTTGTCTCACATCTCAGCCAGGGATCATATCCCTAAGCTTTGATACCAACTGTGATGCCCCCAAAATAGGTATACATCACCCATCTTTAATCGCCAAATATATGGTACAAAATTCAATTACAACTTAATAATACAACTGTCGTGTAAACAATACGACAAAACATAAATTGAGAGTTTTAATAAGAATATTGTCATCTAGACAATATCCACACTCAAAGGAGTCCTCATTACATTTATTGTCACACTATTTAACAGAATAGTGAAGACTACTAATGCTATCATCTGGACTGTCAATCCGTTCCCCGACTCGTTCCAGCTATATTCTCATTTCCTGAAGAGAACAGTGAAGGAAAGGGTGAGCTCAACTAGCCCAGTAAGAAATATTATGACTAAGATAATGCATAATAAATTATCATTAGTCCTCAACAATATTAAATTGATAAAATACAATAGACATCAAGTTTAACTGCAGCAGAACAAGTAATCCATTAAAAGAGTCAAGTAGAGAATAAATCTACTATCTTTTATGATTTAAAAAGTTTTTCATCACTTTTATCGCTGAGACTCAGCTTAATAAATAGTCCACATCATCAATTCATCCCTGCACTACAGGCCAAGGATATTATTTAGTATCACGACCACGAATTATCCATGCACTACGGGCTAAAGATAATTGTGTTTTCATCAACTATCCCCGATCATGCCATAAAACAATTCATCTTTGCTCCTCGGCCAAGAGAATCCATAGCCATAATCATACCAAAAACTTTCCATCAATGCACTACGCCAATGAGGACTTTTTCCACATCATTTGTAATATTACTACCATGATTATACCGAATAATCCCCTCGTCATAATCATACCAAGTCCATCTATGCACTACAAAATACATGTATGACTTTCAACAAAATATAAAACATGAGGATGATGACAATGATATAAGAATTCAATAAAACAAGTTCAAGAATTAAATTATTCAGGAACTAATAATGTCCAAATTGTCAACATGATACTTCCTTGTAGAGTAAAATTCAAGAATGCCCAGAATAATATTTCCATGAAAAGATATTGGATGAAGCGCAAATATCAAGGATATTCCACTAATTTCATGGAGTATATAAGTTAAAACTTTAACCAACTGGGTATAACAAAGAATGGAATAACAAAAGAAATAACCATGCATACGCAGATTGCATGATGTGTTATTCTAATGTAATAATAAATAAATAACGAACCATGTTAGACGTAATACGCATATTCGATACGATATTCCAACAAAATAATAAAGAATGGAATAACAACAAAATCACCATACATGCAGATTGCGATGATAAGTTATTCCAATAGAATAATAAATAACGGAACCAGTCCGACGTAAAAACATGCATGTGATATTCCAATGTAATAATAAAAAGACGAAACTGAATCCCGTGAAAAAAAACGATGTATGTGATATTCCAACCTATCAATAATAAAGAATGGAATAATGTAAGAATTTCACCATATATGTGGTACCAGATGATAGTATTCCAAAAGTTATTCCAACATAATAATAAAGAATGGAATAATGTAAGAATTTCACCAAGTATAGGGTAGATCAGATACAAAAGTTATTCCAATGTAATAATAAAGAATGGAATAATGTAAGTTCTCTTCATGAATACGAAAAATAATAATACCTTTTACCTTATAAAGAAACCGGATATAGAAGTAAAGTGAAGAAGTAAAGAAGTATTTTTTCTTCTTTCTCTATATAGTTTCTCTCTCTAGAGTTTCAAGTGAATTCGTAAGAAATAATGAAGGAATGAGCTTCTATTTATAGAAAAATGGATCGATATAAGAACTAATTCATGAACGGTCCATATTGATTTACTTTTTAATCTGACGGTCCATATTTAAAGCAAAATCTTTTAAATAAAATATAATATATTCTATTTATAATCTAATAAAACGAATAAATTTATAAAAGTATTCTATTTTATATAAAAAGATTTTACTATACAAAACACTATGCAGTACTATATATGCACACTATGCATAATAAAATATAATATATTCTATTTATAGAATAACTTTATAAAAGTATTATGTTTTATATAAAAAGATTTTACTATGCAAAACACTATGCATAATAAAATATAATATATTCTATTTATAGAATAACTTTATAAAAGTATTCTATTTTATATAAAAAGCTTTTCTATTTTATTACATTAATAATACTAATAAAATAAAACTTATATATATATATATATAACAATAACCAATAATTGAATCAAATAACGTGAAATACTATGCAACAACTACTGTAGCAATAATTGAACAAAACTGAGTGACTTCTCATGTAAGCATCAATAATCAATACCGTGTGCTACTATGCAACCACACGTATTACTGTACTTTTACTACCGAGTAGTTCAACAGTATTAATGGTAAAACTTTCGTCGTTATTTTTATAAAAATATTTTTATCCTTTTCTTAATCTGGCAATAATTCTGTTGTGGGGTCCACCAATGATTGTGCCGTCGTACGAATATTTCCCGACCAATCGAATATTATATAACAACTTGCATACTTTGCAAAATTTATAAATATTACCCACAACTATAACATTATATCAAATCCACACCATAATAAAAAAATATTTCGAGAAAAATTAAATCTTTATTCGTAAAATTTGGGATTTTACAATATCAAATTCACTCCATAATATTTAAAAATGATATTTATAGAAAAAAATCATCTTTATTAAAAAAAGTTGGAGTCTTACAATCTCCCATTCTTATGAAATTTCGCCCTCGAAATTACGGTATGTACCTGGTATGTCGAAGAGGTAAGGATACCTTTATTTCATTTCAAATTCTAACTCCCAGGTCATTTCCTCAACATCGTGGTTCCTCCATAAAACTTTGACTTGAGGTATAACGTTGGAGCGTAGAATATGTTCCTTCTTATCCAAGATTTGAACATGAACCTCTTCATACGTTAAATCTTCCGTTATTTTGTCCGGTTCTAACTCAATAATGTGGTTCGGGTCTTCCACATATTTACGTAACATGGATATGTGAAAAATGTTATGAACACGAGACATACTTAGCGGTAAAGCTAGTCTATATTCCACAGTTCCTACTCGATCGAGGATTAAAAATGGGTTAATGAATCGAGGATTGAGCTTTCCTCTCTTTCTAAATCTCCTAACTCCTTTCCATGGAGCAACACGTAACAACACATGATCTCCAATATTGAATTCCACGTCCTTTCAATGAAGATCAGCATAACTCTTTTGTCGATCTTGTGAGGTTTTTATATGTTTCCGGATCGTTTGAATCTTTTCCGTAGTCATACGTACTAACTCCGGTCCCAACAACGTTGCTTCACCCACCTCATCTCATCATACTGGAGAACGACACTTTCTTCCATACAACGCTTCGAATGGAGCCATGCCAATACTTACTTGATAACTGTTGTTGTAGGAAAGCTCCACCAATGGAAAGAACTTGTCCCAACTTCCCTTGAAGTCAAGGACACAAAGTCTTAATAAATCTTTAAGAGTTTGAATAGTCCTCTCTGATTGTCCGTCCATCTAAGGATGATATGCCAAACTAAATCATAAATCAGTGCCCATAGCTTTTTGCAAACTAACCCAAAATCGTGAAGTGAATCTTGGGTCTCGATCAGAAACTATGGATACTGGCATACTATGCAATCTTACAACCTCGTTTATATACATACGAGTAAGACGTTCAAGCGTATAAGTTTCTCGTATTGGTAAGAATTGAGCAGACTTGGTCAATCTATCAACAAAGACCCAAATTGCATCTATGCCTTGAGAAACCTTGGGAAGACCAGTAACGAAATCCATGGTAATGTGCTCCCACTTCTATTCTAGAATTTCAAGTGGTTACAATGGACCTTTTGGTACTTGATGCTTTGCCTTGACTCGTTGACAAGATAAACACCTTGAGATAAACAACGCTATCTCTCCCTTCATATTGCCCCACCAAAATGTATGTCGAAGATCATGATATATTTTGGTACTCTCAGGATGGATTGCAAATAGTGTGTTGTGCGCCTCCATCATGATTTTATACTTTAACTAAGGGTCGTTAGGAACACAAAGTCTGGAGTTGACTCGAAGTATCCCTTCATCATCGATTCTTACTTCCGGCATAGTGCCTTCTTGTACTTTCTTCCTCATACGCATCAGCTCCAGGTCTGAAGCTTGAGCAGCTTTAACATTATCGATTAAAGTCAGTTCTACTCGTATATTCGCCATCATCACGTGGGTCCCTAGAGTCTTTATCTCTATCTCCATCCATTGCAAATCATACAAAATGGGCCTTTACGTTGACAATATCGCACTCAGACATCTGATATGATCTTCTACTCAATGCGCCGCCACCACGCTCGCTTTTCCAGATGGTATTGATGGTATGATCATAATCTTTCAACAGTTCAAGCCAACATCGCTGTCGCATGTTGATTTCCTTTTGAGTGAAGAAATATTTGAGGCTTTTATGATCCGTAAAGATCTCCACTTTCTCTCCATACAAGTAATGCCTCTAAATCTTTAGTGCAAAAATGACTGCTGCCAACTCTAGATCATGAGTAGGATAATTCCTCTCATATTCTTTGAGTTGTCGAGAGGCATAGGCTATGACTTTCCCATGTTACATGAGAACAAATCCTAACCATTTGCCCGAAGCATCACTGTAGATGACAAATCCCTCCGAGCCAGATAGTATTGTTAGAACAGGTGCTGAAATGAGTCTCCTCTTGAGTTCTTGAAAACTCTTCTCGCATTCCTCACTCCAACCAAATTTTTTATCTTTCTGAGTCAGCTAAGCTAATGGAGTAGCGATTCGAGAAAACCCTTCTATGAATCTCCGATAATAACCAGCTAAGCCAAGAAAGCTACGATTTTACCATCGATTTAAGTTGTTCCCAGCTTTGAATAGCTTCAATCTTTGTCGTCAATAGATATTCCATAACTTGATACCACGTGCCCAAGGAATGCTACTTCCTCGCCGTAACTCACATTTCTTCAACTTGCATAAAGCTTGTTTTCATGAAGCTTTTGAGTATCGACCTCAAGTGTTGCTTCATGATCTTCACGGCTTTTGGAATATATGAGAATGTCATCAATAAAGACAACCACAAAGTGATCCAAATATTCCTCGGATACTTTGTTCATCATATCCATGAAGGCGTTAGAGCATTAGTCAATCCAAAAGACATGACTAGAATTCATAATACCCGCATCGAAGTTCCGAAAGCCGCCTTTGAATGTCATCTGCTTCTAATCTTCAATTAGTGATATCCTAATGAAAATCAATCTTTGAAAAGAATTTAGCGCCTTTGCAATCGGGTCAAACAGTCATCAATACGTGGCAATGGGTACCTATTTTTTTGATGGTGACATGATTTAACTCCCCGATAATCAATACAAAGTCGCATACTCCCATCTTTCTTCTTCACGAATAGAACAGAGCACCCCAAGGAGAAGTACTAGGATGAATGAAACCGATGTCTAATAATTCCTCGCATTGGGTCTTTAACTCCTCGAAGTTCAATAGAGCCATTCGATATGGGCTTTGGAAATAGGTTTTGTACTCGGGTTCAAGGTCGATATAATATTCAATTTCACGCCTGGGGTAGACCATGAAGTTCTTCGTGAAATACGCCAGAAATTTATTAACAATAGAAATATCATTCAAAATTAACGTATTTTTGTTTAGATTCGTGACATGAGCTAAGAAAGCTTGACATCCGTTTTTCAATAAACGAATAGCTTTATGGATTGAGATGACAGTGATTGATTTTAATGGTTTAGTTGCTTGAATTCGCATAATAGGTTGGTTAGGAATATGAAAGCTAACAACCTTACAAAAACAATCAATTTTTGCATGATGAGTAGTTAACCAATCAATCCCTTGTAATTACGCCAAATGCAAGTATTTTCAATGAAATAAGATCGACAAGTAATGTGAGGGTATCGATTTGAACCAAACAAGACTTATAAACAAAGGGATGTAATGAAGGTTTCTCCCAAATCGGAGTTTCAATAGATAAGTCAAAGTCCAATTTCTCCTGAGTCAAATTTAAACGCTGAGCGCAAGTAGAGAAATAAAAGAATGGGTAGAACCCAGATCAAATAAGGTATATACTTCGCTAGTGTTTATGATAAGCTTACCCGTGATGACCTCGTCGTTTCCTTGCTTTCGGGACGTCACGACTAAACGCCTCCCTCGAACTACCGGCTTTTGTTTTGTTTGGGACTTGCATTTGATGCCTCCATCCCACCGGACTTGTCTGCTGCGCACGACAAAATCGCCAGTGACCTTCTTTCCACAATTGTAACACGCTTTGATGGCATCGCAGCTTTGACCGATGTGTCCCTCCCTCCACATTTGAAGCATATGATAGGTGGTCGTTTCTCCTTCCTTAACGACGGTGCCGATGTCGACGCCTTTCATCATCATTGAATCTCCTCTTCTTGAAATGTCCACTCTTATTGTTTTGACCATGATTACCATCGGCGTGGTTACCATTTCCTCGCATGATGATTCCTCCATGCTTATTTTCACCGCTTCAATGATCGCTATCACCGGTATTATCATTTTGCTTACCGCTTCTTTTTTGGTTGGGTTGACTCATTATCGCGCTCCAATAATCGAGCCCTATTAACAACATCTAAATACAAACATAGTTTATGAGAGATAAGATATCGACGATCTCTGGTTTAAAACCTCTTAGAAACATTCGTGTCATTCTCTCCTCATTATCAACCAAATGGGACGCAAACCGACAACTCTAACGAACTTCGCTTCATCGCGACACGATCCATGTTATTTTGCTCTAGTTTAATGAACTCTACCTCTTTCATGTGACGAATACTTTCGGAAAAGACTTGTCGTTGAATGCTTCTTGAACTTCTCCCAATACATCTTCAAGGTCAAGAGTCGAGTACGCGCTTTACGATTCCCACCAAGAATTTGCCTCTCGCCAAGAATATGAAGGTGGCAAAGGAACCTTTTGCTCCTGAGCATCCCAAGACATCAAATATCTTGTTGATCTGCTTTATCCACGCTCTCCGCCTTAAGTGGTTTTGGCTCTCCAAAAACTCCTGGGGTCCTAGCTCCTCGAACTGCTTGGTGGTTACCGTCTGAGAGTTTCCAGTGTTTTCACCTGCATTTGGACAGAGCCGCTTCACTCGATGTCGTATGAATTGCATAAAGCCTCTGAACATCCCATCGTTCATCATCTAGTCAGTGTTGTTGTTTGCCTGAGGATTGTCGCCTTCCTGATGCACATTATCCTGATTATTGATCTGTGGAGACTCAACGGTCTCTTGTGCTCCATTGATGTTCTCAACATTCTCATATGTCATTTTCAAATACTGCCACAAAACAAGGGTTAATTAACATATCACATATTATCCCTATACTCTGACCGACCAATTAAATACCAAATAAACTTAGGTAGGCCATACTAGCGAAAGAATTCCCCGTCTCTCCCCTCCTAGTTCTTATCTCACATTTCAGCTAGGGATCATATCCCTAAGCTTCGATACCAACTGTGACACCCCCAAAATAGGTATACATCACCGATTCTGAGTCGCCAAATAAATGGTACAGAATACAAATATAATCTTAAATATACAACAAGAGCTGTGAGTTTTAATACAAATATTATCTTCTAGACAATATCCACTCTTAGAATAAGTCCTCATTCAAATTTTTATCACACTATTTCATAGAATAGTGAGGACTACTAATGCTATCATCTAGACCGTCACTCCGTTCCCCGACTAGTCCCTGCTACGTTCTCATTTCCTGAAGAGAACAATGAAAGCAAAAGGGTGAGCTCAACTAGCCCAGTAAGAAATATTATGACTAAGATAATGCAGAATAAATTATCGTTAGCCTTCAATAGTGTTAAACTGATAAAATATAACAAACATCAAGTTTAACTACAGCAGAACAAACAATCCATTAAAAGAGTCAAGTAGAGAATAAAATCTACTATCTTTTATGATTTAAAAAGGTTTTTCATCACTTTTATCGCTGAGACTCAGCTTAATAATTAATCCACATCATCCCTGCACTACGGCCAAGGATATTCATTAGTATCATAACCATAAATTATCCATGCACTACGGGCCAAGGATATTCGTGTATTCATCAATGGTCATGATCATGACAACAACTTTCCATCAATGCACTACGAGCCAATGAGCATTTTTACCATATCATTTGTAACTTTACGGTCATGATTATATCGAATAATCCCTGGTCATAATCATACCAAGTCCATCTATGCACAAGAGGCCACAAATGACTTTCAATATAATATAAGCATGAGGATGATGACAATGATATAAGAATTCAATAAAACAAGTTCAAGAATTAATTTATCCAAAATTCAATAACGTCCAAATTGTCAACATGATACTGCTTTGTAGAGTAAAATTCAAGAATGCTCAGAAGAATATTTCCATGAAAAGATACTAGATGAAGCGCAAAAATCAAGGATATTCCACTAATTTTATGGAGTATAAAAGCCAAAACTTTAACCAACTGAGTATAATAAAGAATGGAATAACAAAAGAAATCACCAGGCATGCGATAGATCACATGTATATATGTTATTCCAATGTAATAATAAATAACGGAACCAGTCATAAGTAAACGCATTATATGTGATATTCCAACAGTAATAATAAATAATGGAACCAGTCATGAATAAACGCACGCATGTGATGTTCCAACAGAATAATAAATAATCTAATTCAGTGTCACGCGTAAAACGCACAAACAGGATGTTCCAACAGAATAATAAAGAATGGAATAACAGAAGAATTTCACCAAGTATAGGGTAGTCCGCGTATATAGGTTATTCCAACAGAATAATAAAGAATGGAATAATAAAAGTTCACTTCATGAATACGAAAGAAATAATACCCCTTACCGTTAAAGAAACTGGATATAGGAAAAGTGAGGTAGCAGACTTCTCTTCTTCTTTCTCTCTATAATTTTCTCTCTCTAGAGTTTCAGTGAATTCGTAAGAAATAATGAAGGAATGAGCTTCTATTTATAGGAGAATGGAAAGGCACTGTGTAAGGATTTCTTCATGGATGAAATAATTCAAAGACGCACGGACTTCATACGCAACATTTGGTTGATTGAAATTCAATGAAATCAATCAAGTAAAACAACATATAATATATATATATATATATATATATATATATATATATATATATATATATAAACCACATGTTGATTTGAAAAAATAACCCACTTGTGATTCCTTTTTGAATTCATATCCCACGACATCTTACCTATACCAAAATCATATATATAATACTTCCCACCACCCACCAAAATATCCCACACACTTTATATATAATATATATAACTAATATAATACACACACACACACACACACACACACACACACACACACACACACACACACACACACATATATATATATATATATATATATATATATATATATAACAGAACTGAGTCAACTTTCTACCGACGATTTTGGAAAATGGGTAAATGAGAATCCAAATAATAAGCCAATTTAAAACAATTACCTTATAAAATCACCTCAATATTTTTAACAACATTTATCATCATTATTATAATTCACAATATTAATCGACTGTGTCATTCCTGTGAAAAAGGGGGGCTTTCCAATAAGGATTTCTCCTATCATGCAAATTAGGTGACCAAACCTCTCCTCGATGTAACTTCTATATTGTTGATATTGCAAATTATAATATTAATAACTCATCTATCTCAATTATTGATTTAATAATATATTAAATATCGACAATAATCAATCAAATAACGTGAGATACTATGCAACAATTATTAAAGCAATAATTGAACAAAACCGAAAGTGACTTCTCACGTAAGCATCAATAATTAATACTTTGTGTGCTACTATGCTACCACGCCAGATTCCCTCGTATTTTAACAATCGAGTGTTTCAACAGCTTAACTGTGAAAACTTCCGCCGTTATTTTTATAAAATATTTTTGTCGCTTTTCTCGATCCGAAAATAATTCCGTGTGTGGTCCACTTAATGATTGTGTCGTCGCATTTAATATTTCCCCGTTAAAACGAATATTCCCCACCAATCGAATATTATATAACAACTTGCGTACTTTGCAAAATTTATAAATATTACCCACAACTATAACATTATATCAAATTCACTTCATAATATTTAAAAATGATATTTATAGAAAAAAAATTTCTTTATTAAAAAACTTGGGGTCTTACATACATTACCTTTTACGACTGGTATGATCAATATCAAGGTAAATGTAATGTTATAACTAAAACTCAATGAATTAAAGAAGATAGGTCAAAAGTCTCTTCTAGTCATCCCCGGCTAGAAACTGTCCTACTTCCAGTTAAAAATACATCTGTTGTTGCCAGTCCTTTTAAGATTTTGGATGGTAATAAAGATAATAAAAAAATTATTGAACAATTAAATTTTAGTAATCAATATCTAGCAACCGTAGGAAGACAGCTAGATAGAATTGAAGAAAAATTCGAGGAAACCACTATTAAAAAACCAGATTCAAAGATTGAACATCCTTTGATAAAATTACCAGAAAATAGAAGTAAATTAGGTTTACCTAATAATGATGGCAATCTTGTTCGATCTATTGATAAGTTATTTAAAAAGTTAAAAACTGAGCCCAGTTCAAGCGGTACTATCGCTATTATTGATCAAGTTAAAACTGATATTGAAAGCAGTTCCATATCAGATCATTCTGATTTTTGTTTCAGTACCAGATTTTAATGATTAGTTAAAAAAATTAACAGTTAAAAACACTAGTATAACCAAGAATTGGTACTCTAGACCTACTCCTCCGGATTTACAATTCGAAGAGAGAAATCTAGATAAGCAATTCTCTGTTTCATCCAATAAAATTTACGAATGGAACATAGATGGCTTCAATGAACAAGAAATTTTAAACAAATTAAATCACATGTCTATGGTAGCAAATAGCTATATAACTAAATTCAACAATTTGACTCAGCCAGATATTGTTGAGTTAATCGCTAGTGGATTCACTGGTATTCTCAGGTCTTGGTGGGAAAAACATCTCACTGAAGATACTAGATTATCAATAATTCATGCTGTCCAGTTAGACGATGACGACAACCTCATCTTTGATGAAGATGTTGGTGTTGGTCCGCCTGATGGAGTCAATACTTTAATATTTACCATAATTAAACATTTCATTGGTACCCCCAGTAATATCACTGAAAGAATTCATGATCAGTTAAGTAATCTCACTTGTCCCACTCTAAGTGATTTTAGATGGTACAAAGATGTCTTTAATTCCCGAGTTATGATGCGTAATGATAGCAATAAACCATTCTAGAAAGAAAAATTCGTCAATGGGTTACCTTCATTATTTGCACATAAAGTTCGTGAAGAGTTAAGCAAAAATTTAGGATATATTGATTATGATAACCTAACCTATGGTGACATAATCAGTTATATTCAAAAAATTGGTTTAAAAATGTGTATTGATTTTAAATTAGCCAAACAAGCTAGTAAAGACAAGAAAAAAAGCCAAGTATGAGTTAGGAACATTCTGTGAAAAATACGATTTACCTCCTATTGCTCCCTCTAGAAGGAAGCATGTGCATAAACATATTGAGCATCATAAAAGTCATAGGCATCATAAACGCAGTCATAAAAAGGATAAAAATCAAGATGAATATTACACTAAACCCAAACCCACAAGAAAAAATTATAATAAAAAATCATCTAAAAAATTCGATAAAAGTAAAATTGTTTGCCACAATTGTGGGCAGAAAGGGCATTACAAAAATGAATGCAAAATAAAAAAGAAATTATCCCAGTTAAATATTTCTAACAAAGACACTGAACAGTTATTAGAGTTAATGAGGATAGAGAACAACTTCAGTAATGATGAAGGTTCTGATATTCCTGATTCATCTAATAACATTTCCAGTAGCAATGAAGTAGATAGTGACAACGAAGAAGTTACTATTTGTGCAGATAATTACAATGAAAAATGTTGCATTAAAAGATTGAATGTAATTACCAAAGAGGATAAAGAAAGTTCTTTGCTAATTGATTTGATTAATAAAATTTCTGATCCTGAGATAAAATCTCAGTATACTAAACAGTTAAAAGATTTATTAACCAAAGATAATAGAGTTAAGGACAAAATTATTAAAGCAAAAGAAAAACCAGTATTTAGTCTTAATAAAACTTTAGAAAGATTTAAAACTCCAGTCAAGGAAATTACCCTTCCTGAGTTAAATCAAGAAGTTAATAAACTGAAAAGAGAAATTTCTAACTTAAAATTGGAAGTTTCTAATTTAAGAAAAGAGTTTGATGACAAAAAATTCGATCTTCAAGTCCATGATTCCTCTTCTAGTGATGAAGATCACGATGAGCCTGAATCATCAAGAACAAAAGAAGAGCCAGATCTCTTTGTCCAAGGTCTTACTTTTAAACGAATTAATGATATCACCATTCAAAAATGGTATATCTCCATTAACTTAGTTGTTGATAAAACCTTTTCAATACAACTTTCTGCCTTAGTTGATACTAGTGCAGATCTTAATTGTATTCAAGAAAGTCTAATCCCAACTAAGTACTATAAGAAAACTAATAAAAAATTAAATTCAGCCAATGGTAGTCAAATGAAAATAAAATATAAACTGCCTAAGGTTCATATCTGTCAAGATAATATGTGTTTCAAAATATCATTTGTTTTGATCCATAATCTTATTGATAAGATCATCTTAGGGTTACCATTTATATATTTATTATACCCTTTTACTACCAGTAATGAAGGATTAAGTTGTAAACATTTAGGAAAAAGATTAACATTTAAATTCCTTATTAAACCTAAAGAAAGAGATTTAAAATTTATTCAAGAAGAATCTATTCCAAATCATTAAATTTATTAAATTATAAATCCACCCATTTGAATTTCTTAAAGGAAGAAATTAAGTACAAATGAATTGAAGAACAATCGCAGAATACAGAAGTTCAAGCAAAGATAGAAGAATTAAAAACCTATTTAAAGGATAACCTTTGTTCTGATTCTCCTAATGCCTTCTGGCATCGGAAGAAGCACGTTGTAAGGCTCCCTTACGCTAAGGAATTCAAAGAGCACTTGATTTCTACTAAGGCTAGGCCAATACAAATGAATCACGAATAAATGGAGTTATGTAAAAAGGTGATTAATGATCTTCTTAGTAAAGGTTTAATTAAGCCTAGTAAATCCCCATGGTCATGTCCCGCCTTTTATGTCAATAACGAAGCAGAAAAGGAGAGAGGTGTTCCCCGTCTAGTAATCAATTACAAACCATTAAACCAAGTCTTAGAATGGATTAGGTACCCTTTCCCTAATAAGGATGACCTCATTAACCATTTAAGCAATTCCACTATCTTTAGTAAATTTGATCTCAAATCTGGTTTATGGAAAGTTGCCATTCACCCCAGTGACAGATACAAAACAACCTTCACTACCCCATTTGGCCATTATGAATGGAATGTTCAAGCATTTGGCCTAAAAAATGCTCCCAGTGAATTTCAGAATATTCTCAATGACATTTTGAATCCTTTCAGTCATTTTATCGTCGTCTATATTGATGATATTCTCATTTTTTCTAATTCTATTGAAGAACACATTAAACATTTGAAATCGTTCTTCAAAACAGTTAAAGATAATGGACTTGTCTGTTCACCTTCCAAATGAAGCTTATTTCAAGCTAAAGTTCAGTTTCTTGGTTTAAATATTTATCGTGGACCCATACAGCCTATTGACAGAGCTATTCAATTTGCTGACAGATTCCCAGATAAAATTACCAATAAAACCCAACTACAGAGGTTTCTAGGCTCGCTCAATTATAGTGGCAAGTTCTATAAAAACCTCAGGAAGATTTGCAAACCTCTCTTTCAGCGTTTGCAAGACAATCATCCCCCTTGGACTGACATTCATACTTCTGTCGTCCAGCAAGTTAAATGATATGTTAAGGCTTTGCCTTGCCTTGGCATCTCCAATGACTCTGCTTTTAAGATCGTTGAGACTGATGCCTCTTACATTGGATTCGGAGGTATTTTAAAGCAAAAGTTAACACTCAATTCTCCCGAAAAAATTATTCACTTTCATTCCGGTGCATGGAAGCTACACAGTTAAAACACAGTACTATTAAAAAGGAAATACTTTCTTTAGTATTATGTATTAACAAATTTCAAAGTGACTTATTGAATCAAAAAAATTTAGTTCGCATTGACTGCAAATCAGCAAAATATGTTCTAGAAAAAGATGTTGAAAACATAGCCTCTAAACATTCCTTTGCTAGATGGCAAGCCTTATTAAGTATCTTTGATTTTGAGATTGAGTGCATTAAAGGCAGCAACAATTCAATTCCTGATTTTCTCACTCGGGAATTTATTAATACAGGTACTGTCCGTCCATCATGAGTACTAGAGGAGCATCTTCCTCTCGTGGTCTGGGTCGCCCTACTGTCCCAAGTAATCAACCAAAAGGAACCTTGGTTCCTCATCCAGTTAACCCAATTTATCAAACCACCAACAAATTCACCAGTCTTGGTACAATACCCAAGCCATACAGTTCAGCCTTAGCTAGTAACCCAGTCCCAGTTGACCCTTTTTCCAATCAGTCAAAGGCCTCCGTTTCAAACCCCAGTCATCCTCCTTCTGGGTATATGATTAAATGGACCATTCACCTGTTTCAAATTGAACCCCATATGAAACCTAAAGATGACCTAGTTAAATTGGTCGCCCAGTTCTTTCCTTCCGGATGGCATTTCCAGCCCCTTGCTCTTTATAAATCCCTTGTGTATTATAAGGATATCCTTTTTGAAACTGAGTCAATCTTTGTTAAATCCATTTATGCTAATAATGATAAAACCAAAGTATTTTATCATTCATTGTATATTAAACAGTTCATTCTAATGTCTGATTGGGGAAAACATCATTCTGACCTTATGCAGCTATCTAATCAGGATAACTCTTATTGTTATTATGATTATATGGAAGCCTGGTATAGAGTTTGCCTTTTTCAAAATGAGTCAAACAGTCATTCATGGTTTTTTTAGTTCGATCATAAGTTCAAAAGCCAGTTTCCCCATTGGTTCTCTCACTGGTGGATGAGGTTTGGTTCCACTTATGATCTCCTTCCTGAACCATTGAAAGTTCAACTTAGTCATTTTTACAACCATAGTAAATACAATCCAAAGTATGATGGCGTCCCTGTCATTCTTCAATTTGTTAGTAAATATAAGATTCCCTGGATTCTCAAATGGTAGTATGACATTAAAACCCCAACTAAAGTAACCGATCCGTATGGTCGAGATTTCAATTTGGCGGAAGCCTGTACCCTTTGTGAACCATTCCCTCTTCTCTCTCGACAATTTTTCATCAAATGGTGGGATAAGTTTGATGTTAATAGAATTGTTAGTCAAGTTCAGTTAGAATTTCCCACCGTCCCTCTTAAGGTTCTTCCAGTCTCGTCCAAAGAACCTGTTAGGTTTGTAATATTCAAGAACGCAATCAAATTGCAAAAATAAGCGGAAGTGAGATAAAATCATAGTTTTAAAAATTTTACAAACCATATACCTGGATCACCCTTTATGCACAATTATTAATTAAACGAAAAAGATGAATAAGAAACATACCCTTGAAGATCTGAGCTTCCTCAGGTACAAGTTCACCTCAAATCCTTTTCGCGTTCAACTTGAATCCACCGGGTTTGGTTCCTTCATTTGATCAACGTTAGCCACCCAAGTGTTTGGCCTCTAGAGGTGATCCACCAAGGAAGAAGAAGGATTTAAGAAGATGGGTGGTTGGCTAAACCCTAGTTTTTCTATCTCTATAGAAAATGAGCGTACTCTCCAACATTTGGAATTGTGTATATCTTGATATCTGTTATATGACTCATCTTATAAAGATATCAGGTAACCTTATTTAATAAAATAAGGTATTATTTAATTAAACTCTTTTAATTAAATGGGCTCCCTAATCTTATTAGGGATAATTAATTAAACTCCTTTAACTAATTTTCCCTCCTAATCCTATTAGGAATAAATGAGAGTACTTATATTAAATTAATTCCTAAACTCTTTTAGAAATTAAAATAATAATAATAATTATAATAATATTAATAAGACTCCTCTTATTAATTTATATTTAATATTTCTAAAATATTAAATAATAAATATTAAGCTATTTAATTTATTTTATCATCATAGATTAAATTAAATATACATAACATATTATTACGATTATGCCATTAACTTCTTAAATAATTATTCTTCCTTTTATGGTGTGACCCTTTAGGTTCTCCATATTAAACCTATTGTGAATAAATCAATTAGAACAATTCTAATCTTATTTAAATAAATAAATTAAACAATTAATTTATTTAAATAAATAATATTTATTCTACAATAGGGATAAGCCTCCCTAAATGATCAACGACTTTCCAAATAATATAGATTTCAACATTAATCATAAAAGAACCTTTGAGTAAATAGTTACTGTACAATTCAATCCTTCCACCATACAATGTCCCAATTAAATATAAGACATGGAATTACCACAAGTCTTATTTTATTTAATTATATGTATTTCGACTCTTAAATGCACAACTCCAAATAATGCAAATTAGAAACTCCTTTCTAATTTCATTCTCCTTATGCCAAGGACTACTCGGGTTGTCATTTATCGAATCACATAGACATTTCTCTTCTTTTAATAAGTGGTAGATTCTTTATCGATCATACATTATCTCCATGTACAACTTATTATACCCAAGCATACCTTTTGATATACCCTAAGGGTCTTAAGGAATAAGTCAAAGTATAACTCATCATACACAAGATACTATGATGATCTCAAGTCCAAGGATCACTTGTACTACTATCACTACAGAATTCCTATCGACAGCAAGTATAACTCCATTAGGTATTCCTTAGCGAGCCAATGCTCAAATGAACTTATTCTCTAATAAGCACCTACATACTTGCTTTAGTGTCTCCACATATATGATCATGAGATCAATCATCCTCATCCAATGAAAGCAGCAACGATGTATGTAATCTATCCCATTCACTAATCCCCAATTTAGTAATCCAATGATTGGAAACTATTTTAGTTTTAAGCTTTCTAAGAATTTAGATCTCATTAGAATGATCATCATCATTATTCTAAAAGCATTGCTTAAAACTATGGGGTTATCACATATTATAAAACAAAGATCATGTAGATAATTAAAAGCCTTTAATAAATAAATAATTTTTATTAATAAATGAATAAGATTGTTACAAAGTATATGCTTTATCATCAAACATGATTGGCTTTGTGCATACTACTTTCAGGTCTCCCACTTGCACTAAAGCCAATCGCCATGGTATTTCATACCTTCTTCTCTAAGTGACGATTATCCTGTCATTTGGATAAGCTTTAGTTAATGGATATGTAATGTTGTTCATGAGAGTCCACTATCTCGTATAGTGATTTCCATCTTTCAATGATTCTAATAATCAAATGAAAGTGCCACAACACATGTTTAGATCCAAGATGAGACTTGGGAACTATTCCTAGTTCTCAGTAATGAACTTTTAATCCAAACAATCAACTTGCGACTTCATTTATAGCTATATACTTTGTCTTTATCACTAAACCAAAGAACTCTTTCTTTGTTTGGAACCTTTCCAATTCAACTCGCACCACCGCTCAAGATAACGCTTTACCTTAAAGTGGATTTTCATCATCTTCTTAGTGCATCTCGAAAACTTGAGTCTCATAAGCCCTCTAGTTTTAATTTAGACCCACCATGAATATGATCATATCCTTAGTGCCGGTTAAGCACTTTAAGATGTTTTTCACCGACTCATAGTGAACTTCTCCAGAATATGACTGATCAACATTAGGTCTCGTATATTTAATTGCATACATGATAGTCACTCATGCGACCTCTCTTTTCGAGAGTCTGTGGGGACTATTAAGAGATATACTCCATAGCTCATCTACATGAGACATCTCTTGGAGTTTGCCATGCTAAACAACTTTAGCATCAAATGAATATACGTTCCTTGGGTTAAGTCGAGCATCCTCTTAAATCTATCTATATAGATTTATATCCCCAATTAAGATACTCTTCCAAACCATTCATGGAGGAATGTTTAGACAACTTTATCTTTACTAATTGTAGCATTGGTATGTCATTCCTTATCCGTAGTATATCAACATATAGTACTAGGAATGTCACGATGCTCCCATCGACCCTTTTGCATACACACTAGAACTCTTACCTCATCGTATGTAATCGGATCATCATCATCTATGATGATGCGTACCTCATCATCATCATCATCTATGATGAATACATACCTCCTAGGTATCTTCAATCTTATTCAAGATTTACGATTTGGTTGTGGTACAATAGTTCATCTACTGTGTTCCTCTTATTTGACTTATAGTGTTTTGTGGTTCTTGAACTCTACAAGATCTATTATCCTCCCACTAGCCCCTTTAATGATAAACACCTTTATCTTAGAAGGCGCCGTGTTTCATGATAAACACCTTTTGCTAAGTAGGATTATAGAACATATGCCCTAAACTTACTTTAGGATGTCCCACAAATCAGACTTGTCAAATCTTGTCCCAAGCTTATCCTTTTGAAACCTTTTCACATAAGTTGGAACCCTTATCTTAACAAACTTAAGATTAGAATCCTCCCCGTCCATAACTTTTATGGAGTCTTGGGGCGGGATTTTGAGGTTACCATTTTCGTAGATATGCAGCCATTTCTAGGACATTATCCCGTATACACTTTGACCGTCAATAAAATCATTATGGACCGCACTATGTCCAACAAGGTACGATTTTTCCTTTCGGATACATCAATCAATTATTATGTGATCTGAGGCGTCCATTAATGAGAAACCATTTGAGATGATCTAAAAACTTATTGCACAAATATTTATTCCTTGATCTAATCAATGAATCTTAATACTTTGCCAATTTGTTTCACTTCTGAATTCTTTGAACCTTTCAAATAATTCACACTTGTATTTCAGCAAATACACACATTCAACTCTTTGAATGATCATCTCCTTTTCTTATACTAGTTTGTTCAATTTACAAAATTATTTTCACGTAAATCAAGTATACAAAATCCATTAAGTAATATTCCAGTTCTATACAAAACATTATTATTATAAATAGAACAACAATTGTTCTTAATTATAATACCAAAGATTTCATCATTGTCCAACAATAAAATGGAAATAATATTTTAACAAGAACTGGAATACAATAACAACTTATCGACTTAATAGATTTGCCTTAGTAGGCATTGCTAAACTATAAGTTTCTATGGCTAATATGGCAACCTTTGCTACATTTCTATTATAGATTACTTATATTTGTTTATCTTTCTACTACATTTGGTCCCTTCATAAATCTATATTTATGATAACCAAAGCCGGTATCCAATACCCAAGTAGAACCTCGACTTAAAGAAAATTTATTTTAAATTATGAACAAAATTGTATTTGTAATCAAACTTCACTAAGCTTTTTTGGTTAGCCTCTCTGCAAGATGCTTCTTGTAGTTTCTTTTCGTTGTCCGAAGCTTATTGTAGTGGAAGCAAACTCCTTTCTTATCCGTGATCGCTTTTGTTCTTATTATCCTTTGTTTATGCCTTTCTATTTACCTTCTTTAAATCGTTCTTCTTTTCAGAAGATCCTTTGGCCCCTACCAGTAAGACTTGATCTTTCTTGGTTGGAAAGTGACTCTCAACATTTTTCAACATGTTAAGCAAATCAGCGAGGCTGATATCTAGCTTGTTTATATGAAAAATTCACAACAATTGTGAAATGAGCCCGGGAGTGAGTGCAAGATCAAATCTTGGCTCAACTCTCCATCCATGACAAAACCAGTTGTCCTAATTGATCAATCAAATTGATTATGTTAAGAACTTTTTGTCTGTACTATAGTGTCATTGGCCATTCTAGATCTGAAGAGCTCCTTAGATAGCTGATATCTATCAGTCCTACTTTCCTCACCATCAACTACTTGATGTGCAGGAATATAGTAGGAGCATCCATAGTTTCATGCTGACGCTGAAGCTCGTTACTCATAGATGCGAGCATGATGCATTGAGCCAACTGTGCATCATCTTGCCACTTTCTAAAAGTAGCAATGTCTTCCTCGGAGGCATTGTCTGCAACCATTGCAGGGATAGACGTATTAAGGACATAAGATAGCTTTTCAGCCATGAGAACTATTCTCATCTTCCTTAACCAATCCATTTAATTCGGTCTGGTTAATTTAACATCTAATATGCTTCGCAGTGATAGTAATTTTAGACATTGTAAAATTCTGTAAATGAATTTGTAATTAACAACATTTTAACATACATTCTTTTATTAATTACCAAAATAAATTAGGTCTTGTTTTAAATTGGTATCTCCCACTATTTTCTTCAAACTATATTACCTCACTTATATAGTTCTTAAGCAAAATCTAATTAAAGATTTGCTAGTGAGAATAAGGATCCCATTTCAAATGTATATAGCCTTGTGGTGACACAACAAACTACTATATATAAATAAATAGGTAGACAACTTTTGTCAATTACATCAACTATGCAACTCCTTTTCTTTTGCCTCTTAGATTATTTTGATCAAGTGGTGGCACATCCGAATCAAAATTATCCAAGTTAAGTCCCACCTAGCACTCCATATATTCAAAAAAGAAAAATATCATCCTTGTGGTGACACAACAAAACAATATTGTTCAATTTTCTTTATAAGCATCAAATGTGATAAATTAACATCTTAAATACTTAATACTTGCCTTGTGGTGACACAACAAACTCATATTAAATATTTAATACTCTATTAATTTTATCATGCTAGAAGGCTAATGCCGTTCGATATTCCAAATATCTTTGAACGCTTAGACTTAATATAAAAAAATTGAGGGTTTGTTATTAATTTATCTCATCTTGTTTAGCGCCATGCACATATATATATAAAAATACGCCATTATATTAATTAACATGCGAAGCATGTTTGCATAATATATAATATATATAGTATAAGCATGCACATATAGAATACTATATTCTACCCGATTGATTATGGACTTTTATTCTAGTTTGGTTCACTAGAGCCACCAAGTGAACCAAAAGGTCAAACCCTAGGGTGCAAGAAATAATATTTAAATATAACTATTACATTTAAACCCTGGGCTCCATTACAAACGGGTCTTCAAGCGCCTCCTTGCTCCTTGATCTCCAATTTTTAAAATTAATTCTAACTATTCCTATTACAAAACTATTTAAAATAAATAGAAACCTTGATCGTGATCGAGGGAAGTACATAGGAGGGAGTTAGAATTTACATTAAGAAAAAAATAGAGAAGACGCAGGTACGCAGAATTCCCATTTAATAAAACCCATACATTCATGCATCCAACTAAAATAAAATCCAATCACATTGGTCAATAATCCATAATCAATCCCATTTATTATCATACACATCATCATACGCATCAATAAATAACATTCATCTTATGAATAATAAACATTTAATATATATATATTGATATCATTTAATGGGCAAATTTAGTTAGTATAAAATCTAATTTTGAATCAAAATAAACTCCTTTATTTTAATCCAAATTTAAATCAAAATAAAACTATTTTATTTTAATTTATCCAATTTTGAATAAAATAAACTATTTTATTTTAATCAAAATCTTTAATCAAAATAAACTCCTTTATTTTAATTAATTATGAAATCCAATTCCATGTAAAAAAATAACTCCTTTATTAAAGGAAACACAGATTCTCTTTCCTATTCATAAATAAACTCTTTTATTTTGAATAATATGAAATCATATTTCATATCTAAATAAACTCCTTTATTTAAGGAAATTAGGATTCTCTTTCCTATTCACAAATAAACTCTTTTATTTTGAATAATATGAAATCTTATTTCATATCTAAATAAACTCCTTTATTTAAGGAAATTAGGATTCTCTTTCCTATTCACAAATAAACTCCTTTATTTTGAATAACATGAAATCCTATTTCATATCTAAATAAACTCCTTTATTTAAGGAAATATGGAATCCAATTTCAACTCTAATTTGTTATCATGGAATCCAATTTCAACTCTAATTAGTTAGCATGAAATTTAATTTTAAAATTAAAATAAACTTTTTATTTTAATTATAAAATAATTAAGAATATATATATATATATATATATATATATATATATATATAACTATTATATATATAATATATAAGTAATCAAGTTATGGAATCAGATATATATATATATATATATATATATACAACTCAGAATTATATATATATACGGTTTGTAACTATATATAATAAACGCTTCTTTTTGATTTCAAGGTTTCCTGCAGGAAGGTACGGATATTATATAAGTGAATCACTTTTCATATTGAAAATAATGGCCACGTGAATCAGCAGGTGATTATCACGCGAATCTACAACGAGAGAAAAAAAAAAATTCACGATTTTTTTTTTAAATTAAATTTTATATAATAAAATTATGCCCAATTAAATTATTTTAAACACATATCAATATACATATCAAATTAAACAATTAATAATTTGCATAAAGGTTTGGCTCTGATGCCACTGTTAGGTTTGTAATATTCAAGAACGCAATCAAATTGCAAAAATAAGCGGAAGTGAGATAAAATCAGAGTTTTAAAAATTTTACAAACCATATACCCGGATCACCCTTTATGCACAATTATTAATTAAACGAAAAAGATGAATAAGAAACATACCCTTGAAGATCCGAGCTTCCTCAGGTACAAGTTCACCTCAAATCCTTTTCGCGTTCAACTTGAATCCACCGGGTTTGGTTCCTTCCTTTGATCAACGTTAGCCACCCAAGTGTTTGGCCTCTAGAGGTGATCCACCAAGGAAGAAGAAGGATTTAAGAAGATGGGTGGTTGGCTAAACCATAGTTTTTCTATCTCTATAGAAAATGAGCGTACTCTCCAACATTTGGAATTGCGTATATCTTGATATCTGTTATATGACTCATCTTATAAAGATATCGGTAACCTTATTTAATAAAATAAGGTATTATTTAATTAAACTCTTTTAATTAAATGGGCTCCCTAATCTTATTAGGGATAATTAATTAAACTCCTTTAACTAATTTTCCTCCTAATCCTATTAGGAATAAATGAGAGTACTTATATTAAATTAATTCCTAAACTCTTTTAGAAATTAAAATAATAATAATAATTGTAATAATATTAATAAGACTCCTCTTATTAATTTATATTTAATATTTCTAAAATATTAAATAATAAATATTAAGCTATTTAATTTATTCTATCATCATAGATTAAATTAAATATACATAACATATTATTACGATTATGCCATTAACTTCTTAAATAATTATTCTTCCTTTTATGGTGTGACCCTTTAGGTTCACCATATTAAACCGGTTGTGAATAAATCAATTAGAACAATTCTAATCTTATTTAAATAAATAAATTAAACAATTAATTTATTTAAATAAATAATATTTATTCTACAATAGGGATAAGCCTCCTAACGATCAACGACTTTTCAAATAATATAGATTTCAACATTAATCATAAAAGAACCTTTGAGTAAATAGTTACTGCATAATTCAATCCTTCCACCATACAATGTCCCAATTAAATATAAGACATGGAATTCTTCACAAGTCTTATTTTATTTAATTATATGTATTTCGACTCTTAAATGCACAACTCCAAATAATGCAAATTAGAAACTCCTTTCTAATTTCATTACGCCTTAACCAAGGACTATTGGGTTGTCATTTATCGAATCACATAGACATTTCTCTTTTTTAATAAAAGTGGTAGATTCTTTATTGATCATACATTATCTCCATGAAACTTATTATACCCAAGCATACCTTTGATATACCCTAAGGGTCTTAAGGAATAAGTCAAAGTATAACTCATCATACACAAGATACTATGATGATCTCAAGTCCTAGGATCACTTGACTACTATCACTACAGAATTCCTATCGACAGCAAGTAAAACTCCATTAGGTATTCCTTAGCGAGCCACGCTCAAAGAACTTATTCTCTAATAAGCACCTACATACTTTTTTAGTGTCTCCACACATATGATCACGAGATCAATCATCCTCATCCAATGAAAGCAAGTTAACGATGTACCAATCTATCCTGGATTCACTAATCCCCAATTTAGTAATCCAATGATTGGAAACTATTTTAGTTTTAAGCTTTCTAAGAATTTAGATTTCATTAGAATGATCATCATCATTATTCTAAAAGCATTGCTTAAAACTATGGGTTTATCACATATTATAAAACAGCATTATGTAGATAATTAAAAGCCTTTAATAAATAAATACTTTTAATTAATAAATGAATAAGATTGTTACAAAGTATATGCTTTATCATCAAACATGATTGGCTTGTGTGCATACTACTTTCAGAACCTTCTAGTCAATCAAAAGAGTCAAAACCCAAAGAGTCAAAAATTAGCCCTACTGGTTTGTCTTGTTCTCATGAAATTTCTGATTTCAAGAATTGTTCCAGTAAAGAATTAAAATTAATAGCCCAAGCACTTAACAAAAGAATCGATGAGTTACACGAGCAAGCTTCTGTTCATTCTTCTTCCTCTTCTCAGAATGCTTTAGTCAGCCAGTTTGCAGATAATGATGGTCAATGTTATCCATATGGCACCATCGATCTACAGGATGCTCAGGACCCATTTGCCTGACTTCCCAAACATGCACACCCCCTCGCAAATCAATCAATCAAGAAGATCTGCTTTTTCCACCGAAAGCGCCTCCAATACATGCACCGCCCTCTAGAAAGATTTAAAGTTAAAAGATGTTCCCTCTTTTCCACCGAAAGCATCTACTGAGTCAAAAGTTGTTAGCCTCTTTATCTAAAGTAGCCGGAAGTGTATGTATTTAGTCAAAAGTTAGCACTATTCATCCACAGTTGCTTGTCTGTAATGATTTATTTTGTAATAGTTCCTTTCCTTATTCTATAAAAGGAAACCGAACTCAATTAGCAAAATAGACTTAGAAACTAAGAAAGACTCTGAGTTCCTTCTCAGACGAATCTTTGGTTTCTACCACTGTTTAGCCCATCTTAACCCCTTCTTCTCTTTCTTCTTAAATGTTCTAAGTTAAATTGTAAGTCACTTTAATTTTAAGTTTGTTTTGTAAATAGCTTCAGTTATCAATAAAATTATTTCTGTTTATAGTAATTAAATTGTGTCGTTTATATGAATTTCTGTTATTCTTCTTATTCTCTTTGCTTCCGCCCCCAAATGGTATCAAAGTCATGCTGTTTTTGTTCTAGTTGCCAGTAAGATCTCAGTAATCTGTTCTTCTCCTTACTATTTTTAAAATTTCTCTTTTATTCTTGTTCCAAAGTCACCTAACTTGCTGTAGTCCACCTAGTTCGTGTTTAACCTTTGTAAGTCTCTTGGGTGAGCAGTGCTGGGTTATAGAACATAGGTATGAGTCTACCTAAGGTAAGAGGGTATGAATGGAAGAACTCTGTAAAAGATGAGTAGATTATTTAGGTCTAACTCCTCTGCTAGTAATCGGTCAACTTTGCCCCCTGTCCCAGACATAGTTAACCAAGAAACTCATAGTTATGAAAATATCAATCAAGCTTTGCATAATTGGAACATACCTAAGGTTTCCCCTAAAGAAATATACCAGTCAACCTTTTTAGATAATATTACATTGCCTAGTCGATGGACTTTACCCAGTGAAATTCCTCAACAACTTGTAGTTAACAACTTGTCAAATATTGAAAATGTTAAACAATTTTCTGATGGAACGGTCAAAATAAGTTTTGAGAGTACAAGAAGACCAGTTATTATAGAAGATTTTACTAGTTCTTCAGCACCTTCAATTCACACCCAAAGAGATACTGAAGTACTTAGTAACCCTTTTGTTAGGGATATTAAATTAAAAGGTATCCTTAATCAAGGTCAAGCTAGTCATCCTTGTTATGCTCAAAAGGACCCTGTAGAGGAAGAAGATTCTTCTTCTCCTATCCCTTCTGAGTATCCAACTCAATCAGATTTTGAGATTCCAATTAACAATCAATTAAGAGTTATTAAAAAAGAATTCAAATTAGATTGGGACAATCTTGTAAAAGATTTTAATTCCGATCTAATAAAGAAAAAAAGACATTTATTTAGATCAAATCATTCAATGTAAAAAGCGCGATAAAATTGTTAATAGATGGAAACGATTTATTAACAGTGAAAAAATAAACATTACCTTTTACGACTGGTATGATCAATATCAAGGTAAATGTAATGTTATAACTAAAACTCAATGGATTAAAGAAGATAGGACAAAAGTCTCTTCTAGTCATTCCCCGCTAGAAACTGTCCTACTTCCAGTTATAAATACATCTGTTGTTGCTGAAAGTAGTATGCATACAAGCCAATCATGTTTGATGATAAAGCATATACTTTGTAACAATCTTATTCATTTATTAATAAAAAGTATTAATTTATTAAAGGCTTTTAATTATCTACATGATGCTGTTTTATAATATGTGATAAACCCATAGTTTTAAGCAATGCTTTTAGAATAATGATGATGATCATTCTAATGAGATCTAAATTCTTAGAAAGCTTAAAACTAAAATAGTTCCCAATCATTGGATTACTAAATTGGGATTAGTAAATCCGGATAGATTGGTACATACGTTGCTTGCTTCATTGGATGAGGATGATTGATCTCACGATCTTTTGTGTGGAGACACTAAAGCAAGTATGTAGGTGCTTATTAGAGAATAAGTTCAATTGAACGTGGCTCGCTAAGGAATACCTAATGGAGTTTTATTTGCTGTCAATAGGAATTCTCAGTAGTGATAGTAAGACAAGTAATCCTTGGACTTGAGATCATCATAGTATCTTGTGTATGATGAATTATACTTTGACTTATTCCTTAAGACCCTTAGGGTATATCAAAGGGTATGCTTGGGTATAATAAGTTGTACATGGAGATAATGTATGATCAATAAAGAATCTACCACTTCTAATAAAAGAAGAGAAATGTCCTATGTGATTCAATAAATGACAACCCAAAGTAGTCCTCGGCGTTAAGGCGAATGAAATTAGAAAGAAGTTTCTAATTTGCATTATTTGAGTTGTGCATTTAAGGATCGAAATACATATAATTAAATAAAATAAGACTTGACAGTAATTCCATGCCTTATATTTAATTGGGACATTGTATGGTGGAAGGATTGAATTGTACGGTAACTATTTACTCAAAGGTTCTTTAATGATTAATGTTGAAATCTATATTATCTGGAAAGTCGTTGATCGCTAGGAGGCTTATCCCTATTATAGAATAAATATTATTTATTTAAATAAATTAATTATTTAATTTATTTATTTAAATAAGATTAGAATTGTTCTAATTGATTTATTCACAACCTAGGTTTAATATGGAGAACCTAAAGGGTCACACCATAAAAGGAAGAATAATTATTTAAGAAGTTAATGGCATAATCGTAATAATATGTTAAGTATATTTAATTTAATCTATGGTGATAGAATAAATTAAATAGCTTAATATTTATTATTTAATATTTTAGAAATATTAAATATAATTTAATAAGAGGAGTCTTATTAATATTATTACAATTATTATTATTTTAATTTCTAAAAGAGTTTAGGAATTAATTTAATATAATTACTCACATTTATTCCTAATAGGATTAGGAAGGAAAATTAGTTAAAAGAGTTTAATTAATTATCCCTAATAAGATTAGGGAGCTTAATTAATTAAAAGAATTTAATTAATTAAATAAAACTCAATTCCTTAATTGTTAAGGTGGGTTGCCCACATCTATTAATAAGAGGACTCTTATTATGGGTGAGGGGGTTGTTGATTTTTGAACATACGACATAATTCCAATTGTTGGGAGAGTACACCTTTTCTATAGAGATAGAAAAACTAGGGTTTAGCCAACCACCCCTTCTTCTTGAATTTTCTTCTTCCTTGGTGGATCACCTCTAGAGGCCAAACATTTGGGTGGCTAACGTTGATCAAAGGAAGGAACCAAACCCGGTGGATTCAAGATTGAACGCGAAAGGATTTGGAGGTGAACTTATACCTGAGGAAGCTCGATCTTCAAGGGTATGATTTATTCTTTATCTTTTCGTTTAATTAATAATTATGCATAAAGGATGATCCGGGTTTTATGGTTTGTAAATAATTTTTAAACTCTGATTTTATCTCGCTTCCGCTTATTTTATGCAATTTGATTGCGTTATGAATATTACAAACCTAACAGTGGCATCAGAGCTAAACCTTTATGCGAATTATTAATTGTTTTAATTTAATATCTATATTGATATGTGTTTAGAACAATTTATTTGGGCATAATTTTATTGTATAAAATTTAATAATAAAAAAATAAAATAAAATAAAATAAAATAAAATAAAATAAAATAAAAAGGCAGCGTGTTTATTCATGAGAATAAAAAGGCAGAACTCTAACTTGGCAACTTGGAGCAGCACGGATTTCAAGGCAAGAAATTCATGCAAATCATGTTATCCAAGCAGCTGGGCATTCAGATTATTACCGTTAATTGGTATAAGATTATTACCGCTATTTTACGGAATAGTATATATATATATATATATATATATATATATATATATAATGTGACGCCCCCAAAATAGGTATACATCACCCATTCTGAGTTGTCAATACATGGTACAGAAACAACTACAACTTTATTATTACAACAATGGCCCGTGAGTTTAAATACAAATATTATCTTCTGTATAATATTTATACTCAAATAAATCCTCATCACATTTATTGATACATTATTTTACAAAAATGGTGAGGACTACTAAACAATCCTTTCTAAAACCTTCATTCCATACCCCGACTGCTATTTCTCGCTATATTCTCGCCTCCCGAGAAGAATGGAACAAAAAGAAAAAGGGTGAGCTCAACTAGCTCAAGAAGAATATTATGACTAAGATAATATACAACAAATTATCGTTAGTCTTCAACAGGAAAAAATCTAATAGAATACAATAGACAATAAATTTCGATCAATATTCGCAAATGAAATAATAATTCATGAAGAGTTACGTAGAGAATGAAATCTACTATAATCTATGAATTTAACAAATCCATCATCAATATTTTATCCTGTAACATCAATCAATATTCATCTCAAATCAAATATTCATCTTTGCACTACAGCCAAAGATATTCATCAATCGGCCATGTTCATCTCAACACTGCTCATCTTTGCACTAAAGGCCAAAGATATTCATCGGTCATTAATGTTCATTTAAACACTGCTCATCTTTGCACTACAAAGCCAAAGATATTCTTCAGAAATCATTCATCTTTGCACTACAGGCCAAAGATATTCAATAATATCATCATTTAAGACTGAGGATGATGAAAAATATTTTTAAAGAACGAATCCAGTGAAACAAAATGACAAGGATTAAGGATTAATGATTCGTACTTTGTTTTATCCATGTCCAACAATACCTCAAAAATAATCATAGTGATGTAAAATTCAAGAATGATCAAAACATGGATACAATCAAAGCTAGTATCCAGAATAGATATTTTGGACGAAAAGAAGAAATTTTATTTTTCGGTGAATAGTGCCGTATACGTGAATAGTGCCGTATACGTGAATAGTAACTCCGACACCAAAAGATAGAAATTCCACAAAAAAAAAATTTTCACGCTTCATGAATAGTACTCGTGAATAGTAACTCGTGAATAGTAACTCATGAATAGTAACTCATGAATAGTAACTCATGAATAGTAACCCCGACATGAAAAAGTTCCAAATTTGATAAAAACTTCAGATCAACATTTCAGCATAATGATATCGAAGAAATAATATCATTACGAAAAAAAATAATATCCCTTACCTCAAAGAATCAAGATTTCTAGGAAAGGCTCAAGTGATGTTTGAATGAAACTTGTATCTTGACAAAGAACTCTCAAAGTATCTAAATACTCACAAAATACGCCAATAATATAGAGAGAGAAAGAGAAAACTTTGTTTTCGGTGTGATTTTCAATTCTAACTTAGCCCTCTATTTATAGGAAAATGTTAGCCCACCAAAGGCAGACTTGACTGCCACCGATGGCTTTTACCTCGCTACTATTGCCACCCACCACATTTGAAATAAAATTCAGCACATTTCTTCACCAACCACAAGTGGGGCCCACTCAATTCTAGAATTTTCCACCAAAATCAATTATAAACCTAATTTCGAATCGACACCTCTTAAAATTCATAACAAATCATTCGTGAATTTTTAACGGTTCAAAATTTGTGGACATATACTCAACTTATGTATGTATAACATACCCAAAAATTACCACAATCCAACGGTCGGATTAAAAATTATAACCCCATGCAATATATCTCAAAACCCCGATTTAATTTTAATACCTCCAATCCGATAAAATCTTGATAAAACACCTCAACATAATTTCTTCATTTATAACCACATAAATAAATCCATCATTTATATCCACATAAAATAAATATTTCTTTATCATATGAATCAATAATTAATTATTCACAAATAATATTACGTAAATCACAATTATGACAACCAAAGCCATTCCCGTGAAAGAGGGGCTTTCAGATAAAGATTTCTCCTCATCGGCGGCCGCAATTAGGTGACCAAACCTCTCCTCGATGTAACTTTCTAGACATTGCCAATAATGCTATCTAATAATATTATTCAAATAATATGAATTATTGATCCGATAATGGGAAATATCATAAAGTTGATAATTATTGAACAACAATAATATAAAATATCAACGCAAACAATTATTGAATCAATAAAATAAAATATTGAACAAGAATTCACCGTGAAAATTATTGAGTAGTGCCATCTTACGTAAGGATCAATAATTCAACAATATCGCAATAATCTGGTATCTATCTCTTTATGCAACCACGCCAGATTCTCGTATTTTAACCACCGTATTCCAACAGGTCTTAATTGGTAACAACTACGCCGTTATTTTTAACCAACTTATATTTGTCGCTTTCCTCATCCAATCGCTTTCAGCTATGGGGCCCACACATGGTCGCTATCGCATTTAATATTCTCGACAAAGATCGTAATATTCCACGACCAAACGAATATTCTCCGACAATAATGAATATTTTATAACCACTTGCTTATTTTGAAATATTTGCGTATTTAACCCTTAACTATCCACATTAATCAAATCAACCCTTACTATTTCAAAATAATAAATAAAGGAAATTCCTTTTTATTTAAAAAATTTCGGGGTCTTACATATAAGCTATTCTGCCACAAATAAAAAAAAAAAAAAATTTAACAAGGGGATGCAGCTCATGCATGGTACGCGTGATTCAAGGATTGATTATTACAGTTAATTATATATATATGTATAATAGTTATATATATATATATATATTCTTAATTATTTTAATAATTAAAATAAAAATTTATTTTAATTTTAAAATAAAAAGTTTATTTTAATATTAAAATATAAAGTTTATTTTAATTTTAAAATTAAATTTCATGCTAACTAATTAGAGTTGGAATTGGATTCCATAATAACTAATTGGAGTTGAAATTGGATTTTATTTTTCCTAAAATAAAGGAGTTTATTTGTGAATAGGGAAGTAAATCCATCTTTCCTTAAATAAAGGAGTTTGTTTAGATATGAAATAAGATTTCATATTATTCAAAATAAAAGAGTTTATTTGTGAATAGGAAAGAAAATCCATGTTTCCTTAAATAAAGGAGTTTATTTAAATATGAAATAAGATTTCATATTATTCAAAATAAAGGAGTTTATTTATGAATAGAAAGAATATCCGTGTTTCCTTTAATAATAATTTTTTTTTTACATGGAATTGATTTCATAATTAATTAAAATAAAAGAGTTTATTTTAATTAAAGATTTTTTTATATATGGAATTGATTCCATAATTAATTAAAATAAAGGAGTTTATTTTAATTAAAGATTTTGATTAAAATAAAATAGTTTATTTTATTCAAAATGGATAAATTAAAATAAAATAGTTTTATTTTGATTTAAATTTGGATTAAAATAAAGGAGTTTATTTTGATTCAAAAATAGATTTTATACTAACTAAATTTTGCCCATTAAATGATATCAATATATATATTAAATGTTTATTATTCATATGATGAATGTTATTTATTGATGCATATGATGATGTGTATGATAATAAATGGGATTGATTATGGACTATCGAACCAATGCGATTGGATTTTATTTTAGTTGGATGCACGAATGTATGGGTTTTATTAAATGGGGTCTCATGCACTTGCCCTTCTTCCTAATTTTTTCTTAATGTAAATTCTATCTCCCTCCTATGTACTTCCCTCGATCACGATCAAGGTTTCTATTTATTTTAAATAGTTTTGTAATAGGAATAGTTAGAATTAATTTTGAAGAATTAGAGATCAAGGAGCAAGGAGCGCTTGAAGACCCATTTGTAATGGAGCCCTGTTTAAATGTAATAGTTATATTTAAATATTATTTCTTGCACCCCTGGGTTTGACCTTTTTTTGGTTCACTTGGTGGCTCTAGTGAACCAAACTAGAATAAAAGTCCATAATCAATCCCGGTAGAATATAGTATTCTATATGTGCATGCTTATATATATATATATATATATTATGCAAACATGCTTCAGCATGTTAATTAATATGACGCGTATTTTATATATATATGTGCATGTGCTGCTTAAACAAGATGAGACAAATTAATAACAAACCCCTCAATTTTTATATTAAGTCCTAAGCGTTCAAAGATATTTGGAATATCGAACGTCGCCTTTCTAGCATGATAAAATTAATGGAGTATTAAATATTTAATATGAGTTTGTTATGTCACCACAAGGCAAGTATTAAGTATTTAAGATGTTAATTTATCACATTTGATGCTTATAAAGAAAATTGAACAATATTGTTTTGTTGTGACACCACAAGGATGATATTTTTCTTTTTGAATATATGGAGTGCTAGGTCGGACTTAACTTAGATAATTTTGATTCTGGATGTGCCACCACTTGATCAAAATAATCTAAGAGGCAAAAGAAAAGGAGTCAGCATAGTTGATGTAATTGACAAAAGTTGTCTACCTATTTATTTATATATAGTTTGTTGTGTCACCACAAGGCTATATACATTTGAAATGGGATCCTTATTCTCACTAGCAAATCTTTAATTATATTTTTATCGAACTATATAAGTGAGGGTAATATTGTTTGAAGAAAATAGTGGAAGATACCAATTTAAAACAAGACCTAATTTATTTTGGTAATTAATAAAAGAATGTATGTTAAAATGTTGTTAATTACAAATTCATTTATAGAATTTTACAATGTCTAAAATTACTATCACTACGAAGCATATTAGATGCTAAATTAACTAAGATGAATTAAACGGATTGGTTAAGGAATTTGAGAATAGTTCTCATAGCTGAAAAGCTATCTTATGTCCTTAATACGCCTATCCTCAAGAATGGTTGCGCATAATGCCTCGAGGAAGACATTGCTACTTTTAGAAAGTGGCAAGATGATGCACACCGATTGGCTCAATGCATCATGCTCGCATCTATGAGTAACGAGCTTCAAACGTCAAGATGAAACTATGGATGCTCCTACTATATTCCCCGCACATCAAGTAGTTGATGGTGAGGAAAGTAGACCGATAGATATCGAGATATCTAAGGAGCTCTTCCGATCTAGAATGGCCAATGGCACTATAATACGCATACAAAAAGTTCTTAACATAATCAATTTGATTGATCAATTAGGACAACAGGTTTTGTCATGGATGGAGAGTTGAGCCAAGATTTGATCTTGCCCTCACTCCCGGACTCCTTTCACAATTGTTATGAATTTTTCATATGAACAAGCTAGATATCAGCTTTGCTGATTTGCTTAACATGTTGAAAAATGTTGAGAATCACTTTCCAACCAATAAAGATCAAGTCTTACTGGTAGGGGCCAAAGGATCTTCTGAAAAGAAGAAAGATTCAAAGAAGGTAAATAGAAAGGCAAAAACAAAGGATAATAAGAATAAAACTGATACGGATAGCAAAGGAGTTTGCTTCCACTGCAATAAGCCAGGACACTGGAAAGAAACTGCAAGAAACATCTTGCAGAGGTTAACCAAAGAAGCTTAGTGAAGTTTCGATTACAATACAGTTTTTGTTCATGATTGAAATAATTTTTCTTTAAGTCAAGGTTCTACTTGGGTATTGGATACCGACTTTGGTTATCATAAATATAGATTTATGAAGGGACCAAGCAGAAGTAGAAAGTTAAACAAAGATAAGTAATCCTATGTGTGGAAAATGAAGCAAAGGTTGTCGATTAGCTATAGAAACTTATAGTTTAAGCATCGCCTCACGGCAAATCTATTAAGTCAATAAGTTGTTATTGTATTCCAGCTTCTTGTTAAAATATTATTTTCATTTTATTGTTGGACAATGAAAACTTTGGTATTATAATTAAGAACAATTGTTGTTCTATTTATAATAATAATGTTTTGTATAGAACCGGAATATTACTTTAATGGATTTTGTATACTGACTTACGTGAAAAATTATTTTGTAAATTGAACAAACTAGTATAAGAAAAGGAGATGATCATTCAAAGAGTTGAATGTGTGTATTTGCTGAAATACAAGTGTGAATTATTTGAAAGGTTCAAAGAATTCAAAAGTGAAACAAATTGGCAAAGTATTAAGATTCTTTGATTAGATCAAGGGATAAATACTTGTGCGATAAGTTTCTAGATCATCTCAAATGGTTTTCTCATAATGGACACATCCTGATACGCAATAATTGATTAATGTATCTAAATGAAAAATCGTACCTTGTTGGACATGGTGCAGTCCATAATGATTTTACCGACATTCCAAAGATCCCTTCAGGATCATGTCCTAGAAATGGTCACATATCTCGTAAAAATGGTAACCTCAAAATTCTACCAAGACTCCATAAAAGTTATGGATGTGGATGATTCCTAATCTTAAGTATGTTAAGATAAGGGGTTTGTCCAACTTATGTGAAAAGGTTTCAAAGGATAAGCTTGGGACAAGATTTTATAAGTGTCGATTTGTGGGACATCCTAAAGTAAGTTTAGGGTATATGTTCTATAATCCTACTTAGCAAAAAGGTGTTTGTTGCGAAAACACGCCGCCTTATAAGATAAAGGTGTTTATCATTGAAGGGGCTAGTGGGAGGATAATAGATCTTGAAGAGTTCAAGAACCACAAAATACTATAAGTCAAATAAGAGGAACCTCAGAGATGAACTATTATACCACAACTGAATTATAAATCTGGAATAGTACCGAAGATACCTGGGAGGTATGGATTCATCATAGATGATGATGATGAGGTACACATCATAGAAGATGATGATCCAGTTACATACGATGAGGTAAGAGTTGTACACTTTCGGAGAAATGGATTGAAGCAAGTTTCTCAAATATGGAACATTCGTTTTGATGAGGCAATCAAAAGAGTTTGATTTTATCAAAAATAAGAATGAACATAGTGTGTACAAAAGGGTCAGTGGGAGCATCGTGAAATTTCTAGTATTATATGTTGATATACTACGGATGAGGAATAACATACCAATGCTACAATCAGTAAAGATAAAGTTGTCTAAACATTCCTCCACGAATGATTTGGGAAGAGTATCTTAATTGGGGATAAAATCTATATAGATAGATTTAAGAGGATGCTCGACTTAACCCAAGGCACGTATATTCATTTGATGCTAAAGTCGTTTAGCATGGCAAACTCCAAGAGATGTCTCATGTCGATGAGCTATGGAGTGTATCTCTCTTAATAGTCTCCTGAAAAGAGAGGTCGCATGAGTGACAATCATGTATGCAATGAAATGTACGAGACCTGATGTTGATCACCATATTTTGGGGAAGTTCACTATGAGTCGTTGAAAAACATCTTAAAGTGCTTAACCTAAGCACTAAGGATGTGATCATATTCATGGTGGGTCTTAATTAAAACTAGAGGGCTTAATGCAGACTCAAGTTTTTCGACGCACCAAGACGATACGTAAAAATCCACTTTAAGGTAAAGGGTTACCTTGAATCTGGTGCAAATGAATTGGAAAGGTTCCAAACAAAGAAAGAGTTGTTTGGTTTAGTGATAAAGACAAAGTATATAGCTATAAATGAAGTCGCAAGTTGATTGTTTGGATTAAAAGTTCATTACGTAACTAGAATAGTTCCCAAGTCTCATCTTGGATCTAAACATGTGTTGTGGCACTTTCATTTGATTATAAGAATCATTGAAAGATGGGAAATCACTATAGAGATAGTGGACTCTCATAAACAACATTACATATCCATTAACTAAAGCTTATCCAACAGCAGGATAATCGTCACTTTGAGAAGAAGAGTATGAGTTACCATGACGATTGGCTTTAGTGCAAGTGGGAGATTGAAAGTAGTATGCATACAAGCCAATCATGTTTGATGATAAAGCATATACTTTGTAACAATCTTATTCATTTATTAATAAAAAGTATTAATTTATTAAAGGCTTTTAATTATCTACATGATGCTGTTTTATAATATGTGATAAACCCATAGTTTTAAGCAATGCTTTTAGAATAATGATGATGATCATTCTAATGAGATCTAAATTCTTAGAAAGCTTAAAACTAAAATAGTTCCCAATCATTGGATTACTAAATTGGGGATTAGTAAATCCGGATAGATTGGTACATCGTTAACTTCTTTCATTGGATGAGGATGATTGATCTCACGATCTTTTGTGTGGAGACACTAAAGTAAGTATGTAGGTGCTTATTAGAGAATAAGTTCACCGAGCACGTGGCTCGCTAAGGAATACCTAATGGAGTTTTATTTGCTGTCAATAAGAATTCATGTAGTGATAGTAGACAAGTAATCCTTGGACTTGAGATCATCATAGTATCTTGTGTATGATGAATTATACTTTGACTTATTCCTTAAGACCCTTAGGGTATATCAAAGGGTATGCTTGGGTATAATAAGTTGTATATGGAGATAATGTATGATCAATAAAGAATCTACCACTTCTAAAAAGAAGAGAATGTCCTATGTGATTCGATAAATGACAACCCAAAGAGTCCTTGGCGTTAAGCGTAATTAAATTAGAAAGGAGTTTCTAATTTGCATTATTTGGAGTTGTGCATTTAAGGATCGAAATACATATAATTAAATAAAATAAGACTTGATGAGAATTCCATGTCTTATATTTAATTGGGACATTGTATGGTGGAAGGATTGAATTGTACTGTAACTATTTACTCAAAGGTTCTTTAATGATTAATGTTGAAATCTATATTATCCGGAAAGTCGTTGATCGCTAGGAGGCTTATCCCTATTGTAGAATAAATATTATTTATTTAAATAAATTAATTGTTTAATTTATTTATTTAAATAAGATTAGAATTGTTCTAATTGATTTATTCACAACCTAGGTTTAATATGGAGAACCTAAAGGGTCACACCATAAAAGGAAGAATAATTATTTAAGAAGTTAATGGCATAATCGTAATAATATATTTAAGTATATTTAATTTAATCTATGGTGATAGAATAAATTAAATAGCTTAATATTTATTATTTAATATTTTAGAAATATTAAATATAAATTAATAAGAGGAGTCTTATTAATATTATTACAATTATTATTATTTTAATTTCTAAAAGAGTTTAGGAATTAATTTAATATAAGTACTCTCATTTATTCCTAATAGGATTAAGAAGGAAAATTAGTTAAAAGAGTTTAATTAATTATCCCTAATAAGATTAGGGAGCTTAATTAATTAAAAGAATTTAATTAATTAAATAAAACCCAATTCCTTAATTGTTAAGGTGGGTTGCCCACATCTATTAATAAGAGGAGTCTTATTATGGGTGAGGGGGTTGTTGATTTTTGAACATACGACATAATTCCAATTGTTGGGAGAGTACACCTTTTCTATAGAGATAGAAAAACTAGGGTTTAGCCAACCACCCCTTCTTCTTGAATTTTCTTCTTCCTTGGTGGATCACCTCTGAGAGGCCAAACATTTGGGTGGCTAACGTTGATCAAAGGAAGGAACCAAACCGGTGGATTCAAGATTGAACGCGAAAGGATTTGGAGGTGAACTTGTACTGAGGAAGCTCGATCTTCAAGGGTATGATTTATTCTTTATCTTTTCGTTTAATTAATAATTATGCATAAAGGATGATCCGGGTTTTATGGTTTGTAAATAATTTTTAAACTCTGATTTTATCTCGCTTCCGCTTATTTCATGCAATTTGATTGCGTTATGAATATTACAAACCTAACAGTTGCCAGTCCTTTTAAGATTTTGGATGGTAATAAAGATGATAAAAAAATTATTGAACAATTAAATTTTAGTAATCAATATCTAGCAACCGTAGGAAGACAACTAGATAGAATTGAAGAAAAATTCGAGGAAACCATTGTTAAAAAACCAGATTCAAAGATTGAACATCCTTTGATAAAATTACCAAAAAATAGAAGTAAATTAGGTTTACCTAATAATGATGGCAATCTTGTTCGATCTATTGATAAGTTATTTAAAAAGTTAAAAACTAAGCCCAGTTCAAGCGGTACTATCGCTATTATTGATCAAGTTGAAACTGATATTGAAAACAATTCCATATCAGATCATTCTGATGTTGTTTCAGTACCAGATTTTAATGATTAGTTAAACAAATTAATAGTTAAAAACACTAGTATAACCAAGAATTGGTACTCTAGACTTACTCCTCCGGATTTACAATTCGAAGAGAGAAATCTAGATAAGCAATTCTCTGTTTTATCCAATAAAATTTACGAATGGAACATAGATAGCTTCAGTGAACAAGAAATTTTAAACAAATTAAATCACATGTCTATGGTAGCAAATAGCTATATAACTAAATTCAACAATCTGACTCAGCCAGATATTGTTGAGTTAATAGCTAGTGGATTCACTGGTATTCTCAGGTCTTGGTGGGAAAAACATCTCACTGAAGATACTAGATTATCAATAATTTCCAGTTAGACGATGATGGCAACCCCATCTTTGATGAAGATGTTGGTGTTGGTCCGCCTGATGGAGTTAATACTTTAATATTTACCACAATTAAACATTTCGTTGGTACCCCCAGTAATATCACTGAAAGAATTCATGATCAGTTAAGTAATCTCACTTGTCCCACTCTAAGTGATTTTAGATGGTACAAATATGTCTTTACTTCCCGAGTTATGATGCGTAATGATAGCAATAAACCTTTCTGGAAAGAAAAATTCGTCAATGGTTTACCTTCATTATTTGTACATAAAGTTCGTGAAGAGTTAAGCAAAAATTTAGGATATATTGATTATGATAACCTAACCTATGGTGACATAATTAGTTATATTAAAAAAATTGGTTTAAAAATGTGTATTGATTTTAAATTAGCCAAACAAGCAAGTAAAGACAAGAAAAAAGCCAAGTATGAGTTAGGAATATTTTTTGAACAATATGGTTTACCTCCTATTGCTCCCTCTAGAAGGAAGCATATGCATCAACATATTGAGCATCATAAAAGTCATAGGAGTCATAAACGCAGTCATAAAAAGGATAAAAATCAAGATGAATATTACACTAAACCCAAACCCACAAGAAAAAATTATAATAAAAAATCATCTAAAAAATTCGATAAAAGTAAAAATGTTTGCCACAATTGTGGGCAAAAAGGGCATTACAAAAATGAATGCAAAATAAAAAAGAAGTTATCCCAGTTAAATATTTCTAACGAAGACACTGAACAGTTATTAGAGCTAATGAGGATAGAGAACAACTTCAGTAATGATGAAGGTTCTAATATTCTTGATTCATCTAATAACATTAATTCCAGTAGCAATGAAGCAGATAGTGACAACGAAGAAGTTACTATTTGTGCAGATAATTGCAATGAAAAATGTTGCATTACAAGATTAAATGTAATTACCAAAGTGGATGAAGAAAGTTCTTTGCTAATTGATTTGATTAGTAAAATTTCTGATCCTGAGTTAAAATCTCAGTATACTAAACAGTTAAAAGATTTATTAACCAAAGATAATAGAGTTAAGGACAAAATTATTAAAGCAAAAGAAAAACCAGTATTTAGTCATAATAAAACTTTAGAAAGATTTAAAACTCAGTCAAGGAAATTACCCTTCCTGAGTTAAATCAAGAAGTCAATAAACTGAAAAGAGAAATTTCTAACTTAAAATTGGAAATTTCTAATTTAAGAAAAGAGTTTGATGACAAAAAATCCGATCATCAAGTCCATGACTCCTCCTCTAGTGATGAAGATCACGATGAGCCTGAATCATCAAGAACAAAAGAAGAGCCAGATCTCTTTGTCCAAGGTCTTACTTTTAAACGAATTAAAGATATCACCATTCAAAAATGGTATATCTTCATTAACTTAGTTGTTGATAAAACCTTTTCAATACAACTTCCTGCATTAGTTGATACTGGTGCAGATCTTAATTGTATTCAAGAAGGTCTAATTCCAACTAAGTACTATAAGAAAACTAATGAAAAATTAAATTCAGCCAATGGTAGTCAAATGGAAATAAAATATAAACTGCCTAAGGTTCATATCTGTCAAGATAATATGTGTTTCAAAACATCTTTTATTTTGATCCGCAATCTTACTGATAAGATCATCTTAGGGTTACCATTTATATATTTATTATACCCTTTTACTACCAGTAATGAAGAATTAAGTTGTAAACATTTAGGAAAAAGAATAACATTTAAATTCCTTATGAAACCTAAAGAAAGAGATTTAAAATTTATTCAAGAAGAATCTATTTCCAAATCATTAAATTTATTAAATTATAAATCCACCCATTTGAATTTCTTAAAGGAAGAAATTAAGTACAAACGAATTGAAGAACAATTGCAGAATACAGAAGTTCAAGCAAAGATAGAAGAATTGAAAACCTATTTAAAGGATAACCTTTGTTCTGATTCTTCTAATGCCTTCTGGCATCGGAAGAAGCACGTTGTAAGGCTCCCTTACGCTAAGGAATTCAATGAGCACTTGATTCCTACTAAGGCTAGGCCAATACAAATGAATCACGAACAAATGGAGTTATGTAAAAAGGAGATTAATGATCTTCTTAGTAAAGGTATAATTAAGCCTAGTAAATCCCTATGGTCATGTCCCGCCTTTTATGTCAATAACGAAACAGAAAAAGAGAGAGGTGTTCCCCGTCTAGTAATCAATTACAAACCATTAAACAAAGTCTTAGAATGGATTAGGTACCCTTTACCTAATAAGGATGACCTTATTAACTTTTTAAGCAATTCCACTATCTTCAGTAAATTTGATCTCAAATCTAGTTTCTGGCAAGTTGCCATTCACCCCAGTGACAGATACAAAACAGCCTTCATTACCCTATTTGGCCATTATAAATGGAATGTTCAGGCATTTGGCCTAAAAAATGCTCCTAGTGAATTTCTGAATATTCTCAATGACATTTTGAATCCTTTCAGTCATTTTGTCGTCGTCTATATTGATGATATTCTCATTTTTTTCTAATTCTATTGAAGAACACATTAAACATTTGAAATCATTCTTCAAAATAGTTAAAGATAATGGACTTGTCCTTTCACCTTCCAAATGCAAACATTTCAAGCTAAAGTTCTAAGATTTCTTGGTTTAAATATTTATCGCGACTCATACAAACCTATTGATGAGCTATTCAATTTGGTCGTGATTCCCTGATAAAAATTACCAATAAAACCCAACTACAAAGGTTTCTGGGCTCGCTCAATTATATTGGCAAGTTCTATAAAAACCTCAAGAAGATTTGCAAACCTCTCTTTCAGCGTTTGCAAGACAATCCTCCCCCTTGGACTGACATTCATACTTCTGTCGTCCAACAAGTTAAAAGATATGTTAAGGCTTTGCCTTGCCTTGGCATCTCCAACGACTCTACTTTTAAGATCGTTGAGACTGATGCCTCTGATATTGGCTTCGGAGGTATTTTAAAGCAAAAGTTAACACTCAATTTTAACGAACAAATTGTTCGCTTTTATTCCGGTGCATGGAATACTACATAGTTAAATTACATTACTATTAAAAAGGAAATACTTTCTTTAGTATTATGTATTAACAAATTTCAAAGTGACTTATTGAATCAAAAATTTTTAGTTCGCATTGACTGCAAATCAGCAAAATATGTTCTAGAAAAAGATGTTGAAAACATAGCCTCTAAACATTCCTTTGCTAGATGGCAAGCCTTATTAAGTATCTTTGATTTTGAGATTGAGTACATTAAAGTCAGCAACAATTCAATTCCTGATTTTCTCACTTGGGAATTTATTAATACAGGTACTGTCCGTCCATCATGAGTGATAGAGGAGCATCTTCCTCTCGTGGTCTGGGTCGCCTTACTGGCCCAAGTAATCAACCAAAAGGAACCTTGGTTCCTCATCCAGTTAACCCAATTTATCAAACCACCAACAAATTCACCAGTCTTGGTACAATACCCAAGCCATACAGTTCAGCCCTAGCTAGTAACCCAGTCTCAGTTGACCCTTTTTCCAATCAGTCAAAGGCCTCCGTTTTAAACCCCAGTCATCCTCCTTCTGAGTATATGCTTAAATGGACCACTCACCCGTTTCATATTGAACCCCATATGAAACCTAAAGATAACCCAGTCAAATTGGTTGCCTAGTTCTTTCCTTCCGGATGGCATTTCCAGCCCCTTGCTCCTTATAAATCCCTTGTGTATTATAAGGATATCCTTGTTGAAACCGAGTCAATCTTTGTTAAACCCATTTATGTTAATAATGATAAAACCAAAGTATTTTATCATTCATTGTATATTAAACAGTTCATTCTAATGTCTGATTGGGGAAAACATCCTTATGACCTTATGCAGCTATCTAATCAAGATAACTCTTATTGTTATTATGAATATATGGAAGCCTGGAATAGAGTTTTCCTTTTTCAAAATGAGTCAAACAGTCATTCATAGTTTTTTCAGTTCGATCATAAGTTCAAAAGCCAGTTTCCCCATTGGTTCTCTCACTGATGGATGAGGTTTGGTTCCACTTATGATCTCCTTCCTGAACCATTGAAAGTTCAACTTAGTCATTTTTGCAACCACAATAAATATAATCCAAAGTATGATGGTGTCCCTGTCATTCTTCAATTTGTTAGTAAATATAAGATTCCCTGGATTCTCAAATGGCTGTATGACATTAAAACCCCAACTAAAGTAACCGATCCGTATGGTCGAGATTTCAATTTAAGCGGGCTTTGTACCCTTTGTGAACCATTCCCTCTTCTCTCTCGATAATTTTTCATCAAATGGTGGGATAAGTTTGATGTTAATAGAATTGTTAGTCAAGTTCAGTTAGAATTTCCCACCGTCCCTCTTAAGGTTCTTCCAGTCTCGTCCAAAGAACCTTCCAGTCAATCAAAAAAGTCAAAACCCAAAGAGTCAAAAATCAGCCCTACTGGTTCGTCTTGTTCTCGTGACATTTCTGATTTCAAGAATTGTTCCAGTAAAGAATTAAAATTAATAGCCCAAGTGTAACGCCCCCAAAATAGGTCCATTCCATCCAACCCATTCTGAGTCGCTAAATATATGGTACGAAAAACAACTACAACTTTATTACAACAATTGTCGTGCAAAATACAACAACACATATGCTGTGAGTTTGGATACAAATATATACCAATTGTAAAGACGTCACAATGACACCTTACATAAAGGTATAGTCAAAAACTGCTTTTAGAAATTAGAATCTTTGGGAAGTGCTCAAGAAACCTTCGTATATGGGAGGCCATGCTTTTAGGTTATGGTAGATATCATATGGCCACGTAATTATCCTTGGTTGACCTAATAGACCCCAAAGAAAAAACGAGAAGATTACTATCATATTCTTCCCAATGGTGAGTCTTCTCTTGACATATCATTATCTTCACTGTCTCTAATTGGGTATTATACTCCAAACAAACACCAAGATTATATAGGTAGTGCTTGTAAATATACTCAGCAAGTGGATGAGCACAACCATGTCTTATGATAACACGAGTTTGTAAGCCATTACACATCTTGTATGATAGTGACAAAACACCCTTCCAAAGTTGGGTTCGCCTCACCCTATTTAATTCACCAAAAATAACTATTAAATGATGTATAAAATACAACACACTAAAGTCCTCAATAAAATTATTTCCATACTCTTTAGGAGAACCTCAACAACTATAGACCACCGCTCTATTCCCTTGTTATCCCTCAGCCAACCCAAATTACACTTTTATTACATTCGAAAGGAATTATGAAACAAAAGGGTGAGCACAACTTGCTTCAAGAAAGAATATTATAACTAAAGATACATAAATTATCAATAGTCTTCATCAATAATAAATCGTAGATTTAGAACATATGGTAGATGATAAAACTTTTCAACCATAGTTGCGTGAGAACGAGCAATCCATTAAAAGAGTCAAATAGACTATAAAGTCTATTGTCTTCTCCACGCTTAAAAGTCCACCAACAATATTTTATCCTCAGAACATTAATCAACAGTTCCTTTCCACAATCATATGAATAACTCATAATCATAATTGTGATTCTAAATTCCTCTTCTCATCCGGAATGAAGATAATTTTCATCACCGCCTTTACTTGAAACATCAAATATCATGGTTATACCAAATCACAGCCTCTGCTCATAATCATACTAATAAATTTATCTTTTGCACCACGGGCCAAAGATATTCATCAACAGCTTCATCTTTACACTACAAAGCTAAAGATATTCAACAACAGTCATCTTTGCATTACGAGCCAAAGATATTCATCAATAATTCATCTTTGCACTACAAAGCAAAAGATATTCAACAACAAAGTCATCTTTGCATTACGAGCAAAAGATATTCATCAATAATTCATCTTTGCACTACAAAGCTAAGATATTCATCAACAAGTCATCTTTGCACAACGAGCCAAAGATATTCATATATCAAAGAAATACATAATCATTTCGTGGTTATATAACAATAATTATAACCATGTTGATCAATTCACCTTTGCACTTAAGCTAAAAATATTCAATTATAAATTCAATTGTCATGATCATACCACCAACAATTCAACTTTTGCACTCATCGGCCAAAGAGAACCTATAGTCACGATCATACCAATAATCTACCCATCTTTACACTCAAGTCAAAGAGAAATATTATCATTAGGGTTATAAGAATGTTATATAAAAATAATATAATCAAGACATGGTTTTAATTTCAAGAGTAAGATTCATAAATCAACGATAATTTGGTCGGAGAAAGAAACAATTTGTCGTGAATAAGTACCAAATATTCGTATATAAGACCGTAGTATCGCGTGCATAAAGTAATCTCGACACGAAAAGATAAAGTTTCATAATAAAATTTATATCCATATTTATAACACCTTAATTCAAATGTTATAAATCACTTAGAAATCTCATAATCTAATATTATTAATATTACAATAATATTTTAATCATTTCTAAAACTTATAAACAATTTAATTAAATTGTTTACACTTTACTAATTAATGCATTTAATCATCATAAAATGCCAAACTCATAAGATTTCATCACCAATAACCAAAACCCTCATCAAAAATCTGATATACCTCATATATGATTCTCAAGCCATAAAATCATATTTTCTAATTTTCTTACTTCACATAACATATTTAATTCATTTACTCATAACTAGAATATTTTTATGAAAAATACCAAATCAGTTCCAAAATATTTCTTTTCTGGGATTTAGCATAACATAGTCCCATATTGCACATATATTTTTCTCAAATTTTAAAAATTCATTTACTATTTTTCATATGGCCAAAACCACCGAATATTTAAACATTTATCATAAATTATACTTTTATCCAAATATTCTGAAATTTACACGGTATACTGATATTATATAGATGTACACCCAATAAAAATTTCATCAATTTTGGAGTTAATCACAAGGAGTTATAAATAGTTACTTTTAAAATAGTCTTTTCTCATAAAATCCATAACTCCTAATCTATACATCCAAAAATCGCCATTTTTGGACACACTCTACAAAACTCATCAAACTATCATTTCAAATTTTTCCAGAATTTTTGAAGGTTCAGAAAAATTTTGAAACTAAAAACATAATAACCCTTAAAATCCCTTACTATCCCTTACCTCAAAAGAAGCGAAGATTTAATTAGAATAACGCTAAATCGAACTTGCAATCAGTATAGCAACACTCAATGTATACTCAAAATACTTACAAGAATACGCTCGATAATATAGAGAGAGAGAAAACTTTAGTTTCTGGTGTGATTTTCAATTCTAACCTAAGCACCCTATTTATAGGAAAATGCTTAGAACACCAAAGCAGAAAATTTATTAAATATTATTATATTTTTCCAAAACTTCATACATGTTTTACCATCTGAACTCAGCCCCTATCACATGTTAAATGAGGAAAACAAAATGAAGAACACGCGTTTTGTAAATAAAAATAATTAAAACTTTCAAAAAATCAATTATTTCGAACTTGAACTTCAATAATTCATAATAAATAGCCCTTTTATCGAAAAATTCGAATCTCGAGAATTTTTATAGGAAATTCAATTCTCTACAACTTTGCGTAAGAAAGTTTTCCAAATTCCAAACAAAAATTGACCGTAATCCACAAACGGGTGATTTTACGGTATATAATCAAATTTCTATTCGATAATTGTGTCCACCAACACACAAAATATGTGTTAAACATTTATTACCACAAAATACTCTTCCTCCTTATATACTCATATATCCCACATTCATTATAAAAATATCACAGTTAATATATTATTAAAATAATATATTTAAATAAATTATTTTATCGTAAAAAGACAAAATATTAATTTTCAACAATTGTCACATTAAAATTTTCTCTATCTATGTCCACATAAAATAAATATTTTCTCTCATCATAAAAATCAATAATTAATTATTCACAAATAATATTACATAATCACAATATTGACAACCAGCAGCGGTCCTGGAAGAGGGGCTTTCCAATAAGGATCTCTCTCTACTTGGCAAGCCTTGATTAGGTGACCAAACCTCTCCTTAGATGTAACTTTCTAGACATTGCCAATAATGTTATCCAATAATATTATTCAGATAATATGAATTATTGCTCGATAATGGAAAATATCGCAGAATGACAATTCTCAAAACAACAAAGAATATAAAATATCAACGCAAAGAATTATTGAATCAATAAAATATAATATTGAGCGAGAATTACCGTAACAATTATTGAGTAGTGATTTGTTACGTAAGAATCAATAATTTAAAAATATCGTGCAATACCGTGTTCTCTTGCGTGCAACAACACGTATTATTTTACTTTACCCAATCGGGTATTCCAATGATGTTAATCAGTAATAATTACGTGTTATTATTTGTAAAAACTCCCTTTTGTCGCTTTCTTCATCCAACAGCTTATTCTCATTATGGGGCCCACAAATGGGTCGCTACCGTCGCATTTAATATTCTCCTACGAAAGAATATTCCACGACCAAACGAATATTCTCCGATAATAATGAGTATTTTATAACCACTTGCTTATTTTGAAAAAAATTATATATATCACCCTTAACTTTAACTTTTATCAATTTAACCATTTACTGAATAGTAATTATAAGAAAAATTGAATACTTTTATTTCATAAAATTCGGGGCCTTACAATCTCCCCTCCTTATGAAATTTTGTCCCCAAATTTAAGTACACAGTATTTCAAAGAGTTGAGAATACCTTGCTTTCATTTCAGATTCTATCTCCCCTGTCATCATGATTTCTCCATTGCTCATCTCCTGTATTTCAGATATCATTCTAGAATACAGCTTCAAAACAAGGGTTAATTTAACAAATTAACATATCACATAATATCCCGATATTATGACTGACCAACAAATAAGCTTAGGTAGGACACACTAGCGAAGGATTTACTCATCTCTCCCCTCCTAGTTCTAATCCCGATATCCGCCAGAGATCATATCCCTAAGCTCTGATACCAAATGTGTGAGACCCCAGATTTTATCAATAAAGATTTAAATTTTGTCGAAATAATTTTTTAATATTATGGTGTGAATTTGAGATAATATTATAGTTGTGGGTAGTATTTATAAATTTTGCAAAGTATGCAAGTGGTTATATTATATTCGATTGGTGGGGAATATTCGGTTTAGTAGGGAATATTCGCATAACTACTCAATCATTGGTGGACCCCACAACAGAATTATTGTCGGATTGAGAAAACGATAAAAATATTTTATTGAAATAACGGCGGAAGTTTTACCGTGGATACCGTTGAACTACTCTTAAGTAGTAAAAAACGATGTCGTGTGGTTGCATAAGAAGTACACCAGTATTGATTATTGATGCTTATGTGAGAAGTCACTCGGTTTGATTCCATTATTGTTTATTAATAATATGAATTATTATAATGATAATGACGTTTTGTTTTATTCAGTATTATTAACGTAATAAAATGAAACATCTTTTATATAAAATGTAATACTTTATTAAACTTATTCTATAAATAGAATATATTATATTTTATTATGCATAGTGTTGCATAGTGTTTTGCATAGTATTGCATAGTGTTGGCATAGTAAAATGTTTTTATATAAATAGAATATATGATATTTTATTTAAAAGATTTTGCTTTAAATATGGATCGTCAAATTAAAGTAAATCAATACGGACCGTTCATGGATTAATTACTATGCATTCTATTTTCCTATAAATAGAAGCTCATTCCTTCATTATTTTCTTACGAATTCAATTGAAACTCTAGAGAAATTATAGAGAGAAGCTATAGAGAGAAAGAAGAAGAGTATTACGGTACTTCACTACTTTGATATCCAAAGTCTTTTACTAAGTAAGGGATATTATTTGTTGTACCCGTAAGGGGTGTTATTCTTTCGTCTTCATGAAGAGAACTTCATTATTCCATTCATTATTATTACGCTGGAATAACTTTGTAAAAGTGGCATACCCTATACATAACTTTGTATACGCATGATACCCTATACTTGGTGAAATCCTTATATTATTCCATTCTTATTTATTCTCATTGGAATAACTCAGATCACGCTTAATCCCCTATACTTGGTGATCTTCTTCTATTATTCCATTCTTTATTATTCATTTGCTGAATATCCTATTCGTGTGTTTTACACCCGACCGGGTTCCATTGTTTATTATTCCGCATTTATTATTCTCATTGGAATATCCTCATGCGTATGTTTTATACCGGACCTGGTTCCATTGTTTATTATTCAAAGATTTATTATTACATTGGATCATCCTGCTTGATTGTGAATTTCACCGACCGGTTCCGTTATTATTATTCTATTGAATAACTCATCTTGCATCGCAATCTGCGCATGCGTGGTGATTTCTTTTGTTATTCCATTCTTTATTATACCCAATTGGTTAAAACTTTGACTTCTATACTCCATGAAATTAGTAGAATATCCTTGATATTTGCGTTTCATTCAAAGATCTTTTCATAGAAATATTCTTCTAATCATTCTTGAATTTTACTCTACAAAACAGTGTCATGTTGACAATTTGGACGTTAATAATTCCCCGGATTAAATAATTCTTAAACTTGTTTTATTGAATTATTATGTCATTGTCATCATCCTCATGTTATATTATGTTATCTTTGCTTACGTGCATAGATGAACTTAGTATGATTATGACCGTGGATCATTCTTGATATAATCATGGCTTGTTATAAATGATGTGACAAAAGTCCTCGATGGCACTGTAATGCGATGATGGATAGTTTTTGGTATGATTATGACCAGTAAATTTGGTATAGTCATGACCATTGATAATTTGATGAAAATCCTTTACCGTGGTATGCGAGGATGATTAGATATTGTGGTTTATTCATTAAACCGAGTCTTAGTGATAAAATTTATGAAAACCTTTTAAAACCTAAAAGATAGTAGACTTTATTTTCTACTGACTCTCTTTTAATGGATTGCGTATTCATTGCAGCTTAAACCGGTTTGTCTATTGTATTTTATCGCTTTAACATCGTGAAGGCTAATGATAATTTATTCGCATTATCTTAGTCATAATATTTCTTCTTTGGGCTAGTTGAGCTCACCTTTTCTTTCAATCGCTCTCTTGAAATGAGAACATAGGCATTTGAGACGAGTCTGGGAACTGAGTAATGGTCCGGGGATAGCATTAGTAGTCCTCACTATTCGTGAAATAGTGTGATAATAGTTGTAATGAGGACTCCTTTTGAGTTTGTATAATATCTAGTAGACAATATTTGTATTCAAACTCACGCTTTATGTCGATTGTACACCTACGCTTATATTAGTATGTTGTATTTGAATTTATGTACCATGTAAGTGGCGACCCAAGATGGGTGACGTATACCTAATTTTGGGGGCGTCACAAAATGTAACTCATGTCCCAACCATGGACAGCACCTCACAGTGCTACCTATCAGTTTGCCACCGCAGAACGGCGTCCCCTACGGAGAGTCTGGCTTCGGTGCATCCCCCATCAACAGGAAGTCACTAGCAAGAGGCTCGGGGCTCTTTAATTATAGCTCTGATACCAAATGTAACGCCCCCAAAATAGGTCCATTCCATCCAACCCATTCTGAGTCGCCAAATATATGGTACGAAAAACAACTACAACTTTATTACAACAATTGTCGTGCAAAATACAACAACACATATGCTGTGAGTTTGGATACAAATATATACCAACCAGAGTACGTCACAATAACACCTTACATAAAGGTATAGTCAAAAACTGCTTTTAGACATTAGAATCTTTGGGAAGTGCTCAAGGAAACCTTCGTACATGGGAGGCCATGCTTTTAGGTTATGGTAGATATCATATGGCCACAGAATTATCCTTGGTTGACCCAATAGACCCCAAAGAAAAACGAGAAGATTACTATCATATTCTTCCCAATGGTGAGTCTTCTCTTGACATATCATTATCTCCACTGTCTCTAATTGGGTATTATACTCCAAACAAACACCAAGATTATATAGGTAGTGCTTTTAAATATACTCAAAGAAGTGGATGAGCACAACCATGTCTTATGATAACACGAGTTTGTATGTCATTAGACATCTTGTATGATAGTGACAAAACACCCTTCCAAAGTTGGGTTCGCCTCACCCTATTTAATTCACCAAAATAACTATTAAATGATGTATAAAATACAACACACTAAAGTCCTCAATAAAATTATTTCCATACTCTTTAGGAGAACTTCAACAACTATAGACCACCGCTTCTATTCCCTTGTTATCCCCACTTCAACCCAAATACACTTTTATTACACGAAAGGAATTGTGAAACAAAAGGGTGAGCACAACTAGCTCAAGAAAGAATATTATAACTAAAGATACATAAATTATCAATAGTCTTCATCAATAATAAATCGTAGATTTAGAACATATGGTAGATGATAAAACTTTTCAACCATAGTTGCATAATGAACGAGCAATCCATTAAAAGAGTCAAATAGACTATAAAGTCTATTGTCTTCTCACGTTAAAAGTCCACCAACAATATTTTATCCTCAGTAACATCAATCAACATTTCCTTTCCACAATCATATGAATAACTCATAATCATAATTGTGATTCTAAATTCCTCTTCTCATCCAAGACGAAGATAATTTTCATCACCTGTCTTTACCTGAAACATCAAATATCATGGTTATACCAAATCACGCTTCCTGCTCATAATCATACTAATAAATTCATCTTTGCACCACGGGCCAAAGATATTCATCAACAGCTTCATCTTTACACTACAAAGCAAAATATTCAACAACAGTCATCTTTGCATTACGAGCCAAAGATATTCATCAATAATTCATCTTTGCACTACAAAAAGCAAAGATATTCAACAACAATTAGTCATCTTTGCATTACGAGCAAAAAGATATTCATCAATAATTCATCTTTGCACTCACAAAGCTAAGATATTCATCAACAAGTCATCTTTGCACAACGAGCCAAAGATATTCATATATCAAAGAAATACATAATCATTTCAGAAGTTATATAACAATAATTATAACCATGTTGATCAATTCACCTTTGCACTTAAGCTAAAAATATTCAATTATAAATTCAATGGTCATGATCATACCAGTCAACAATTCAACTTTTGCACTACAGGACAAAGAGAACCTATAGTCACGATCATACCAATAATCTACCCATCTTTACACCTAAGTCAAAGAGAAATATTATCATTAGGGTTATAAGAATGTTATATAAAAACAATATAATCAAAACATGGTAATAATTTCAAGAGTAAGATTCATAAATCAACAATAATTTGGTCTGAGAAGAAACCAATTTGTCGTGAATAGTACCCGTATTCGTGACATAGTACCGTATAATGTGCATAAAGAACTCCTCGACGAAAAGATAAAGTTTCATAATAAAATTCATATCCATATTTATAACACCTTAATCCAAATGTTATAAATCACTTAGAAATCTCATAATCTAATATTATTAATATTACAATAATATTTTAATCATTTCTAAAACTTATAAACAATTTAATTAAATTATTTACACTTTACAAATTAATGCATTTAATCATCATAAAATGCCAAACTCATAAGATTTCATCACCAATAACCAAAACCCTCATCAAAAATCTGCATATACCTCATATATGATTCTCAAGCCATAAAATCATATTTTCCAATTTTCTTACTTCACATAACATATTTAATTCATTTACTCATAACTAGAATATTTTCATGAAAAATACCAAATCAGTTCCAAAAATATTTCTTTTCTGGGATTTAGCATAACATAGTCCCATATTGCACATATATTTTTCTCGAAATTTTAAAAATTTATTTACTATTTTTCATATGGCCAAAACCACATTTAATATTTAAACATTTATCATAAATTATACTTTTATCCAAATATTCTGAAATTTACACGGTATACTGATATTATATAGATGTACTCCCAATAAAAATTTCATCAATTTTGGAGTTAATCACAAGGAGTTATAAATAGTTACTTTTAAAATAGTCTTTTCTCATAAAATCCATAACTCCTAATCTATACATCCAAAATCGCCATTTTGGACACACTCTACAAAACTCATCAAAATATCATTTCAAATTTTTCCAGAATTTTGAAGGTTCAAAATAATTTTGAAACTAAAACATAATAACCCTTAAAATCCCTTTACTATCCCTTACCTCAAAAAAAAGCGTGATTCTAATTAGAATAACGCTAAACGAACTTGCACCGTATAGCAACACTCAATGTATACTCAAAATACTTACAAGAATACGCTCGATAATATAGAGAGAAAACTTTAGTTTCTGGTGTGATTTTCAATTCTAACCTAAGCACCCTATTTATAGGAAAATGCTTAGAACACCAAAGCAGAAAATTTATTAAATATTATTATATTTTTTCCAAAACTTCATACACATGTTTTACCATCTGAACTCAGCCCCTATCACATGTTAAATGAGGAAAACAAAATGAAGAACACGTTTTTGTAAATAAAAATAATTAAAACTTTCAAAAATCAATTATTTCAGAACTTCAGAACTTCAATAATTCATAATAAATAGCCCTTTTATCAGAAAATTCGAATCTCGAGAATTTTTATAGGAAATTCAATTCTCTACAACTTTGCAGAAGAAAGTTTTTCCAAATTCCAAACAAAAATTGACCAGAATCCACAAACGGGTGATTTTACTGGCTATAATCAAATTTCTATCGATAATTGTGTCCACCAACACACAAAATATGTGTTAAACATTTATTACCACAAAATACTCTTCCTCCTCATATACTCATATATCCCACATTCATTATAAAAATATCACACAGTTAATATATTATTAAAATAATATATTTAAATAAATTATTTTATCAGAAAAAGACAAAATATTAATTTTCAACAATTGTCACATTAAAAATTTTCTCCATCTATGTCCACTAAAAATAAATATTTTTCTCAACATAAAAATCAATAATTAATTATTCACAAATAATATTACATAATCACAATATTGATGACCGTGCGGTTCCTGGAAAGAGGGGCTTTCCATAAGGATCTCTCCTCTCTTGCGCCAAGAATTAGGTGACCAAACCTCTCCTTAGATAGAACTTTCTAGACATTGCCAATAATGTTATCCAATAATATTATTCAGATAATATGAATTATTGCTCTGATAATGGAAAATACTGTGTAATGACAATTCTTGAAACAACAGTAATATAAAATATCAACGCAGTAATTATTGAATCAATAAAATATAATATTGAACAGGAATTACTGTAATAATTATTGAGTAGTGCTTTCTTACGTAAGAATCAATAATTCAAAAATACTGTGCAATACCGTGTTCTACTGTACAACAACGCGTATTACTTTACTTTTTACCCGGGTATTCCAACAATGTTCTACGGTAACAATTACGTTGTTATTTATAAAACTCCTTTTATCGTTTTCTTCATCCGGCGCTTATTACATTATAGGGCCCACAAATAGTCTGCTACCAGTAAATGCGAATATTCCCAAAGCGGAAAGAATATTCCACGACCAAACGAATATTCCCCGACAATAATGAGTATTTTATAACCACTTGCTTATTTTGAAAAAATTATATATATCACCCTTAACTTTAACTTTTATCAATTTAACCATTTACTGAATAGTAATTATAAGAAAAATTGAATATTTTTATTTCATAAAATTTGGGGCCTTACACCAAGCACTTAACAAAAGAATCGATGAGTTACACGAGGAAGCTTCTGTTCATTCTTCTTCTCTTCTCGTAATGCTTGATCGGCCAGTTTTATGTATTGATGATGGTCAATATGATCCATATGGTACCATCGATCTACAGGATGCTCAGGACCCATTTGCCTGACTTCCCAGTCCACACATGCACTGCGGTCCGCATCGATCACCAAGAAGAATCTGTTTTTCCACCAAAAGCGACTCCAAATCACATGCACCTTTTTCTAGCGAAAGATTTAAAGTTAAAAGATGCTCTCTCTTTTCCACCGAAAGCATCTAATGAGTCAAAAATTGTCAGCCTCTTTATCTAAAGTAGCCGGAAGTGTATGTATTTAGTCAAAAGTTAGCACTATTCATCCATAGTTGCTTGTCTGTAATGATTTATTTTGTAATAGTAACTTTGTAATAGTTCCTTTCCTTATTCTATAAAAGGAAACCGAACTCAGTTAGCAAAACAGAATCAGAAACTAAGAAAGACTCTGAGTTCCTTCTCAGACGAATCTTTAGTTTCTACCACTATTTAGCCCATCTTAACCCCTCCTTCTCTTTTTTCTTAAATGTTCTAAGTTAAATTGTAAGTCACTTTAATTTTTAGTTTCTTTTGTAAATAGCTTCAGTTATCAATAAAATTATTTTTGTTTATAGTAATTAAATTGTGTTGTTTATATGCATTTCTGTTATTCTTCTTATTCTCTTTGCTTCTGCCCCCAAATGGTATCAAAGCCAAGTTGTTTTTGTTCTAGTTGCCAGTAAGATCTCAGTAATCTGTTCTTCTCCTTACTATTTTCAAAATTTCTCTTTTATTCTTGTTCCAAAGTCACCTAACTTGCTGTAGTCCACCTAGTTCGTGTTTAACCTTTGTAAGTCTCTTGGGTGAGCAGTGTCGGTTTATAGAACATAGGTATGAGTCTACCTAAGGTAAGAGGGTATGAATGGAAGAACATTGAATAAAAAATTATTTTGAATTCTGTAAAAGATGAGTAGATTATTTAGGTCTAACTCCTCAACTAGTAATCGGTCAACTTTGCCCCCTGTCCCAGACATAGTTAACCAAGAAACTCATAGTTATGAAAATATCCGTCAAGCTTTGCATAATTGGAACATACATAGGGTTTCCCCTAAAGAAATATACTAGTTAACCTTTTTAGATAATATTACATTGCCTAGTCAATGGACTTTACCCAGTGAAATTCCTCAACAACTTGTAGTTAACAACTTGTTAAATATTGAAAATGTTAAACAATTTTCTGATGGAACGGACAAAATAAGTTTTGAGCGTACTAGAAGACCAGTTATTATAGAAGATTTTACTAGTTCTTCAGCACCTTCAATTCACACCCGAAGAGATACTGAAGTACTTAGTAACCCTTCTATTAGGGATATTAAATTAAAAGGTATCCTTAATCAAGGTCAAGCTAGTCATCCTTGTTATGCTCAAAAGGACCCTGTAGAGGAAGAAGATTCTTCTTCTCCTACCCTTTCTGAGTATCCAACTCAATTAGATTTCGAGATTCCAATTAACAATCAATTAAGAGTTATTAAAAAAGAATTCAAATTAGATTGGGACAATCTTATATAAGATTTTAATTCCAAATCTAATAAAGAAAAAAGACATTTATTTAGATCAAATCATTCAACAGAAAAAGAGCGCGATAAAATTGTTAATAGATGGAAACGATTTATGAACAGTGAAAAAAAAACATTACCTTTTACGACTGGTATGATCAATATCAAGGTAAATGTAATGTTATAACTAAAACTCAATGGATTAAAGAAGATAGGTCAAAAGTCTCTTCTAGTCATCCCCCGCTAGAAACTGTCCTACTTCCAGTTAAAAATACATCTGTTGTTGCCAGTCCTTTTAAGATTTCGGATGGTAATAAAGATGATAAAAAAATTATTGAACAATTAAATTTTAGTAATCAATATCTAGCAACCGTAGGAAGACAACTAGATAGAATTTAAGAAAAATTCGAGGAAACCATTGTTAAAAAACCAGATTCAAAGATTGAACATCCTTTTATAAAATTACCAGAAAATAGAAGTAAATTAGGTTTACCTAATAATGATGGCGATCTTGTTCGATCTATTGATAAGTTATTTAAAAAGTTAAAAACTGAGCCCAGTTCAAGCGGTACTATTGCTATTATTGATCAAGTTGAAACTGATATTGAAAGCAGTTCCATATCAGATCATTTTGATGTTGTTTCAGTACCAGATTTTAATGAGCATTTAAACAAATTAACAGTTAAAAACACTAGTGTAACCAGGAATTGGTACTCTAGACCTACTCCTCCGGATTTACAATTCGAAGAGAGAAATCTAGATAAGCAATTCTCTGTTTCATCCAATAAAATTTACGAATGGAATATAGATGGCTTTAGTGAACAAGAAATTTTAAACAAATTAAATCACATGTCTATGGTAGCAAATAGCTATATAACTAAATTCAACAATCTGACTCAGCCAGATATTTTTGAGTTAATAGCTAGTGGATTCACTGGTCAGGTTTTGGTGGGAAAAATATATCACTGAAGATACTAGATTGTCAATAATTCATGTTGTCCAGTTAGACGATGACGGCAACCCCATCTTTGATGAAGATGTTGGTGTTGGTCCGCTTGATGGAGTCAATACATTAATATTTACCATAATTAAACATTTCGTTGGTACCCCCAGTAATATCACTGAAAGAATTCATGATCAGTTAAGTAATCTCACTTGTCCCACTCTAAGTGATTTTAGATGGTAAAAAGATGTCTTTACTTCCCGAGTTATGATGCTTAATGATAGCAATAAACCATTTTGGAAAGAAAAATTCGTCAATGGTTTACCTTCATTATTTGCACATAAAGTTCGTGAAGAGTTAAGCAAAAATTTAGGATATATTGATTATGATAACCTAACCTATGGTGACATAATCAGTTATATTCAAAAAATTGGTTTAAAATTGTGTATTGATTTTAAATTAGCCAAACAAGCTAGTAAAGACAAGAAAAAAGCCAAGTATGAGTTAGGAACATTCTGTGAACAATACGGTTTACCTCCTATTGCTCCCTCTAGAAGGAAGCATATGCATAAACATATTGAGCATCATAAAAGTCATAGGCGTCATAAACGCAGTCATAAAAGGATAAAAATCAAGATGAATATTACACTAAACCCAAACCCACAAGAAAAAATTATAAAAAAAAATCATCTAAAAAATTCGATAAAAGTAAAATTGTTTGCCACAATTGTGGGCAAAAAGGGCATTACAAAAATGAATGCAAAATAAAAAAGAAATTATCCCAGTTAAATATTTCTAACAAAGACACTGAACAGTTATTAGAGTTAATGAGGATAGAGAACAACTTCAGTAATGATGAAGGTTCTGATATTCCTGATTCATCTAATAACATTTCCAGTAGCAATGAAGTAGATAGTGACAACGAAGAAGATACTATTTCTGCAGATAATTGCAATGAAAAATGTTGCATTAACAGATTGAATGTAATTACCAAAGAGGATGAAGAAAGTTCTTTGCTAATTGATTTGATTAGTAAAATTTCTGATCCTGAGTTAAAATCTCAGTATACTAAACAGTTAAAAGATTTATTAACCAAAGATAATAGAGTTAAGGACAAAATTATTAAAGCAAAAGAAAAACTAATATTTAAAACTCTGGTCAAGGAAATTACCCTTGCTGAGTTAAATCAAGAAGTCAATAAACTGAAAAGAGAAATTTCTAACTTAAAATTGGAATTTCTAATTTAAGAAAAGAGTTTGATGACAAAAAATCCGATCTTCAAGTCCATGATTCCTCCTCTAGTGATGAAGATCACGATGAGCCTGAATCATCAGGAACAAAAGAAGAGCCAGATCTCTTTCTCCAAGGTCTTACTTTTAAACGAATTAAAGATATCACCATTCAAAAATGGTATATCTTCATTAACTTAGTTGTTGATAAAACCTTTTCAATACAACTTCCTGCCTTAGTTGATACTGGTGCAGATCTTAATTGTATTCAAGAAGGTCTAATCCCAACTAAGTACTTTAAGAAAACTAATGAAAAATTAAATTCAGCCAATGGTAGTCAAATGGAAATAAAATATAAACTGCCTAAGGTTCATATCTGTCAAGATAATATGTGTTTCAAAACATCTTTTATTTTGATCTGCAATCTTACTGATAAGATCATCTTAGGGTTACCATTTATATATTTATTATATCCTTTTACTACCATTAATGAAGGATTAAGTTGTAAACATTTAGGAAAAAGAATAACATTTAAATTCCTTATGAAACCTAAAGAAAGAGATTTAAAATTTATTCAAGAAGAATCTATTTCCAAATCATTAAATTTATTAAATTGTAAATCCACCCATTTGAATTTCTTAAAGGAAGAAATTAAGTACAAACGAAATGAAGAACAATTGCAGAATACAGAAGTTCAAGCAAAGATAGAAGAATTGAAAACCTATTTAAAGGATAACTTTTGTTCTGATTCTCCTAATGCATTCTAGCATCGAAAGAAGCACGTTGTAAGGCTCCCTTACACTAAGGAATTCAATGAGCACTTGATTCCTACTAAGACTAGGCTAATACAAATGAATCACGAACAAATGGAGTTATGTAAAAAGGAGATTAATGATCTTCTTAGTAAAGGTCTAATTAAGCCTAGTAAATCCCTATGGTCATGTCCCGCCTTTTATGTCAATAACGAAGCAGAAAAGGAGAGAGGTGTTCCCCGTCTAGTAATCAATTACAAACCATTAAACAAAGTCTTAGAATGGATTAGATACCCTTTACCTAATAAGGATGACTTTATTAATCGTTTAAGCAATTCCACTATCTTCAGTAAATTTGATCTCAAATCTAGTTTTTGGCAAGTTGCCATTCACCCAGTGACAGATACAAAACAGCCTTCACTACCCCATTTGGCCATTATAAATAGAATGTTCAGGCATTTTATTGTGTATTATAAGGATATCCTTGTTGAAATTGAGTTAATCTTTGTTAAACCCATTTATGTTAATGATGATAAAACCAAAGTACTTTATCATTCATTGTATATTAAACAGTTCATTCTAATGTTTGATTGGGGAAAACATCCTTCTGACCTTATGCAGCTATCTAATCAGGATAACTCTTATCGTAATTATAATTATATGGAAGCCTGGTATAGAGTTTTCCTTTTTCAAAATGAGTCAAATAGTCATTCATGGTTTTTTCAGTTCGATCATAAGTTCAAAAGCCAGTTTCCCCATTAGTTCTCTCACTGGTGGATGAGGTTTGGTTCCACTTATGATCTCCTTCATGAACCATTAAAAGTTCAACTTAGTCATTTTTGCAACCACAGTAAATACAATCCAAAGTATGATGGCGTCTCTGTCATTCTTCAATTTGTTAGTAAATATAAGATTCCCTGGATTCTCAAATGGCAGTATGACATTAAAACCCCAACTAAAGTAACCGATTCATATGGTAGAGATTTCAATTTGGTGGAAGCCTGTACCCTTTGTGAACCATTCCCTCTTCTCTCTCGACAATTTTTCATCAAATGGTGGGATAAGTTTGATGTTAATAGAATTGTTAGTAAAGTTCAGTTAGAATTTCCCACTGTCCCTCTTAAGGTTCTTCCAGTTTCATCCAAAGAACCTTCCAGTCAAACAAAAGAGTCAAAACCGAAAGAGTCTAGAGTCAGTCCTACTGGTTCGTCTTGTTCTCGTGACATTTCTGATTTCAAGAACTGTTCCAGTTAAGAATTAAAATTAATTGCTCAAGCATTAAATAAATGAATTGATGAATTGCATGAAGAAGACTCTGCAGGTTCTTCATCTTCTTCCCAAAATGCTTCTACTAGTCATTATGATGATGATGATCCATATGGCACCATCAACTAGTAAGATGCTCAGGACCCATTTGCCTGACATCCTAGTCACATTCCAACCCACTTTGCACCTGCCTCACAGCTGGCGGTCAACAGAATGATGCCCTTCACCGAAAGCGCCTTTCTACCACTTGAGTATGCTCCTGCTTTTCCACTGAAAGCATCCTCCAAGTCAAAAGTTTTGGCTGCTTCGTCAAAAGTTGTCAAACGCGTCTATAAATAGTAAAAAGTCAACACTATTTTACTGTTCATCAATAGTAAATCTTGTCTATAATCATTTACTTTATGTAATAGTGAATTTGTAATAGTTCTTTCCTTATTCTATAAAAGGAAACTGAACTTAGTTAGTGAGGCAGACTTAGAAACTTAGAAAGACTCTGAGTTCCTTCTCAGACGAATCTTTAGTTTCTACCACTGTTTAGCCCATCTTAACCCCTGCTTCTCTTTCTTCTTAAATGTTCTAAGTTAAATTGTAAGTCACTTTAATTTTTAACATTACATAATTATTTGATTTTACAGAATGTTCATGTATTAACATTAAAGTTTTTAAAATTTATAAATTATTAAAATTCACAATTTAGTGATCTAATTTAAGGTATTATATTATTTTGGTGATTAGTTCGAACGGAGAGAGTCTAAACGAGTAATAATTGGAATATACTTTGGGTATTACGTTGCTTAATCCAGGTACGGATTCCATACTCTTTCAGCGAGACTCTTTTATTTTTAAGTTGTTCGTTTCGTTATTCATTTTGAAATTTAGTATTGCCTCTCATAATTATTCCTTGTTAATTTATTGTGATATATTTGTTTGGGCGTTGTATTAGAACTCATATTTGTACTCTTTAGACTAACGTATCATGTCTAAATTTTATTTTGATATTTGTAGTGATGTACATGTTAATATATATTTTGGAGACCTTGTGTTGAAGATTCGTTCGATTTAACATGTACACGTTAGAACCCTTTTGTGTTGATATTTTGTCGCATGTGTTGTGACATTATATTTTCTTAGAATACTTAGTAGGGTATACCCGAGCTATAACCACTTGTGGGGTACCACAGCATGTCCTCTTGCACTAGAGACATGACACCTTCGCAAGTGGCGGTGTGATCATCCATGGCGTCTATGTTTTGTGTGCTCCGTTGGGAGTTGACCATTTGGTGTTTTGTTGTGGGGGCGTATGGGTCGACCCTAGTTTTCTGATACATTACATTCATGGATTGGTGATGTTTGTGCCAAACACGCCTTTTCGATTTACATGCATCTGGATTCTACCGGTCCGATGTATGTTAGCTCAATGGCATTATTTTTTAATTTGCCTGTATGGCATTATTTGACTTGCCTGTGTGGCAAGGTATATTTCTATTTTGTTCTGAGCTCGGTATGAAATAACACCCATCCATTTAATTCAGCCTATTATTTCGTTGTGTTAGTTTTGTTCGTTTCGTTTCAGTTCGTTTCATTTCATTTCATTTAGTTGAGTTAGTTATTTCGGTTCATTATATGTATTCTATATCCATACTAGGCATTTAGCTCATGCTGTGTTTTTCTTCCGGCAAGTAATCAGGGGAATCAAGGGCAAGTGTGATGAGAGCTCCATTCATTCCAATGATTTAGAAATATTCTGTTTAGACTTGATATGTCAGTTTACTTGGAATTGTAATAATTATTTTAGATTGTGGCTTGAGACAGTTTGAGATTTATTATGGTTGACTTGTGGTATTTATCAGTTATTAAGACTATTCTTTTGTGGTTTTGAGCCTTGCTATTAAATTCATCAGTTTTGTTATGTTTTGTGTAACCTCTCTTTCTATTTGGAAAGGGGGTTATTCTGAAGTTAGTATCGAGCTTAGGTTCTTTCTTGTAGAAAACCTATTTAGGTTTGACCTGTGAGTTATGGGTAGAGTTCTGGGTTAGGTTTTTGTTCTGTTTAATTTTTTGTTTAGCTATCATATCAGCTATATTCGAATTTGTCTCTAATCTGCTTTGTTTATGTTCATGATATCTTTCTTAGATGGCTCGTAGATCCGCTAGAGTTGCTGGGAGGCGAGGTAATAATAGGGGAAGGGGTGAGGGTCAGCCCAATGAATGACTTAATGATCAGATTAATGCTCAACTGGCTAACTTGGTGAATCAGGCTTTACCTCAGTTGGTGACACAGGTTGTACAGGCAATGCAGCAGCAGCCACCAGAAATTCCTGAACAAGAAAATCCGGGAAATAATGGACAGCATGCAAATATTGAGGAAGGGAATGCAGATGGTCATGATCAGCAGGGGGTTGCAATGTATGTATGGTTGGAAAGGTTTCAGAAGCAAAAACCACAATCATTCAGTTCAGCACCGACTCCAATTGAGGCAGAGAATTGGATTGCCCACCTGGAGAAGATTTTTGATGTGTTAGGGTGTTCAGATAATCAGAGAGTGTTGCTTGCTGCTTACAAGCTGGAAGGGGATGCACAGAGGTGGTGGAAAGTGATGAAAACAACAAAAGGTGAAAATTATGCTGAGACACTTAATTGGGCGGAATTTTGTGAGGTCTTTTATCAGCAGTACTTCCCAGCTGCTGATAAAGAGGCTTATGCTAGAGACTATCTGTCTATTCGACAGAAAGATGACGAGTCCATCACAGATTTTATGACGAGGTTCACCAGGTTGGCAGGCTTTGCGGGAACCTCAGCAGGGACTGCAGCAGAACAAGCAGAGAAGTTTAAGTGGAGGATTCATTATAGGTACCGGCAGCATCTTATTAACACCAGTTTACAGACGTGTCAGCAGTGGCCAATGTGGCCAAGAATATTAAGATGGAGTGACAGGACTTTCGATCTTCTAAACCGGAGGGGAGTCAAAAGAGGGACATAGATGACCAACAGGGTCAAACTTCGGGATAACATGGGAAGAATCAGGGTGGTCAGTGGAACAGGAACCGTGGTGGCCAGCAGCAGTGGCGTGGCCAGAATCAAAATAGGGGTTATCAGCAGATGCCTCAACAAGGGCAGAATCATCAGCTTCAGCTACCTTGGCATGGTCAGAATTGTCAGCAAGGGCATAATTGTCCGCAGGGGCAAAATCAGGGTCGTTATCCGGTAACCCAAATCTTATTCCTATAGCTCCTTGTGCTACTTATGTGGCTAATCATATCCGGGAAGGCAATGCCACAGACTCACTGGTGCATGCTTCTTGTATGGACAGATGGGTCATGTGGCTAGAGATTGTACCGTGCCACGTGGAAATGGTGAAGGTGGCGATAATGGTGGTAATGAAGGTCAGCGTCAGGGTGGTCGAGTGTTTGCCTTGATGTATAACCAGGTAGCAGGTGCACCAGGTACTGTTTCTGGCACTCTTTTAGTTGGCAATCGTGAGGCGTCTATTTTGTTTAATACGGGTTCTACTCATTCCATTGTTGCTCAGTCTTTTGTTCGGCACCTGGGTGTGCCATCTCAATCTTTAGATTCTGTTATGTCTATTGCTACCCCGATGGGGACTTCTGTTGTTATTTCTAATTTGTATCGAGGGTGTCCGATCAGTTTTGGGGATAAGATCCGTAGCGTTAATATTCTTTCGATGTGTGTGCACGATTTTAATGTCATTCTTGGGATGGACTGGTTGGATAAGCACTAAGCCACTATCGATTGTCAGACGAAGAAGGTTATATTTGGAGATGTGAAGTCTCCAGAGTTTGTGTTTCAGGGTTCACAGGCGAGTAGTGTGGTGAAGTTGATTTCAGCTTTGAAGGCTGAGAAGTTGGTGGCAAAGGGTTGTGAGGGGTATTTGGCATTTGTGAAGGATACCTCTAAGGGTGAGTCCCGTATTGAAGATTTTTCAATTGTTCATGATTTTTCCGATGTGTTTCCTGAGGAGTTGTCAAGGTTGCCACCACAGCGGGAAGTGGAGTTTGCTATTGAGCTTGTTCCTGGTGCGGAGTCTATCTCTAAGGCGCCGTATCGGATGGCACCGTTGGAGTTGCAAGAGTTGAAGGAGCAGTTGCAGGAATTGTTAGATCGTGGTGTGATTCGGCCGAGTGTTTCGCCGTGGGGTGCTCCGGTCTTGTTTGTAAAGATGAAGGATGGGTCTATGAGGCTATGTATAGACTACAAGGAGTTGAACAAGATCACCATCAGGAATCGGTATCCATTGTCGAGGATTGATGACTTATTTGACCAACTTCAAGGGGCAAAGTATTTTTTGAAGATAGACTTGAGGTCGGGCTATCATCAGTTGAGGGTGAGGGATGAGGATATCCCTAAGACGGCTTTTCGTACTCGAAATGGGCATTACGAGTTTTTGGTGATGCCGTTCGGGTTAACTAACGCTCCAGCGGTGTTTATGGATTTGATGAATCGGTTGTTCAGGGAGTACCTGGACCAATTTGTTATTGTCTTTATTGATGACATTTTGGTTTACTCCAAGTCTGAGGAAGAGCACGAGGAGCATCTTCGCACAGTATTGGGGATTTTGCAGAAAGAGAAATTGTATGCTAAATTCTCTAAATGCGAGTTTTGGTTGGAGCAAGTTGCATTTTTGGGCCACGTTGTTTCTGCAGAACGTATTAAGGTGGATCCTGCGAAGGTTGAGGCTATCACTAAATGGCCAAGACCTACTATAGTGACAGAGATTAGGAGTTTCTTGGGTTTGGCAGGGTACTATAGACGATTTGTGGAAGGATTTTCCTTGCTTTCCTTACCATTGACTCAGTTGATGATAAAGGGCGCGAAGTTTGTGTGGAATGAGGAGCGCGAGAATAGTTTTTAAGAGTTGAAGAAACGACTTGTGACACCTCCAATACTTACATTGCCGTCGGGGACAGGAGGTTACCAGATTTATAGTGATGCTTCTAAGAAGGGTTTGGGGTGTGTTTTGATGCAACACGGTAAGGTGATTGCTTATGCTTCTAGACAGCTTAAACCTTACAAGGTGAATTACCCCACCCATGATTTGGAGATGGCAGCGGTGATCTTTGCCCTAAAGATTTGGAAGCATTATTTGTATGGAGAGACTTGTGATATCTTCACCGATCACAAAAGTCTTAAATACATTTTCACTCAAAAAGAGCTCAATATGAGGCAGAGGCATTGGTTGGAGCTTCTAAAAGACTATGATGCTAGGATTCAGTATCACCCGGGGAAGGCAAATGTGGTTGCAGATGCTCTTAGCCAAAAGAGTTCAAGGAGTGTAGCTGCCCTTATTACATAACCTCAGCTTATTTCGGATATGGAGCGGATCGAGTTGTAGTTGTATGTACGAGGTTCAGATGGGCATTTGGCAGGTATGAGAGTGGAACACTCTGTTATCTCGCTGGTCAAAGAAGCTAAAAAAGAAGATAGAGAGTTGTGGGGTTTGACACAGAATCTAGAGGAGGGAAAGCAGCCCGAGTTTCGTATTGATGACCATGGTGTGATTTGGTTGGGTGAGCGATTGTGTGTATCGTCCGATCCGATCATTCGGGAGGCAGTGTTGGCTGAGGCTCATAGTTCACCATTTTCTATTCATCCAGGTTCTACGAAGATGTATAGGAATTTGAAGAAGAATTTTTGGTGGAATGGGATGAAACGAGATGTGGTTGAATATGTTGGGAAGTGCCTCACTTGTCAACAAGTGAAGATAGAACATCAACAGGCTAGCGATTTGCTGTAACAATTAGACATTCCAGTTTGGAAGTGGGAGGATATCACAATGGACTTTGTGACTGGTTTGCCTAAGACTTTCAAGAAGAATGATGCCATTTGGGTAGTGGTGGACCGGCTGACCAAATCGGCACATTTTTTGGCTATCCATAAGGGTTACTCGGTGGATAGGTTGGCACATATCTTTCAGCAGGAGATTGTTAGACTTCATGGTACTCCGGTGTCTATTTTTTTAGATCGGGACCCACAGTTCACTTCACGATTCTGGAAAGGGTTTCAACGAGCTTGGGGTACTCGGCTCAACTTTAGTACTTCTTTCCATCCACAAACTGATGGCCAATCCGAAAGGACTATTTAGACGTTGGAGGACATATTGAGATCTTGTGCACATGAGTGGTCGGGTAATTGGGATGATTACTTGAGCCTAGTTGAGTTTGCTTATAACAACAGTTGGCATGCAAGTATTGGGATGGCACCTTTTGAGGCATTATATGGTAGGAAGTGTCGGGCACCAAATTGTTGGGATGAGGTTGGCGAAAGGGCCATAGAAGGGCCTGAGTTAGTTCAAATCACTACAGAGAAGGTAGCGGTGGCTAAGGAGAAATTAAAGTTGGCTTGATCACGGCAGAAGAGTTATGCTGATAAGCATAAGAGGACTTTCGAGTTTGAACCTGGTGAGCATGTGTTTCTAAAAGTTTCTCCTTGGAAGGGCATTCGACGATTTGGTTGAAAGGGAAGCTTAGTCCGCGATATATTGGCCCATTTGAGATTTTTGAGAGGGTTGGTGAAGTTGCGTATCGGTTAGCTTTGCCTCCGCAGCTAGCTCACGTGCACAATGTGTTCCATGTGTCGGTTTTGAGGATTTATCATTATCATCCGTTACATGTGGTGCAATATCTACTTGATAAGATTCAGGAGGATCTTACTTGTGAGGAGCAAGCTGAGGCGATTTTGGATCGTCAAGAAAGGATTATGAGGAGGAAGACTATTCCGTTTGTTAAGGTTTTGTGGAAGAATCATTCGGAGTGGGAGGCTACATGGGAGATGGAGGAGTCTATTCGAGCGGAGTATCCGCATCTCTTTGGAAATTAGGTGCATTCAATTCTTTTGATTCCGAGGACGGAATCCTTTTTAAGGGGTAGGTGATGTAATACCCGGAAAAAAAATATTAAATTTTAAAAATTATTTTGTTTTAAAACATATTAATTAAACTTTGTCATTTATTGGGTCAAATTAGTCATTTAATTTATGTGGGCTAATATATTAATAAGAGATGGGTAAATTAATTTAGTACAATTTGGGCCTTTAAAATTAATTAGATTTAATTTAATTAAATGTGGGTAATAATAAATCCAATTATAATTAGGAGAATTAATAAGATTTATTAATAAATAAAAAAATAGCTAAACCTAATTTACTTGAGCATTATACCTAATACATAACTGGGAGAAAGAAAGGAGGTAGAAAAGAATAGAAGAACAAGGGCGACAACATAAGAGGAGGAAGAGGAATTTAAATTTCTTTCTAGCATACATGTAAGTTTGCCTTTATTTTGTTTTCAAAATTATTGGGGGTAGCAATCATTGTAAATATTATATATATATATATATATATATATATATATATTCAATTGATGATATCAGATATACATATATATTCTGTTTTCCATGCATAAACATGTTCTGCTTTAACAATCATATGCTTAACTATGTATAGCTTTGAAATACAAGTTGTGGTTTAATAATTTAGATATTATATCTATATATATACTGATCATGCGAAAAAAAAAAAAACAAAACTTTAACATGATGCAACGAAAAAAAAAAAAAAGAAGAAGAAGAAGCTACTATACTTTGTTATGTAATAAGGATTATATATCATGTTTGATTGCTAAGTAAAAAAAATACTTTAATGATCTCAAAATAAGGAAGTGATCATTTTCATTAATATTTTATTATTAGTTCTAAATTATGTAATATTATAGAACTATATATATATATATATATATATATATATATATATATATATATATCATTACATAACTATTTGATTTTAGAATGTTCATGTATTAACATTAAAGTTTTTAAAATTTATTAATTATCAAAATTCACAATTTAGTGATCTAATTTAAGGTATTATATTATTTTGGTGATTAGTTCGAACGGAGAGAGTCTAAACGAGTAATAATTGGAATATACTTTGGGTATTACGTTGCTTAATCCAGGTACGGATTCCGTACTCTTTCAGCGAGACTCTTTTATTTTTAAGTTGTTCGTTTCGTTATTGGTTTTGAAATTTAGTATTGCCTCTCATAATTATTCCTTGTCAATTTATTGTGATATATTTGTTTGGGCGTTGTATTAGAACTCATATTTGTACTCTTTAGACTAGCGTATCATGTCTAAATTTTATTTTGATATTTGTAGTGATGTACATGTTAATATATATTTTGGAGACCTTGTGTTGATGATTCGTTCGATTTAACATGTACACGTTAGAACCCTTTTGTGTTGATATTTTGTCGCATGTGTTGTGACATTATATTTTCTTAGAACACCGTAGGGTATACCTGAGCTATAACCACCTGTGGGAGTACCACAGGCATGTCTTCTTAGCACCGAGGCATGACACCTTTCGTGGCGGTGTGATCAGTCCACGGCGTCTCCGTTTTGTGCTCCGTTGGGAGTTGGCCATTTGGTGTTTTGTTGTGGGAGGTGTATGGGTCGACCCTAGTTTTTTGTTCGATTACGTTACATGGATTGGTGATGTTTATGCCAAAACCGCCTTACGATTTGCATGCATCCGGATCCCACGGTCCATGTGTATGTTATTCCTGTGTGGCATTATTTTGATTTGCCTGTATGGCATTATTTGACTTGCCTATGTGGCAAGGTATATTTCTGTTTTGTTCTGAGCTCGGTATGAAATAACACCCAGCCATTTGATTCAGCCTATTATTTCGTTGTGTTAGTTTTGTTCGTTTCGTTTCATTTCATTTAATTGAGTTAGTTATTTTGGTTCATTATATGTATTCTATATCCGTACTGGGCGTTTGGCTCATGCTGTATTTTTCTTCCGGCAAGTAATCAGGGGAATCAAGGGCAAGTGTGATGAGCGCTCTATTCATTCCAATGATTTAGAAATATTCTGTTTAGACTTGATGTGTCAGTTTACTTGGAATTGTAATAATTATTTTAGATTGTGGCTTGAGACAGTTTGAGATTTATTATAGTTGACTTGTGGTATTTATTAGTTATTAAGACTATTCTTTTGTGGCTTTGAGCCTTGCTATTAAATTTATCAGTTTTGTTATGTTTTGTATAACCTCTCTTTCTATTTCGGAAATGGGGTGTTACATCGTGCCTCGCACTTGGTAATACTTTCTCCGTCCCTAATTATTTGACGTTTTAGAGGTGGACACAAGAATTAAGATAATGATTGGAAAGTATTAAATATAGTATTCAATTGTCTATAATACCCTTAAATCTTTTGTTGGGATAAAGAAAGTTTTATTGGGATAAAGAGAGAGAGAGAGAGTTTAATGAGGGGTAATTTTGGAAAAATTGTCATTAATTCTCTTAGATTTGAATAAACGTTAAATAATTAAAAATAAATAAAAAACTCTAAAATGTCAAATAATTAAGAACGGATGGAGTACTTAATAACATACTGCTTCAATAAATACGCGCACCGGTGCGCATTTTTCCACCCCAGATAAAATACCAATTGCAACAAGCTAGCCAAATGTATTTTTATATGTTGAAATCACCAATTCCGCAATTTGTATGTACATGTTGTAGTAGAGAGATGAGAAGTAGCAAGCGGCGGAGAAAGCTTGGTTATTGGACCACCAAACATTCCGGACAAAATAAAATAAAATTAAAGGTGTAATAAAAATCTATGCCAACACGCGTGGAAAGCGCGTGGATAAGCGCCCATGAAATGATTGGTTGGGATTAGAATATTCCGTCCATTAGGGTATCTCCTATTTTTTCGAATACACATCTAACAATACAAATATTACATTTAACAATACAATAAAATTTATTACGCATAATTCATGACAGGATAAATTTTGAAGCAAATAATTGTGTCGTTGATAATATCGCTAAAAATAATATTTATGTTGCTAATGTGTAACGAGAGAAATTAAAGTACAAGTATAATGAAGTGGATCTTAATCTCATTAATTGGCTTTCTCTGTGTTTTAAGATTAAATATAACATTAGACTATGAATAATTCATAAAATTATAAATTTTGAATTAATAATAAATTATTTAAGTGTAATACGGTGACGCCCCCAAAATTAGGTATACGTCACCCATCTTGGGTCGCCACTTACATGGTACATAAATTCAAATACAAACTTAATTATACATCTGTCGTGTAGCATACAACAATACATAAACTGAGAGTTCTAATAGGAATATTGTCATTTAGACAATATCCATACTCAAGGAGTCCTCATTACATTTATTGTCACACTATTTAACAGAATAGTGAGGACTTCTAATGCTATCTTGGGACCATCACTCTTTTCCCGACTCTTCATGCGGCTATATTCTCATTTCACGAAAACGAAGGAAAAGAAAGGGTGAGCTCAACTAGCCCGATAAAAAATATTATGACTAAGATAATGCGAGAATAAATTATCATTAGCCTTCAACAGTGTTAAACTGATAAAATACAATAGACAACCAGTTTAACTGCAGTGGAATGTGCAATCCATTAAAAGAGTTAAGTAGAAAATAAAATCTACTATCTTTTAGGTTTTAAAAGGTTTTCATCAATTTTATCACTAAGACTCGGTTTAATGAATAAACCACAATATCTAATCATCCTCGCATACCACGGTCAAGGATTTTCATCAAATTATCAATGGTCATGACTATCTACCGAATCACCCCCGTCATAATCATACCAAAACTATCCATCATTTGCATTACGAGCCATTTGAGGACTTTTGTCACATCATTTATATCGAGCCGTGATTATCTTAGAATGATCCTGGTCATAATCATACTAAGTTCATCTATGCACGTAAGCGAAAGATAACATAATATAACATGAGGATGATGATGATGACATAATAATTCAATAAAACAAGTTCAAGAATTATTTTATCCGGGGAATTATTAACGTCAAATTGTCAACAAGATCTTTGTTTTGTAGAGTAAAATTCAAGAATGATCGGAAGAATATTTCCATGAAAAGATCTTTGGATGAAACGCAAATATCAAGAATATTCTACTAATTTCATGGAGTATAGAAATCAAAGTTTTAACCAACTCGGGTATAATAAAGAATGGAATAACAAAGGAAATCACCACGCATGCGGTATTGCAGATGTATAGGCGAGTTATTCAAATGAAATAATAATAACGAAACCGAATTCGTGAAATTCACAAGCGGGGATGTTCCAATGAATAATAAGTCTTTGAATAATAATAAACAATGGAACTAGGTCCTGTAAAAAACATGAGCGGATATTCCAACGAGAATAATAAATACGGAATAATAAACAATGGAACCAGTCCCAAATTGTAAAACACATGCAGACGAGGATATTCCAATGAAATAATAAAGAATGGAATAACGAAGAAGATCACCAAGTATAGGGGATTCCGCGTATCACAAGAGTTATGTATAGGGTATGCCACTTTTACGAGTTATTCCAATGAATAATAATGAATGGAATAATGTAAGTTCTCTTCATGAATAAGAAAGAATAACAAACCTTACGAATGCAACAAATAATATCCCTTATCGTAAAAGACATTGGATATCAAAGTAGTGAAGTACCGAGAATACTCTTCTTCTTTCTCTCTATAGATTTTCTCTCTATAGCTTCTCTCTATAATTTCTCTCTCTAGAGTTTCAAGTGTGAATTAAGTAAGAAAATAATGAAGGAATGAGCTTATTTTATAGGAAAATAGAATGCATAGTAATTAATCCATGAATCGGTCCAGATTGATTTACTTTAATCGACGGTCCATATTTAAAGCAAAATCTTTTAAATAAAATATCATATATTTTATTTATATAAAAATATTTTACTATGCAAACACTATGCTTGACACTACGCAAAACACTATGCAAAATCTTATATGCAACACTATGCATAATAAAATATAATATATTCTATTTATAGAATAACTTTAATAAAGTATTACATTGTATATAAAAAGATGTTTCATTTTTATTACGTTAATAATACTGAATAAAACAAAACGTCATTATCGCTATAATAATTCATATTATTAATCGTGATAATGGAATCAAACCGAAAGTGACTTCTCACATAAGCGTCAATAATCAATATTGTGTGTTCTTATGCAACCACACGTATTCTTGTACTTTTACTACCGAAGTAGTTCAACAAAGATATCCACGGTAAAACTTCCAACAGATTATTTCAATAAAATATTTTTGTCGTTTTCTCGATCAAATAATAATTACATTAATAGGGGTCCACCAATGATTGAGCCATTATGCGAATATTCCCTGCTAAACCGAATATTCCCCGACCAATCGAATATAATATAACCACTTGTATACTTTGCAAAATTTATAAATACTACCCACAACTATAATATTATCTCAAATTCACACCATAATATTAAAAATTATTTCGACAAAATTTAAATCTTTATTGATAAAATCTGGGTCTCACAACACGACATCTTGTACTTTTACTACTGAGTAGTTCAACAATATCAACGGTAAAAACTTCCATGATTATTTTCATAAAATATTTTGTTCGGGTGAATAGTAACTCATGAATAGTAATTAAGTGAATAGTAACTCGTGAATAGTACTCTGACACAAAAAGTGTCCCAAATACTCGAGTGAACAATACTAGAGTGAATAGTAATTTCGATGAATAGTAACCCGTGAATAGTAACTCGTGAATAGTAACTCCGACACAAAAAGTGTCCCAAATACTAGAGTGAATAGTAATTTCGGTGAATAATAACCCGTGAATAGTAACTCGTGAATAGTAACCGGGTATTTTATGACAACTTGTCTACTTTGAAAAATTTTCAAATATGACCCTTAACTTTAAACTTTTATCAATTTAACTATTCACCAAAATAAAAAAATTGAACACTTTTATTTCATAAAATTTGGGGTCTCACAAATACAATCAACTAGTGTAACATTTGTAAACTAACTATTTAAGTATTATCAGTTTCTTCTATGTTTAAAATTTAAACGAAATGATATTAAACTTAAAATTTTATAAATTATTTTTAAAGTCAAATCGTAAAATCCCAAATTTTACGAATAAAAATTTAATTTTTCTCGAAATATTTTTTTTATATTATGGTATGGATTTGAAATAATGTTATAGTTGTGGGTAGTATTTATAAATTTTGTAAAGTATGCAAGTTGTTGTATTATATTCGATTGGTAGGAGAATATTTATTTTAGCAGAGAATATTCGTACAACGGCGCAATCATTGGTGGACCCCACAACGGAATTATTGTCGGATTGAGAAAACGATAAAAATATTTTTATAAAAATAACGGCGGAAGTTTTACACAGTTATCTTTGTTGAACTACTCGATAGTAAAAGTACGATGTCTACGCGTGGTTGCGTAGTAGTACTGCCAGTATTGATTATTGATACTTATGTGAGAAGTCACTCGGTTTTTGTTCGATTATTACTTCTGATGAATGAGGCATAGTATCTCACGTTATTTGATTCAATTATTGTTGATTATTATATATATATATATATATTATATAAGTTTTGTTTTATTAGTATTATTAATGTAATAAAACAAAAAACTTTTTATATATAAAAATGAATACTTTTATAAAGTTATTCGTTTTATTAGGCTAATAGTAAAATCTTTTTATATAAAAGCAATAATTTTTATAAAGTTATCTGCTTTTATTAGACAATAATTAGATTATATTATATTTTATTATGTATAGTATTTGCATAAGTGCTGCGTAGTGTTTGCAGAGTAAAATCTTTTTAAAAGTTATTCGTTTTATTAGATTATAAATAGAATATATTATATTTTATTGTAAACCAATTTGGATGATCTGTTTAAAGTAAATCGATCTGGACCGTTCATAGATTGGTTACTTATTCATCCATTCTTCTATAAATAAAGCTCATTCCTTCATTATTTCTTACTTAATTCACTTGAAACTTTAGAGAGAAACTATAGAGAGAATTCTTCTTCTATAATCTTGAAAGCGTATTTCTTTAGCGTTTAAGAAAACTTTGAGCGTGGTGCAAGTTTCTTCAAGTATATCCCCTTTTCTGCAGTAGAGTACTCTTCTTTATAAGGTAAGGGATATTATTTGTTGTACTTCGTCGGTGTATTATTTTTTTTTATATTCATGAAGAGAACTTCATTATTCCATTCTTTATTATTCTGTTGGAATAACTTTTGTATACGCTGTGATCTACCCTATACTTGGTGAAATTCTTACATTATTCCATTATTTATTATTCTCATTGGAATAACTTTATATCTGTTGGCTACCCTATACTTGGTAAAATTCTTACATTATTCCATTATTTATTATACATTGGAATAACTTTTGATATCTGTGACTACCTATACTTGGTGAAATTCTTCCATTATTCCATTATTTATTATTTTGTTGGAATAAACTATATCTACGCTACTACTATACTTGGTGAAATTCTTCCATTATTCCATTCCTTATTATTATGTTGAATAACTGTTTATCAAATCTGCATATATGGTGAAATTCTTCTATTATTTCCGTCTTTATTATTCTCATTGGAATATCCTCGTTGCATGCGTTTCTGTGGGACCGGGTTCCGTATTTATTATTACATTGGAATAACCTCGCTGTCGCGATCTATCACATCTTGGTGATTTCTTTTGTTATTCCATTCTTTATTATACTCGGTTGGTTAAAATTTTGACTTCTATACTCCATGAAATTAGTGGAATATCCTTGATATTTAAGCTTCATCCAAAGATATCTTTTCATGAAAATATTCTTCCGAGCATTCTTGAATTTTACTCTACAAAGAAGTATCATGTTGACAATTTGAGCGTTATTAGTTCCTCGATAATTTAATTCTTGAACTTGTTTTATTGAATTCTTATATCATTGTCATCATCCTCATATTTATATTATGTTGAAAGTCATCTGTGACCAGTAGTGCATAGATGGACTTGGTATGATTATGACCGAGGATTATTCTTGATAATCATGGTAGTAATGTTACAAATGATGTGAAAAAAGTCCTCGAGTGGCCCGTAGTGCATTGATGGGCGCTTTTTGGTATGATTATGACAATGGATTCTCTTCGCCAAGGGAGCAAAGATGAATTATTTTATGGCATGATCGGGGCCAGTTGATGAATGCACGAATATCCTCGGCCCGTAGTGCATGGATAATTTGTGGTTGTGATACTTAATGAATATCCTTGGCCGTAGTAAGGGGATGATGTGGATTATTTATTAAAATTCGAGTCCCAAATGATAAAAGTGATGAAAAACCTTTTAAATCATAAAAGATAGTAGATTTTATTCTCTACTGACTCTTTTAATGGATTGTTTGTTCACCGCAGATTAAACTTGATGTTTGTTATATTGTATCGGTTTAACATTAATTGTTGAAGGCTAACGATAATTTATTCTCGCATTATCTTAGTCATAATATTTTTTTTGGGCTAATTGAGCTCACCCTTTCTTTCATTGTTCTCTTGAGAAATGAGAACGTAAATTTGGGACTAGTCGGGGAGCAGAGTGATGGTCCCAGATGGTGTATTAGTAGTCCTTACTATTCGTGAAATAGTATAATAATAAATGTAATGAGGACTCCATTGAGTGTGGATATTATCTGATGACGATATTTGTATTAAAACTCACAAAGATATGTTTTATCGTATTTTAAATGATCATTTGTATAATTAGTTTATTTTGTATTCATCATAGTATCCGTCGGCCCCAAAGTTAAATGATGTATACTTATTTTTCTTATTTACACAAAATATATTTTTAATTTTGTAACATAAGGAGTACTATGATTGAGTGGTGTTTAGAATTGACATATTTTAGACATGGATAAAACTACATGCACATATGTAATATTTTTTTATAAAACTATAAAATAAAGTGAAAGGTTGAATTTAATATTTGGGGTTTCTTCCAATCCCTCCATCTTTATTGTTTAGACATGCATGCAAAACAGGGAATATGCTGGTCCCAATTTTAATAGGAGGGGATGATGCTTTAATAATAGCTAGGAAACTAGGTGGTGGTTTTAATTAGAATTAGTTGGAAATATTGGACCACCACATCTCTTGGAGACACACTCTAATTTTGGGAACAATTTTTGCACTACCCCATTGGCATCTTATTCTTGGACAATTATTATATATTTTCTCTCTCCTCTTAATTACTCTCTCCTCTCTTTCTGTCTTATGTTCTGTGTTACTTCTGTTGTAGAACCAGTAGTTTGATCAGAATTTCTTCAGCCCCACCGGCTACTACAACAGATTGATGATCTGAAAAAAGCCTGGATACAGTGGCGAAGCCACGTCACTTTTGTGGGGTCAATTGACCCCACTCGGAAAAAAATTTATTTTATAATATAAGGTAAATTTTAAAAATTTTAAATAATATATATAAATTAATTCACTAAAAATTTTATAAATTTTACATTATATGAGAATCAATTGAAAATTTATAACTTTGTCAATCAAATTTTAATCATATATGACTCAGATCGTTTTAATATATATATATATATATATATATATATATATATATCTCTATAATATTTTAAACTAAATAATAATCTAATTTATATTATTTTTAAAATAAATAATAAATTACTTACTTATGAACGTTGTGATTAAAAAAGTTTTATTATGAAATAATATAGTATATATATACTATATATTATTACTCATTATATTTTCATTTGTAATATAATATATATATATATATATATATATATATATATATATATATACATCCGAAAATAAAAAAAAAAAAATTATGCAAAGGCCTATTACATAACCCCGCCAAATTTTTTTTTGTAATTTAGCAATAATTTTGACCCCACTATTAAAAACCTTTGCTTTCGCCACTGCCCGGATACAACTCTTACTTACCTCTCAGTCCTTGGGATTCGTGCTCCCCAAAGATTCCTTCTTCTTAATTTCTACCTGCATCTTTATATTATGTTAATTATTTGCATCTTTTATCATTTTTTATGTTTTTGTTTTATAGATTTATTCGATTATTAGTGTTTGCAGTATTTTTTGTGACGGTATTATTTAGTGTGTTTGAATGTCCAGATGTAGTACTGTATCATTTTTAGTGTGTTGCAAAAGTAGTTCCAAGACTTGTTCTCAGCAGGAACGAATTTTAAATGTTCGACCACATGTATTGACAATATAAATGATGCCAAGAAAATACTCAATAACGCACTCATGTTTGTTCACATAACGCACTCATGTATTTTATGTGTGTTTGTTTTTTAATGTATTTTTTTATTTGTTCATGTGTTTTTTATATGTTGAAATCACCAATTCCGCAATTCGTATGTACATGTTGTAGTAGAGAGATGAGAAGTAGCAAGCGGCGGAGAAAGCTTGGTTATAGGACCACCAAACATTCCGGACAAAATAAAATAAAATTAAAGGTGTAATAAAAATCTATGCCAACACGCGTGGAAAGCGCGTGGATAAGCGCCCATGAAATGATTGGTTGGGATTAGAATATTCCGTCCATTAGGGTATCTCCTATTTTTTCGAATACACATTTAACGATACAAATATTACATTTAACAATACAATAAAATTTATTACGCATAATTCATGACAGGATAAATTTTGAAGCAAATAATTGTGTCGTTGATAATGTCGTTAAAAATAATATTTATGTTGCTAATGTGTATCGAGAGAAATTAAATTAAAAGTATAATGAAGTGGATCTTAATCTGATTAATTGGCTTTCTCTGTGTTTTAAGATTAAATATAACATTAGACTATATGAATAATTCATAAAATTATAAATTTTGAATTAATAATAAATTATTTAAGTTTAATACAATCAACTAGTGTAACATTTGTAAACTAACTATTTAAGTATTATCAGTTTCTTCTATGTTTAAAATTTAAACGAAATGATATTAAACTTAAAATTTTATAAATTATTTTTAAAGTCAAATTGTAAAATCCCAAATTTTACGAATAAAAATTTAATTTTTCTCGTGATATTTTTTTTATATTATGGTATGGATTTGAAATAATGTTATAGTTGTGGGTAGTATTTATAAATTTTGCAAAGTATGCAAGTTATTGTATTATATTCGATTGGTCGGAGAATATTCGTACAACGGCGCAATCATTGGTGGACCCCACAACGGAATTATTGTCGGATTGAGAAAACGATAAAAATATTTTTATGAAAATAATCTACGGAAGTTTTCACAGATTAATCTTTTTGAACTACTCGATAGTAAAAAAGAAAAGAATAATGCTGGCGTGGTTGCATAGTAGTACACGGTATTGATTATTGATGCTTATGTGAGAAGTCACTCAGTTTTGTTCAATTATTGCTACAGTAGTTGCTGCATAATTACAATTTCAACTGTATGCTCAAAGTCTCTAACTAAGTTTGCTTTCTATATTCAAACAAAATCAAGCCACAACATTCAAAATCAACTCACAACTTTCAAAATCAACTCACAATTCACAAACACAACAAATTCAAAAATATTGGATAAGAGGAAAAGTCGTGGAGTGGTGGAGATGTAGTATACTCTACACGACTGTACTAGTCATGGAGATGTGGTATGCTTTAAAGGAGGAAGTGAAATGAGCAACGAAAGCCAAGCAGAAGCAGCCGCTAAGGAGGAACGCGCGAGTATTAATAAGTATGCTCTGTACTTTGTATTTAGAATTAAAATGAAACTTTTATTTTTTATTTTTTTGCTCCCTCCAAATTTAACTATTCCATTAATTTGTCTCCTTGAATTTATTAACTTATATTTCTGTCCATGCCCTTATACATATATATATATATATATATATATATATATATATATATATATATAAATCATCATATCTTTATTTATATCGCCTCGCTAGTACATCCGCTCTGCTAGTACATCTGCCCATGGTGCTTTGTATTTGTGAATTTTATATATAAACTGCGGGCCCAAGTGCAAAATTAGGGTTCACATGACCTAATTGAATTAAATGCACAATTAGGGTTCCACGACCTCATTAAATGTGCAAATTAGGGTTCACATAACCTAATGGAATGAAGACAGAAAAGTCAGAAATAAATGTGCTAGACCTAGGAGAAGCCTCCATGTGTCCCAAGTCAGAAGGCTTGTGGAGGCGACTCATTTTGGGAATTGATTGGGGGATTGGGGATTGGTGGCTAGAAGGACAGGGAAATATGGGCATTATTCTAATGACTAAAGGGTATTTCTGGAATTTTCCTGAAAACATGTGCCTAACATGTGACTACTTAATTCCAAGAAACTCTATAAATACCCCTTCCATTCTAGGAAGGGAGAGGACTCTTTTGGTGACTTAAGGCTTGGATATTCTACCTAAAAGCACTAAAAGGGTTTGAACCTCTCTCTTCGGACACAAGACTTGGACTCTTGGAAGATCAAAGGACTCTTTTGGTGACTTAAGGCTTGAATATTCCACCTAAAAGCACTAAAGGGGTTTGGACATTCTCTCAACTCGAAGGACTCAAGAAGACTCTTGGAATCCCTGCTACCCTAACACGGTTCCCGGATTCTAGGAGTTCTGCCATGCATCATTGGAGTGATCGCCACTTGTCATTTTCCCATCTTCAATCAACCAATCAATTCCGTGCTCTTCATGGATTTCTCTCCTCCTCAGCCAACACGAAATCCTAACTAGCAAGGCACAATTTCCTTGCCTATATTTCTTTGGTGACTCTGCTGGGGAGGTGTAGAATTCGTGAAGGGTATACCCATAACTCAAAGTGGGAAAACTACAGGAAAAGCTGCTTTACCAACAAATATCATTACCTCACTAAGTCTGGTGGATGAATCAAAGCTGGGACTGGGCGTGATTAATGACCCGGTGGTCCTTGACCATCTTAGCGATGAGGATCATTCTCGTCGGCTCTTTAGCTACACAGGGGTGGTCTACAAAGATCAAAAATCCCTTTTTCTATAGGGTTCATGTTATATTATTAAATCGATAATTAAGCTTGACTCTTGTCAAAGTTATTCATATAATATTTATATTATTAAATCAATAATTAAGAATGTTATTCATATTATTATATGTATTAACAATATCTAAAGTTCTATCAAGGAGAGGTTTGGTCACCTAATTGAGCGCCCAATAAGGAGAAATCCTTATCGAAAGCCCCTCTTTCCGGGAACGACACGTTTGTTAAATATTGTGAGTTATAATATTAATGATGAATAAGTTCGTGTTGATTAAAGATGAAATTGATAGTTCCATTGTGTTGGAATTATTAGTGTTAGTGGAAATTGACATTTATTTCGATAATAATTGATGTCTGGAAGTTATATTGATCAATCGAGTAATTAATCAGATAAATGAGAAATTAATTGCTATTAATTCACATGATTATAACTATTTGTTCACATGTGTGTACTATTGATTCACATTCAAGTACTATTAGGGGAGTTGGTGCAAGATTGATAATACTTGCATGACTAAGTTAAAATGGAGGTATAGATGGAGGTACTATATCAGTAATTATTATTTTCACATGTATATAGAACTATTAATTCACATGATTGAACTATTGATTCACATGATGTACTATTAGGGGAGGTGGTGAAAGTTTGATAATACTTGCAGGACTAAATTAAAAATAAAGGAAAAGATAAAGGTATTGTACTGTAATATTTCGAGTCCCAAAACGTGCAATTATCGAAACTATATTTTCCTATAAATAGAAGCTCATTCTTCCTTCATTCTCACTAATTCACTAAGTCTCACAAGAGCAATGATAGAGAGAGAAGCTATAGAGAGAGAATCTATAGAGAGAAAGAAGAAGAGTAGTCTGCTACTTCACTATTCCAGTATTCAGTCTTCTTCTGAGGTAAGGGGTATTATTTATTTTATATTCTAAAGAGATATTATTTTTCATATTTGTATGAATATTATTTTCGTTCAATATTCATAAAGAATATTATCTTCGTTCAATATTCGTAGGAATATTATCTTCGTTAAATATTCGTTGGAATATTATTTTCGTTCAAGAGATGTTGTTTTTGTTCAATATTCGCTTGAAATAATATTTTCTTCCATACTCTATAGTATGTGAGTAATATTATTTCGTCTTGTATTCCTGATTATACACTCATTCTGTTGAAGTTTTGGCTTCTATACTCCATGAAATTAGTAGAATATCCTTGATATTTGCGCTTCATCTAGTATCTTTTCATGGAAATATTATTCTGAGCTTTCTTGATAATTATTGATCTTTTCATTACGGAATACTATTCATGAGTTACTATTTATGGGTTACTATTTACCCGGTTACTATTCACTCAAATATTATTCACTAGGGTATTCTAGGCACTTTTTTATGCCGAGTACTATTCACGAGTTACTATTCATTTAATTATTATTCACCCAATTACTATTCACCATTCAATATTATTCACTTGGGTATTTGGGGTACTTTTCATGTCGGGTACTATTCACGAGGTACTATTCTCTAAGTACTATTCACGTAGGTACTATTCACGGGTACTATTTACCCAAAAAATATATTTCTTTTCAGTCCAAATTATTTTTGGTACATGAATATTATTCTTGAATTTTACTCTACAAAGCAGTATCATGTTAACAATTTGGATATTTTTAAACTCTGGATAAATTTAAAGTCTTTAATATTTATCCTTGAATTCGTTTGATTTGATTTCATTTGATTAATGCTTATATCATTGTCATCATCCTCATGCTAATATTGTGATGAAAGTTATCTTTGGATTACGTGCATAGATGGACTATTGATTGGTATGATTATGACCAGGGATCATTCGGTATAATCATGACCCGTAATGTTACAGATGATGTGGTAAATGTCCTCATTGGCCCGTAGTGCATTGATGGACAATTGTTGGTATGATTATGACCAGGGATTATTCAGTATAATCATGACCATTGATGATTACATGAATATCCTTAGCCCATAGTGCAGGGATGATTCGATGATGTGGTTTATTTATTAAGCTGAGTCTCAGCGATAAAGTTGATGAAAACCTTTTTAAATCATTGAAGATAGTATATATCATGCTCTACTTGACTCTTCTAATGGATTGCTTATTCCGCTGCAGTTGTTGATCTAAAACTTGTTATCTATTATATTCTATCAGTTGTTATACTATTGAAGGCTAATGATAATTTATTCTGCATTATCTTAGTCATAATATTTCTTACTAGGCTAGTTGAGCTCACCCTTTTGCTTTCATTGTTTTCTTCAGGAAATGAGAATGTAGCTGGGACGAGTCGGGGAATGGAGTTATGATCCAGGATAAATGGCTTTAGTAGTCCTCACTATTCTGTGAAATAGTGTGATAATAATTATAATGAGGACTCCATTGAGAGTGGATATTGTCTAGAAGGCAATATTCTTGTTTAAACTCTCAGCTTATGTTTGGTCGTATTGTACACAATAGTTGTATAATTAAGTTTGTATTTGATTTATGTACCATGTATCTGGCAACTCAAGATGGGTGATGTATACCTGTTTTGGGGGCGTCACAGTTGGTATCAAAGCTTAGGGATATGATCCCTAGCTTAGATGTGAGATAAGAACTAGGAGGGGAGAGACGGGGAGAGACGGAGAATTCCTTCACTAGTATGTCCTACCTAAGTTTATTTGGTATTTAATTGGTCAGTCAGAGTATAGGGATAATATGTGATATGTCAATTAACCCTTGTTTTGTGATAGTGTTTGAAAATATGGCATCTGAAAATGTTGAGATCAGCAATGAAGCACATGAGACCGTTGAGTCACCAACGATCAATACCCAGGATAATGTGCAACAAGAAGACAATAATCCTCAGGTAAATAACAACACCGATCAGATGATGAACGATGAGATGATCAGAGGCTTTATTATGCAATTCATGCAACATCAAAGCGAGAGAGACTCTGCTCAAAATTCGGTGGAAACACTGGCAACTCTCGGATGGTCACTGCTAAGCAGTTCAAGGAGCTGGGACCGCCAAAGTTTTTATGAAAGCCAGAACCACTTAAGGCGAAGACGTGGATAAAGCAAATCACCAAGATATTTGATGTATTGGAATGCTCAGAGGAGCAAAAGGTTCCCTTCGCCACCTTTATGTTGCGTGAAGAGGCATATTATTGGTGGGAATCAGAAAAGCGCACTCCAACCGACGCGACTCAAGATATCTTGGGAGAAGTTCCAAGAGTTGTTCAATGACAAGTACTTTTCCGAAAGTATTCGTCACATGAAGGAGGTGGAATTCATCAAGATGGAGCAAAACAATATGACCGTGTCGCAATACGAGAATAAATTTGCGGAGTTATCTCGATCTGCATCCCATTTGGTCGATAATGAGGATCGAATGATGCGGATGTTTCTAAGAGGTTTGAAACCTGAGATACGTCAATACCTCATTTCTCACAAACTTTGTTTATATTCAGATGTTATGAATAGGGCTCGCTTATTGGAGCGCGATAATGAGTCAAAGACAACCAAAAAGGCAACGACCAACAACACGATAATAATCGTATCGGGCAAGCAACGACCATCGAACAATGATAACCATCGTGGGGGAAATTATCATGCCAAGAATGGTAACCACTTCGGTGGTAATCATGGCCAAGATAATAGAAGTGGAAAATTCAAGAAGAGAAGATTTAACGATGATGGGAAGACGTCGGCAGCAGCACCAACACCAGCAACAAATTCTAGGGGAGGAGAACGACCGCCAGTTAGATGCTACAGATGCGAGAGGAGGGACACATAAGTCCAAACTGTTCACAGCCTTCCAAGGTATGTTTTAGTTGTGGAAAAGACGGTCACATAGCTCGATTTTGTCCTGTAGCAAAATCAAGTCCAGCTGGGACGGTGGCACCAAAGGCGGATACGACAAAACAAAGTTGGTGGTTTCAGGAAGAGCATTTTTTGTGACTTCTCAAAAAGTGAGTAACCCGAACGAAGTTATCACGGGTTAGTTAATTATAAATTCTTGCGAAGTCTATGCCTTATTAGATACCGGTTCTACCCATTCTCTTATCTCTCTTGCTTGCGCTCAACGTTTAAATTTGACCCCATAGAAGTTAGACTTTGACTTATTGGTTAAAACTTTGTTTGTAGAAACCTTCGTTACCTCCACTGTTTATAAATCTTGTTGATTCAAATCGAAACTTTCACGTTACCTGTCGATCTTATCTCTTTGAAAATACTTGCCCTTGATGTGATTTTAGGAATCGATTGGTTAACTACTCATCATGCCAAAATTGATTATTTTCGTAAGGTTGTTAGCTTTCATATTCCTAACCAACCTGTTATGCGAATTCAAGCAACCAAACCACTAAAGTCAATCATTATTATATTAAGCCATAAGTAAAGAGCCTTGAGCCTTTTGCTAGTGACTTCCTTGTGTGGAATGCACCGAAGCCAGACTTTCTGTAGGGGAAGCCGTGAATAACGGTGGCAAGTTGATAGGTATCAATGTGACATACTATCCAAGTCTTGGGATGAGAGTCATAGTTTTTTTCTTCTATCGTTAATAAATTTCCTGACGTATTCCTGAAGACTTCTTGGCCTGCCCAGAGCGTGAAAATCCAATTTTGTATTGACCCTAGTACAAAAACCATCTCTAAAACCCTCAACTAGTTTCTTCACCCAAAATAAACTTATTATGCGCCAAAGACGTTGGCTCGAGCTATTGAAGGTTACGACTATACCATTCAATATCATCGTGGAAGAGCAAACGTGGTAGCTGACACGTTGAATAGAAGATCGTATGCGTTTATGAGTGTGACGTTGTTAACACAAAACCCATTTCGTATAACTTACGAATGATGAAGATAGAGTTAAAGACTCTAAGGACCCACGTGATGATGTCAAATAATACGAGTAGAATCGGTGTTAACTGATGAAGTAAAAACCGCTCAAGCTACACACCTGGCGCTGATGAATATGAAGAAGAAGGTTCAAGAGGGCGTTATTATAGAAGCTAGAATCGACGAAGAGAGAAAATCTCAACCCTCAATTTTATTAGTCTATTTGAAATCCTCGATTGAGTAGGAACTGTGGCCTATAGAATTGCTTTACAGCAAAGTATGTCGTGTGCTCATAACATTTTTCACGTATCAATGTTACATAAATATGTGGACGACCCGAACCACATTATTGAATTGGAACTAGACGAGATAGCAAAAGATTTAACGTATGAGGAGATACATGTTAAAATGTTGGATAAGAATGAACATATTCTACACTCAAAGGTTATATCTCAAGAGTTAGAATCTGACGAGGTATCATCACCTCTTCGGCATACCAGGTACGCACCCTAATTTCGAGGATGAAATTTCATAAGAAGGGGAGGTTGTAGGACCCCAACTTTTATGAATAAAGATTAAATTTTCTCGAAATATATTTTTGAATATTATGGTGTGGATATGATATAATGTTATAGTTGTGGGTAATATTTACAAATTTTGCAAAGTAAGCAAGTTGTTATAACATATTTGATTGGTCGGGGAATATTCTTTTTGTCGGAAATATCCGTACAACGGCACAATCATTGGTGGACCCCACAATGGAAGTATTGTCATAGTTAGAAAATGATGTAATTATCTTTTTATAAAAATAACTACGAAAAGTGTTACCGTTAAAAACCGTTGAATTACCCTAGTAGTAAAAATACAAAGAATACGCTGTGGTTGCATAGTAGAAGACACTACGGTGTTGATTATTGATGCTTACGTAAGAAGTCACTCGCTTATACTCAATTATTGCTACATGAATTGTTGCATCATATCTCTCATATTATTGATTCAATTATTGTCACAAGATCATCTCGCATAATATGTTATATTATTAAATCAATAATTGAGACGACAAAGTTATTCATATTATTATTTGCAATATTGACAATGTCTAGAAGTTCTGTCAAGGAGAGGTTTGTCACCTAATCATGCGCTACCAATAAGGAGAAAAATCCTTATCTGAAAAGCCCCCTCTTTCCTGGCAACGACCTGATTGTTAAATATTGTGAGTTATAATATTAATAATGAATAAGTTAGTGCTGATTAAAGATGAAATTGATAGTTCCATTGTGTTGGGATTATTAATGTTAATGGAAATCGATATTTATTTCGATAATAATTGATGTCTGGAAGTTATATTGATCAATCAGGTAATTAATCGGATAAATGAGCAATTAATTGCTATTAATTCATATGATTATAACTATTTGTTCACATGTGTGTACTATTGATTCATTCGTCATGTATTATTAGGGGAGGTAATGCAAGATTGATAATACTTGCATGACTAAGTTAAAAATGGAGGTATAGATGGAGGTACTATACTGTAATTCGTATTTTCACATGTATAGAACTATTAATTCACATGATTGAACTATTGATTCACATGATGTACTATTAGGAGAGGTGGTGCAAGTTTGATAATACTTGCAGGACTAAATTAAAAATGAAGGAAAAGATGAAGGTATTGTACTGTAATATTTCGAGCCCCAAAACATGCAATTATCAAAACTATATTTTCCTATAAATAGAAGCTCATTCTTCCTTCATTCTCACCAATTCACTAAGTCTCACAAGAGCAATTATAGAGAGAGAAGCTATAGAGAGAGAATCTATAGAGAGAAAGAAGAAGAGTAGTCTGCTACTTCACTACTCCAAAGATCCAATCTTCTTACGAGGTAAGGGTATTATTTATTTCATATTCTGAAGAGATATTATTTTTCATATTCGTATGAATATTATTTTCGTTCAATATTCATAAAGAATATTATCTTCGTTAAATATTCGCAGGAATATTATCTTCGTTAAATATTCGTTGGAATATTATTTTCGTTCAAGAGATGTTGTTTTTGTTCAATATTCGCTTGAAATAATATTTTCTTCCATACTCTATAGTATGTGAGTAATATTATTTCATCTCGTATTCCTGATTATACACTCATTCTGTTGAAGTTTTGGTTTCTATACTCCATGAAATTAGTAGAATATCCTTGATATTTGCGCTTCATCCAGTATCTTTTCATGAAAATATTATTTTGAGCTTTCTTGATAATTATTGATCTTTTCATGATGGAATACTATTTACCTGGTTACTATTCACTCAAATATTATTCACTAGGGTATTCGGGGCATTTTTCATGCCGGAGTATTATTCAAGAGTTACTATTCATATATTATTATTCACCCAATTACTATTTACCTGAATATTATTCACTGGGGTATTTGGGGTACTTTTCATGTTGAGGTACTATTCACGAGGTATTATCCCCGAAGTACTTTTCACAAGGTACTATTTACCCAAAAAAAATATATTTCTTTTCTGTCCAAATTATTTTTGGTACATGAATATTATTCTTGAATTTTACCCTACAAAGCAGTATCATGTTGACAATTTGGATATTTTTAAACTCTGGATAAATTTAAAGTCTTTAATATTTATCCTTGAATTCGTTTGATTTGATTTCGTTTGATTAATGCTTATATCATTGTCATCATCCTTATGCTTATATTGTGATGAAAGTCATCTTTGGCTTACGTGCATAGATGGACTGTTGATTGGTATGATTATGACCAGGGATCATTCGGTATAATCATGACCCATAATGTTACAGATGATGTGGTAAATGTCCTCATTGGCCCGTAGTGCATTGATGGACAGTTGTTGGTATGATTATGACCAGGGATTATTCAGTATAATCATGACCATTGATGATTACATGAATATCCTTGGCCCGTAGTGCAGGGATGATTTGATGATGTGGTTTATTTATTGTCGAGTCTCAAATGATAAAGTTGATGAAAACCTTTTTAAATCATTGAAGATAGTATATATCATGCTCTACTTGACTCTTCTAATGGATTGCTTATTCCGCTGCAGTTGTTGATCTAAAACTTGTTATCTATTATATTCTATCAGTTGTTATACTATTGAAGGCTAATGATAATTTATTCTGCATTATCTTAGTCATAATATTTCTTACTGGGCTAATTGAGCTCACCCTTTTGCTTTCATTGTTCTCTTCAGGAAATGAGAACGTAGCTGGGACGAGTCGGGGAATGGAGTGATGATCCAGGATAAATGGCTTTAGTAGTCCTCACTATTCTGTGAAATAGTGTGATAATAATTATAATGAGGACTCCATTGAGAGTGGATATTGTCTAAAAGACAATATTCTTGTTTAAACTCTCAGCTTATATTTGGTCGTATTGTACACGACAGTTGTATAATTAAGTTTGTATTTAATTTATGTACCATGTATCTGGCGACTTAAGATGGGTGATGTATACTTTTTGGGGGGCGCCACTCTTCATCCTTGAATATATATATATATATATATATATATATATATATATATATATATATATATATATATATATGCTTCTACCACCTAGGGGTCATGCTCCTTCATCCCTTAAAAAATAAAAAAATTAAAAAACTTGGGCAACTTATTAAAATATTTTTGGAGGATTTACCAATATGTCCAAGGTAGAGCCTTGCTAGGTTTTGCGTCCCTAGGGTTTAACCCTAAGGGTTTGGCTCCCTAGGGGTTCCCTCTACTAGGACCATTATCTTCAAGACTTGTAAAGTGAAGTCCCGCAAAATCGTTCAAAGGCTTGAAGTATTCTTGCACTATCGTCTATTTGGGAATGCGACTCTCGCGGGGGAAAATGTGGGCCCAAGTGCAAAATTAGGGTTCACATGACCAAATTAAATTAAATGCACAATTAGGGTTCCACGACCTCATTAAATGTGCAAATTAGGGTTTGCATAACTTAATAGAATGAAGACAGAAAAGTCAGAAATAAATGTGCTAGGCTTAGGAGAAGCCTTCATGTGTCCCAAAGCAGAAGGCTTGTGGAGGCGTCTCGTTTTGGGAATTGATTGAGGGATTAGATTGGTGGCTAGAAGGACAAGGCAATATGGGCATTATTCTAATGATTAAAGGGTATTTTTGGAATTTTCTTAAAAACATATGCCTAACATGTGACTACTTAATTCCAAGAAACTCTATAAATACCCCTTCCATTCTAGGAAGGGAGAGGACTCTTTTAGTGACTTAAGGCTTGGATATTCCACCTAAAAGCACTAAAAGGGTTTGAACCTCTCTCTTTGGACACAAGACTTGGACTCTTGGAAGATCAAAGGACTCTTTTGGTGACTTAAGGCTTGGATATTCCACCTAAAAGCACTAAAGGGGTTTGGACATTCTCTCAACTCGAAGGACTCAAGAAGGCTCTTAGAATCCCTGCTACCCTAACACGGTTCCCGGATTTTAGGAGTTCTGCCATGCGTTATTGGAGTAATCGCTCACCTGTCGTTCTCCCCTCTTCAATCAACCAATCGATTTCGTGCTCTTCGTGGATTTCTCTCCTCCTCAGCCAACACAAAACCCTAACTGGAAAGGCACGATTTCCTTACCCACATAAACTTTATTTGAAATAAATTATTTTAGACGAACAATTTTTTTAAGTTTTTTTTATTATCGAACACTTGAAGCACTATGTTTTCTTTTTTACTTAGATTTTCTTGCTTTACATTTACATATGAAATTCATTTTTCAGTTTACCCGAACTAATTTAAATAAAAACATTGTTGAAGTGAGTTGGAATTTTTACTTTTTCTGTACCAATGGTCATATATGTTTATTTGAAGATGAAGATTTGTAAATTATTTAATGGGGATACATATGTATTATTTGAAGTATATTTTATAAGACCCCAACTTTAATAAAAAAAGATTTAATTTTCTCTAAATGTTATTTTGAATAATAAGGTGTGGATTTGATATTATGTTATAGTTGTGCGTAATATTTACAAATTTTGCAAAGTAAGCAAGCTGTTATAAAATATTCGTTTGGTCGAGGAATATTCGTTTTATCAGGGAATATCCGTACGATGGCACAATCATTGGTGGACCCCACAACGGAATTACTGTCGGATTTAGAAAGCGAAAGAAATAACCTTTTTATAAAATAATGGCAAGGCTTTTACCGTTAACTATTGATATACCCGGTGATAAAAGTACAGTAATATGCGTGGTTGCACAGTAGCACACGGTATTGTACAGTATCTTTTATTATTGATGCTTACATGAGAAGTCACTCAGTTTTATTCAATTATTGCAACAGTAGTTGATGAATAATATCTCATATTATTGATTCAATTATTGTCACAGGATCATCTGCATAATATTTTATATTATTAAATCAATAAATGAGATGACACAATTATTCATATTATTATTTACATTATTGATAATGTCTAAAAAGTTCTGTCGAGGAAAGGGGTTAGGTCATTTAATTGCGCGCCAATAAAGAGAAGTCCTTATCGGAAAGCCCCCTCTTTCCTGGGAATGATCTGGTTGTTAATATTGTGAGTTATAATATTAATGATGAATAATTGTTTCTCAAAAATATGTTTATTGAAGTCAAGTGATTTGTGATAAATAGAGAGGTTTTTTATGAAGTATTTGTTGTAAATTTGGATTCTTACATGGACCCCCACTTACTCATTTTTCAAAATTATCGGTAGAAAGTTATCTCAGTTTTGTTTTATATTGCATAGTGATGCATAGTGTTGCATAGTGTTTGCATAATACTACATAGTGTTTCATAGTACTGCATAGTGCAGCATAGTAAAATCAGAAAATTAGAATTCGTTCGTGAACATTCGCCCGCAATTTCTTTCCTTCTGTGCATCCGTGATTTCTTAAATAGTTCCCTGCCATTCTCCTATAAATAGGATGCTTAGTTTAGAAATAAAAATTATACAAGAATCGGAGAATTCTTCTTCTATAATATTGAGCATATTTCTTTTGAGTTTAAGGAAACTTTGAGTGTAGCAAATAGTGCATGTTTTCTTCAAGAATATCTCTGCTATACCAATCAGAATTACTCTCATTTTAAGGTAAGGGATATTATTTATTTTATATTCAGAAGAGATATTATTTTTCGTATTCGTAAGAATATTATTTTCGTTCAATATTCATAAGGAATATTATTTTCGTTCAATATTCGTAAGGGATATTGTCTTCGTTCAATATTCGTAAGGAATATTATTTTCTTTCAATATTCGTAAGGGATATTATTTTGTTCAATATTCGTAAGAAATAATATTTTCTTCCATACTCTGTAGCATGTAAGTAATATTATTTTGTTTCATATTCCTAAATCTACACTTATTTTGATAAGTATTGCTTCTATACTCCTTGAAATTAGTTTAATATCCCTGAAATTTGCGCTTCATCTATTATCGTTCCACTGAAATATGTTTCTGAACATTCTTGTTAAATTTTAATCTTTTCATGCCGGAGTACTATTCATGGGCACTATTCATACATACGATACTATTCATGGGTACTATTTATACATACAACACTATTCATACATACAATACTATTCACGGGGTACTATTCACGAAGTACTATTCACGGGATACTATTCACGATAAAAATTAATTTCTTTTCTATCCAAATTATTTTTGATACATGAATATCATTCTTGAATTTTACTCCACAAAGTAGTTATAATGTTGACAATTTGGACATTCTTGAACTCTGAATAAATTAAAAATCTTTAATATTTATCCTTGATCTCATTTGATTGATTCTTATATCATTGTCATCATCCTCATGCTTATATTGTGATGAAAGTCATCTTTGGCCCGTAGTGTAGAGATGGACTGTTGATTGGTATGACTATGACCAGGAATTATGTATCGGTATAATCATGACCTGAAATGTTACAAATGATGTGGTAAAAGTCCTCATTGGCCCGTAGTGCATTGATGGACAGTTGTTTGGCATGATCATGACCACTGGTGATAATAACGAATATCCTTGGCCCGTAGTGCATGGATAATTCGTGGATGTGATACTAACGAATATTCGGTGATGTGGATTATTTATTGAGATGTGTTACATAGATAAAATATTGATGATGAACTTATAAATCATAGAAGATAGTAGACATCATGCTCTACTTGACTCTTCTAATGGATTGCTTGTTCCGCTGCAGTTAAACTTGTTGTCTATTGTATTCTATCAGTTGTTATACTGTTGAAGGCTAAGGATAATTTATTTTGCATTATCTTAGTCATAATATTTCTTACTGGGCTAGTTGAGCTCACCCTTTCTTTAACTGTTCTCTTCAGGAAATGAGAATATAGCTGGGACGAGTCGGGGAACGGATTGATGGTCCAGATGGTTGTTTTAATAGTCCTCACTATTCTGTGAAATAGTGTGACAATAAATATAATGAGGACTCCATTGAGTGTGGATATTGTCTAGAAGGCAATATTCTTGTTTAAACTCTCAACTATGTTTTGTCGTATTTTACACGACTGTTGTATAATTAAGTTGTATTTGAATTTATGTACCATGTATCTGGCGACTCAAGACGGGTGATGTATACCTATTTTGGGAGCGTCACACAAATTATATAGTTTCAAGTATGTGACTTGAACATGAGATTATGAGATTATATAATTATAATTAGTATCATTGCTCTTAAATCTCCTTTAGTCGAGTATATCATTGTTAATGGGACAACAATGATACATTGAGACTAGTATGTGGATTTACTAATGACCAAATCTCATTGGTCATAAATATATGAGATATTGAGTCAATGAATAGTACATGTTTTAGAATGATGTCTTCGGATGGACCCACCATGAGAATTCTACGTGGAGCATTATGCAAGGTTTCATTAGCGATTCTCATAGTGACAATGATGTAATGATCCTCCGACCTGAAATTACTATATTACTACACGAGAATTTATGTACTTTGATATCATCAAATGTCACCTTTAATAGGGTGGACAATAAAGGTGATTATTGGGTACATCATGAATCGTGTGAGGAATATGAGTGGCTATAGTAGTCCTAACTATTCTATAAAATAGTGTGATAATAATTATAATGAGGAATCCATTTGAGTTTCAATATTGTGTACGAGACAATATTCGTGTTAAAACTCTCAGCTTATATTTTATCGTATTCTGCACGACAGTTGTATAAATTAAGTTTGTATTTAAATTATCTACCATGTATTTAGCGACTCAAAATGGGTTGTGTATGAACCTATTTTGGGGGTGTCAAATGTTTTATGTTCCTTAATTTAATAATAATTTTGGAATTGGTGTTTTAAATTTTGGATTGAACTTTAATAATTTTTTATTAATCGGGTTAGCCTTAGGGGTATGAAATAATTGAGGGGTACTTGATTTGTAGGATGTGTTATAGAACTGAAGAAATAAAAAGATGTAAGATAGAAAATTTTAAGATTTTTTTATTGGGTTATTTTTTTTATCTAATAAGTTGCCTTTTATAGGCAATATATATAGTGGAATACAAATCAGACCAATAGCCTAGTTATAATCCCATGTCTTGATATGTTTAAGAAATCATATAATATTATAACATTCCCTTTTGATTTTCGGATCTGGTTAGTATGAATTTTATTTTTTGGTAAGTTGGTCAATTGGCCAATAAAATGCTGACACACATAGAGTATCTCCTTTGTGTCAGCACTCTATTGGCCAATTGACCAAATTACCCAAAAATGAACTTCATGCTAACTACTTCCTTTATTTCTTAAGATAGAAGGTTATGTCTCATTAAAAAAACTTGCTAAGAAAATCTATTTGAAAAAAAACTTAGCGAAGAGAAAAAGAGTACATATCTCTTGCAAAAGTATATTATACATTAATTGACTGCCTCATTAAAACCTTGTCTGGAAAAACCCCTTAGGATGAAGAAAAACTGTGACTTTAGAAAAAGAGTACAATTTCTCACTCAAAAGGAATTCATTACTCCTTGATGAAATGTTGTGATAAGTCTTTCAATCGGCGCATTCCGATCTTATTCCAAATTTTTGCAAATGTAGCATTTGGTAGTGATTTTATGAATAAGTCGACTAGATTATCACATGATCGAATTTGATGCACATCTATGCCACCCTTCGTTTGTAGCTCATATATATGTGTAGAAGAATTTAGGTGAAATGTGTTTTATAAGTCCCCAACTTTTTTATGAATAAAGATTTAATTTTCTCTAAATGTTATTTTGAATAATAAGGTATGATTTGATATAATGGTTTAGTATGGGTGATATGTGCAAATTTTGCAAAGTAAGCAAGTTGTTATAAAATATTCGTTTGGTCGGGGAATATTCTTTTTATCGGGAAATATCCATACGACGACACAATCATTGGTGGACCCCACAACGGAATTACTATCGGATATCGAAAGCGACATAAATAACCTTTTTTATAAAAAAACGGCAAAACTTTTACTGTTAACTATTGAAATACTTCAGTGATAAAAGTACGATGTCTACGTGGTTGCACAAAGAAGACACCAGATTATACAAGATCTCCGATTATTGATGCTTACTTAAGAAGTCACTCAATTTTATTCAATTATTACAACAATGAATTCTTTGCATAAGATCTCATATTATTGATTCAATTATTGTCACAAGATCATCATCGCATTAATATTTTATATTATTAAATCAATAATTGAGATGACACAGTTATTCATATTATTATTTGCATTATTGACAATGTCTAGAATGTTCTGTCGAGGAAAGGGGTTAGGTTATTTAATTGCGCGCCAATAAGGAGAAGTCCTTTTTCGTACTACAATCTGTATTGTAGAATTTTTCCATATGAATCTCTGAAACAATTCCAGAATCATATATAATTCACCTAAATACCCATAATAACAATACACCCAGAGCATATCATATATGTCCAGTTTCGATTAATCATATTAAACCGAATCATCATGCTTCTAATCCAATTAGAACATAAGTTATATTGTTATTCCACCTTCTAACATACGATTAACAGAACATCATATCGTATACATGCATATATATTACAAATATAATTTATAATTCTAGAATATGCATATACACAGAATATCATATATTTAATTTCAGATCGGCAAACATGCATCATCATATATCATATATATCGAATAAAATTAAAACACGTAATCTGAATTAATCATTTTCGCAGGTAGCTCTGATACCATTGTTGGGATTTCCTCACATAAAAGCAGCGGAAATTAAAATTTTCAAAGACAATTTTGAAACCCTAAAACAAGATCCATGCAAAAACATATTAATTCAGTGGTTTAGATTTTATACCGATTATAGAAAATTATAAAATGGCTTTGAATATCCAACGCAATCCAATGGAACTGTGTCTCTATGGTATCCACATGAACGCCCTGCTAATCGTCACACGATCTGCAGTAAAGAGAACCGCGGTACTAGCCACCAAGGATATGGATTTTGTGAAGATTTTCTCTCTAGTCTCTTTCTAAGAGCGGCTAGGTTTTTTAGGTTAATGATCTTATTCCCAAAATGGCTGATATATCATATATATAACAGTCAAAAGGAATTAATCAAAACCTAATCTAATTAAAAAAATAAATTCCAAATTTATATATATTATATCTTAATTAAGTCTTACTTAATTAATATACATATATACAAATTATCCTATTAATTTAAATTCATAATTTAAATACTATCAATCATATTGACATATTTAAATTCTTATAATTTAAATTAATTTCCTTTTAATTACGTTCTATGTGTGTGACCCTATAGGTTATTATTACATTGGCATTAATTTTAAAACCATATTATAAAATTATAAACAGTAAGAGACATCTAGTAATGCATCACTGCTACCCAAGTAATAATAAGATTGATGATTCGATGCAACCTTTTCTTGACCAATGTTTCAATGTAATTTAATCCTTTTAACCTTGACATCCTAGATTAAACTCGACTCATGTAATGTGTCATACTCTTCATAATTTAATATGAGTTTTCTTGATTAATGATCATACTATATGAAACAAATCACTATTTGAGCATGGCTATGCATTTCATAGTCCTACTCAATCAAGAGGCCTGTGGATATCACCCCTAATATATAGGAGGGTTAAATTCCATCGAGATCACTCATATTCCTCACACGATTCATGATGTACCCAATAATCACCTTTATTGTCCACCCTATTAAAGGTGACATTTGATGATATCAAAGTACATAAATTCTCGTGTAGTAATATAGTAATTTCAGGTCGGAGGATCATTACATCATTGTCACTATGAGAATCGCTAATGAAACCTTGCATAATGCTCCACGTAGAATTCTCATGGTGGGTCTGTCCAGTACATCATTCTCTAACATGTACCTATTCATTGACTCAATATCTCATATATTTATGACCAATGAGATTTGGTCATTAGTAAATCCACATACTAGTCTCAATGTATCATTGTTGTCCCATTAACAATGATACTCGACTAGGGAGATTTAAGAGCAATGATACTAATTATAATTATATAATCTCATAATCTCATGTTCAAGTCACATACTTGAAACTATATAATTTGTGTGACGCTCCCAAAATAGGTATACATCACCCGTCTTGAGTCGCCAGATACATGGTACATAAATTCAAATACAACTTAATTATACAACAATGTAAGTAAAATACGACAAAAAACATAGTTGAGAGTTTAAACAAGAATATTGCCTTCTAGACAATATCCACACTCAATGGAGTCCTCATTATATTTATTGTCACACTATTTCACAGAATAGTGAGGACTATTAAAACAACCATCTGGACCATCAATCCGTTCCCCGACTCGTCCCAGCTATATTCTCATTTCCTGAAGAGAACAGTTAAAGAAAGGGTGAGCTCAACTAGCCCAGTAAGAAATATTATGACTAAGATAATGCAAAATAAATTATCCTTAGCCTTCAACAGTATAACAACTGATAGAATACAATAGACAACAAGTTTTAACTGCAGCGGAACAAGCAATCCATTAGAAGAGTCAAGTAGAGCATGATATCTACTATCTTCTATGATTTAAAATGTTTTCATCAATTTTTATTGCCGAGACTCAACTTAATAAATAAACCACATCATCGAGTCATCCCTGCACTACGAGCCAAGGATATTCATTAAATCATCAATGATCATAACTATACCGAATAATCCCTTGTCATAATCATACCAAAAATTGTCCATCAATGCACTACCGGCCAATGAGGACTTTTACCATATAATTTGTTACATTACGGTCATGATTATACTGAATAATCCCTGGTCATAATCATACCAAGTCCATCTATGCACGTAAGCCAAAGATGACTTTCATCACAATATAAGCATGAGGATGATGACAATGATAAAAGCAATAATCAAACGAAATCAAGGATAAATATTAAAGACTTTAAATTTATCCAAATATTATCAATTACTTAATAAACTCATAATATAATATTATTAATATTATAATAATATTTTAATCACTTCTTAAACTTATAAACAATTTATTTCAATTGTTTACACTTTACCAAATAATGTATTTAATCATTCAAAATGCCATACTCATAAGATTTCATCACCAATGATCAAATCCTCATCAAAAAAATCTGCATATACCCTATATAGGATTCATGCCATAAAATCCTATTTTCTAATTTTGTTACTTCACATAAAATATTTAATTCATTTACTCATAACTAGTTCATTTTCATAAAAAATACCAAATCAGTCCCAAAAATATTTCTTTCCTGGGATTTAGCAGAATATAGTCCCATATTGAACATATATTTTCTCGAAATTTTTAAAATTCATTTACTATTTTTCATATATGCCAAACTCACGAATATTTAGACATTTATCATAAATTGTACTTTTGTCCAAATATTTTGAAATTTACAGGGTATACTCCTGTTATATATATGTACTCCCAATAAAAATTTCACCAATTTTGGAGTTAACCACAAAGAGTTATAAGGGTTTACTTTTAAAATAGTCTTTTCCCATAAAATCCATAACTCTTAATCTATACATCCAAATATCGCCATTTTTGGATACAATCTAGAAAACTCATCAAATTATCATTTCAAATTTTTTCAGAATTTTTGAGGGTCAAAAAAATTATGAAACTACCCCTGACAGAAATCCCTTTTGAATGAAAATACTATTCATGTGAATACAAAGGATCATTCACCATTCATGTGGTAATCCACATAGACAGGTTATTCCAATAAAATAATAAAAAATGGAATAATGTAAGAATTCATCATGCATGTGATAGATCCGCATGATAGGTTATATTCCAAATGTAATAATAAAGAATGGAGCTGTGTCGCGAAACCGCATGCATGTGATATTCCAATGTAATAATAAAGAATGCAACTGTGTCATGCGTAAACCACACGCATGTGATATTCCAATGTAATAATAAAGAATGGAATAACAAAGAATTCACCATGCATATGATAGATCGCACATACAAAAGTTATTCCAATGTAATAATAAAGAATGGAACCAAGTTCAGCATAATCCGCATGCATGTGATATTCCAATGTAATAATAAAGAATGGAATAATGAAGAATTTCACCATGATGTGGTATCAGCACAGATACAAAGTTATTCCAATATAATAATAAAGAATGGAATAACAATAAGCTCTCTTCATGAATACGAAAGAAATAATACCCTTTACCTCGTAAAAGAAGACCGGATATTGGAATAGTGAGGTAGTAGACTTCTCTTCTTCTTTCTCTCTATAATTTCTCTCTATAATAATTGCTCTAAATCTTTAGTGAATTGGTGAGAAATGAACGAAGAATGGGCTTCAATTTATAGGAAAATATAGTTTCGATAATTGCACGTTTTGGGGCTCAAAAAATTACAATACAATACCTCCAACTTTTCTTCTATTTTTAATTTAGTCCTGCAAGTATTATCAAACTTGCACCACCTCCCCTAATAGTAAATAATGTGAATCAATAGTTCAATCATGCGATTCAATAGTTATAATCATGTGAAAATATGAATTACAATATAGTACCTTCAACTATACCTCCATCTTTAACTTAGTCATGCAAGTATTATCAATCTTGCACCACCTCCCCTAATAGTACAAGAATGTGAATCAATAGTACACACATGTGAACAAATAGTTATAATCATGTGTATTAATAGCAATTAATTGCTCATTTATCTGGTGAATTACCCGACTGGTCAGTATAACTTCCAGACATCAATTAATATCGAAATAAATGTTGATTTCCACTAACACTAATAATTCTAACACAATGGAACTATCAATTTCATCTTTAATTAACACGAACTTATACATCATTAATATTATAACTCACAATATTTAACAACCATGTCGCTCCTCGGAAAGAGGGGCTTTCCGATAAGGATTTCTCCTTATCAAGCCGCAATTAGATAGATGACCAAACCTCTCCTTACAGTAACTTCTGCACATTGTAAATATTGCAATTTAATAATATGAATAACTTTATCGCCTCAATTATTGATTTAATAATATATCATATTATGCAGATGATATCTTGTGACAATAATCGAATCAATAATATGAGAGATATGATGCAAAGAATTATCGTAGCAATAATTGAGTATAACCGAGTGACTTCTCACGTAAGCATCAATAATCAATACCGCTAGCTACTACGCAACTAACGCCAGACATCGTATTTTTACTACTACGGGTAGTTCAACAGCTTTTAATCGGTAAAACTTTCACCGTTATTTTTATAAAAAGATAATTACATCATTTTCTAACTACGATAATACTTCCGTTGTGGGGTCCACTAATGATTGTGCCATCGCATTTAATATTCCCCGACAAAAAGAATATTCCCCACCAATCGAATATTATATAACAACTTGTATACTTTGCAAAATTTATAAATATTACCCAGAACTATAACATTATGTCAAATCCACACCATAATATTCAAAAAAATATTTCGAGAAATTTAAATCTTTATTCATAAAATTTGGGGTTTCACAATCTCCCCTCCTTATGAAATTTCGCCCTCGAAATTTACGTACGTACCTGATATGCCGAAGAGATGAGGATACCTTGACTTCATTTCATATTCCAACTCTTGAGGTATAACCTTTGTGTGTCGAATATGATTCCTCTTATCCAAAATTTTAACACGTATCTCCTCATACGTTAAATCTTCTGCTACCTCATCTAGTTCTAATTTAATAACGTGGTTCGGGTCATCCACATATTTACGTAACATCGATATGTGAAAAACGTTATGAACACGTGACATACTTGGCGATAAAACGATTCTATAGGCCACAGTTCATACTCAATCGAGGATTTTAAATGGGCCAATTAAATCGAGGGTTGAGATTTCCTCTCTTCATCGATTCTTACTTCTAGAATAACGCCCTCTTGAACCTTCTTCTTCATATTCATCAGCTCTGAGTATGTAGCTTGCACGACTTTAACTTTATCGATTAAAGTCGATTCTACTCGTATATTCGTTATCATCATGTGGGTCCCTAGAGTCTTTAACTCTATCTTCATCATTTGTAAGTTATACGAAATGGGTTTTTATGTTAACAACATCGCACTCATAAACGATCATTCTACTCAACTCAACGCCATTTACCCACGTTCGCTCTTCCACGAAGATATTGAATGGTATGGTCGTAATCTTCAACAACTCGAGCTAACGTCTTTGGCGCATAATACGTTCGTTCTAGGTGAAGAAATATTTAATGATTAAAGAAATGGGTTTTGTATTGGGGTCAATACAAAATTTGATTTCACACTCTGGGGTAGGCCAGGAAGTTCTTCGAGAATACGTCAGGAAATTTATGAACGATAGAAATATCATTTAAAAACTGTGACTCTCATCCAAGACTTGGATAGCACATGAAATGAAGGTTTCTACTAACAAAGTTTCAACCAATAAGTCAAAGTCTAACTTCTCCAGAGTCAAATTTAAATGTTGAGCGCAAGCAAGAGAGATAAAATAATGGGTAGAACCGGTATCTAATAAGGTATAGACTTCACAAGAATTTATAATTAACTAACCCATGCTAACTTCGTTCAGGTCACTCGCTTTTTGAGAAGTCACGAAAAACCCTCCTCCTGAAACCACCGACTTTGTTCTATCCGTATCCGCCTTTGGTGCCATCGTCCCAGCTGGACTTGACTTTGGTGCATGACAAAATCGGGCTAGGTGACCTTCTTTTCCAGAATTATAACATGCTTTGGACTGCATCACGCAGTTTGGACTGATATGTCCATCCCCTCCGCATTTGAAGCATACAATTGGTGGTCGTTCTCCTTCCTTGAAAACGGGTGTTATCATTGTTCCGATGGTCGTTGCCACTCGAAATTTCCATTATTATCGTGTTGTTACCACCAAAGTCGTTACCATTTTGGTTGTCTTTGACTTTATCGCGCCGCTACAATATTATCGAGAGCATTATCGCTTCTATAATCGAGCCCTATTCACAACATCCAATATAAACAAAGTTTGTGAGAAATGAGGTATTGACGTATTTCGGGTTTCAAACCTCTTAGAAACATTCACGTCATTCGCTCTTCATTATCGACCAAATGGGATGCAAACCAGGATAACTCCGTAAATTTAGCCTCGTATTGCGACACGGTCATATTGTTTTGCTCTAACTTGATAAACTCCACCTCCTTCATATGACGAATACTTTTGGGAAAGTACTTGTCGTTGAATAGCTCTTGGAACTTCTCCCAAGACATCTTGAGTGCGTCAGGCTGGGTACGTTTTACAGATTCCCACCAGTAATCTACCTCTTCACGCAACATAAAGGTTGCAAAGGGAACCTTTTGCTCCTTGGAGAATCCCAAAACATCAAATATCTTGGTGATCTGTTTTAACCACGTCTCCGCCTTAAGTGGTTCTGGCTTTCCCAAAAACTCCGGTGGTCCCAGCTCCTTGAACTGCTTAGCGGTGACCGACCGTGGGTTGCCATTATTTCCACCTATATTTTGAACAGGAGTCTCTCTTACCTGATGTTGCATAAATTGCATAAAGCCTCTGAACATCCCATCGTTCGCCATTTCATCAGTGTTATTGTTTATATGAGGATTATTGTCTTCCTGTTGCACATTATCCTGAGTATTGATCGTTGGTGACTCAACGGTCTTATGTGCTTCATTGCTGATCTCAACATTTTCATATGCCATTTTCAAACACTGTCACAAAATAAGGATTAATTGACATATCACATATTATCCCTATACTCTGACCGACCAATTAAATACCAAATAAACTTAGTTAGGTCATACTAGCGAATGAATTCCCCGTCTCTCCCCTCCTAGTTCTTGTCTCACATCTCAGTCAGGGATCATATCCCTAAGCTTTGATACCAACTATGATGCTTCCAAAACAGGTATACATCACCCATCTTGAGTCGCCAGATACATGGTACATAAATTCAAATCCAACTTAATTATACAACAGTCGTGTAAAATACGATAAAACATAGCTGAGAGTTTAAAAAAGAATATTGCCTTCTAGACAATATCCACACTCAATGGAGTCCTCATTACATTTATTGTCACACTATTTCATATAATAGTGATGACTACTAAAACAACCATCTGGACCGTCAATCCGTTCCCCGACTCGTCCCAGCTATATTCTCATTTCTTGAAGAGAACAATGAAAGAAAGGGTGAGCTCAACTAGCCCAGTAAGAAATATTATGACTAAGATAATGCAGAATAAATTATCCTTAGCCTTCAACAGTATAACAACTGATAGAATACAATATACAACAAGTTTTAACTGCAGCGGAATAAGCAATCCATTAGAAGAGTCAAGTAGAGCATGATATCTACTATCTTCTATGATTTAAAATGTTTTCATCAATTTTTATCATTTGAGACTTAACTTAATAAATAAACCACATCATCGAATCATCCTCCGCACTACGGGCCAAGGATATTCATTAAATCATCAATGGTCATGACTATACCGAATAATCCCTTGTCATAATCATACCAAAAACTGTCCATCAATGCACTACCGGCCAATGAGGACTTTTACCACATCATTCGTTACATTACGGTTATGATTATACCGAATAATCCCTGGTCATAATCATACCAAGTCCATCTATGCACGTAAGCCAAAGATGACTTTCATCACAATATAAGCATGAGGATGATGACAATGATATAAGCAATAATCAAACGAAATCAAGGATAAATATTAAAGACTTTAAATTTATCCAAATATTATAAATTACTTAATAAACTCATAATCTAATATTATTAATATTATAATAATATTTTAATCACTTCTTAAATTTATAAACAATTTATTTGAATTGTTTACACTTTACCAAATAATGCATTTAATCATTAAAAAAATACCATACTCATAAGATTTCATCACCAATGATCAAATCCCTCATCAAAAATTTGCATATACCCTATATAGGATTCCCAAGCCATAAAATCCTATTTTCTAATTTTGTTACTTCACATAACATATTTAATTCATTTACTCATAACTAGTTTATTTTCATAAAAATACCAAATCAGTCCCCAAAAATATTTCTTTTAAGGGATTTAGCATAATATAGTCCCATATATTGAACATATATTTTTCTATTTTTAAAATTCATTTACTATTTTTATATATGGCCAAAACTCGCTTTAATATTTAGACATTTATCATAAATTGTACTTTTGTCCAAATATTCCAAAATTTACAGGTATACTCTCGTTATATATATATTTTGTCCAATAAAAATTTCACCAATTTTGGAGTTAACCACAAAGAGTTATAAGGGTTTACTTTTAAAATAGTCTTTTCCCATAAAATCCATAACTCTTAATCTATACATCCAAAATTGCCATTTTAGGACACAATCTAGAAAACTCATTAAATAAACATTTCAAATTTTTCCCGAATTTTTGAGGGTCGAAAAAATTAAACTCACTTTTCACTCGCCCTTTGAATGAAAATACTATTCATATGAATACAAAGGATCATTCACCATGCATGCAGTAATCCATATGACGTGTTATTCCAATGTAATAATAAAAAATGGAATAATGTAAGAATTCATCATGCATGCAATATAGATCGCATACATAATGGATTGTGTTATTCTCAATGTAATAATAAAAATAATGGAACCAAATCATGCGTAAACCGCATGCATGTGATATTCTAATGTAATAATAAAGAATGAAATAACAAAGAATTCACCATACATGCGAAAACATCATGCATGAGTTATTCCAACAGAATAATAAAGAATGGAACCAGTGCAAAGATATTCGTAATCCGCATTGCACACGATATTCCAATGTAATAATAAAGAATGGAATAATGTAAGAATTTCACCATGTATGATGTACTTCGCATAGACAGGTTATTCCAATATAATAATAAAGAATGGAATAACAGAAGCTCTCTTCATGAATACGAAAGAAATAATACCCCTTACCTCAGAAGAAGACTGGATATTGGAATAGTGAGGTAGCAGACTTCTCTTCTTCTTTTTCCCTATAATTTCTCTCTATAATAATTGCTCTAAAGCTTTAGTGAATTGGTTAGAAATGAAGGAAGAATGAGCTTCTATTTATAGGAAAATATAGTTTCGATAATTGCACGTTTTGGGGCTCAAAAATTACAAAGATAATACCTCCAACTTTTCTTTCATTTTTAATTTAGTCCTGCAAGTATTATCAAACTTGCACCACCTCCCCTAATAGTAAATAATGTGAATCAATAGTTCAATCATACGATTCGATAGTTATAATCATGTGAAAATATGAATTACAATATAGTACCTTCAACTATACCTCCATCTTTAACTTAGTCATGCAAGTATTATCAATCTTGCACCACCTCCCCTAATAGTACAAGAATGTGAATCAATAGTACACACATGTGAACAAATAGTTATAATCATGTGAATTAATAGAAATTAATTGCTCATTTATCCGGTGAATTACCCGACTGGTCAGTATAACTTCCAGACATCAATTAATATCGAAATAAATGTTGATTTCCACTAACACTAATAATTCTAACACAATGGAACTATCAATTTCATCTTTAATTAACACGAACTTATACATCATTAATATTATAACTCATAATATTTAACAACCATGTCGCTCTCTCGTGAAAGAGGGGCTTTTCCGATAAGGATTTCTCCTTATATCGCACGCAATTAGATGACCAAACCTCACCTTAACAGAACTTCTAGACATTATAAATATTGCAATTTAATAATATGAATAACTTTGTCGTCTCAATTATTGATTTAATAATATATCATATTATGCAGATGATACTGTGACAATAATCGAATCAATAATATGAGATATATGATGCAAAGAATTATCGTAGCAATAATTGAGTATAACCGAGTGACTTCTCACGTAAGCATCAATAATCAATACCGTGTGTGCTACTATGCAACCACGCGTATTATCGTACTTTTTACTACCGTAAATTCAACAATTTTAATGGTAAAACTTCCGCCGTTATTTGTATAAAAAGATAATTCTGTCGTTTTCTAACTACGACAATACTTTCGTTGTGGAGTCCACCAATGATTGTGACGTCGTATGAATATTCTCCGACAAAAAGAATATTCCCCGACCAATAGAATATTATATCACAACTTGTATACTTTGCAAAATTTATAAATATTACCCACAACTATAACATTATATCAAATCCACACCATAATATTCAAAAAAATATTTCGAGAAATTTAAATCTTTATTCATAAAATTTGGGGTCTCACAATTTGTGTCACTATTCTAAGGACTTTTATTATGCTAACATTTATATAATGCAGTAAATAAAACCATAATAAAATAATTCATTTATTCAATTAAATATAATATCAAAAATGTTAAGCAATTATATCAAATAATTGGCCTCTAGGGCATAAACTCTAATATAAACATGATACCATCTAGTTGAAGCATCTATTAAGACCATGAAATATCAAAATGGGCCAGAAAATGGATGAATGTGTCTACAAATGTCTCCTTGGATTCTCTCTAGGAATTTTGGGGTTTCTTTATAAACTTTTGTTGGTGATGGTTGAAAAATTAATATTCCTTGAGAACATACAGTGTAAGGAAAATCATTACTAGGAAAAACCTTCTAATTCTTGTGAGGAAGACCAGTAAAATTTTCAATAATGTAACTCGTCATAGGTGTGCCTGGAAGACCGAGTCTTTCATGCCAAAGCATAAAGGATTTATGATCTATGAATTTTGGAATCAAAACATTATGAGACTCAATTACTCTAATCTTCATAGTATATAACCTATAAAAAATTGGATGTAGTTTTTCTACGATGTTCTTCTTTCCAGAAATAGTAGAAGTGATGAGAAGATATTCATTATCATTTTTATTTGTTGTTTAAATAAAACTATTTAGTCAAATATCTTTAAAGCTAAGAAAATTTCTTTTTGATTTACTAGAATATATAACATTTTTGATAAAGAATTGTGTCTTATTTGGTAACATGAAACTAGCTTTTCCAAATCTCTCGATTAAAAATTGATGTGCCACCAATAGTTTAAACGCTTCCCTTAGTTTTGGTTAGTTGTGAAAAATATTTCTCACTTTAAAGGATTGTATGAGTTGTTGCAGTGTCAGATAAACATATATCTTCCGTATCCATTAAAGTTGGTCTGACACATAAACATATTAAAAAAACATTCATTTCATTTATCATATTATTCACGAGGAACACATAATATTATTCATGTAGTTTATATAATAAAAAAGTATTAATATTATACATGTAGGGTTCTTAATTAAAACAAGAAACTAATCGATATCCCAAAAGATGCTTTCAGAAGGTTCAGTAATGTCTCCAATCTTTTCCTCATTGTTGGTCATTATTGGAGTATCACCAATATTCAATTGATTGTTAACAAAGTTTGTTTCTACCACCCTTTCTTTGTTTTTTTAAGACTCATGATATAAATTAAACAGATGCTTTGGCGTACGACAGGTATGCGACCAATGCCATTTCATCCCACACCTAAAAAACATCTGGTTTGTTTTTTGTATGTACTTCAATTTCTTTATTTTTCTCGACTCAGAATCTTGCCACTTCTGGTGGTCTGAATTGTTGCAGTTTTGGAATTTATTGTTATAATGGTCTCATTTATTTTTTTCGTCCATGAGACTTCTTAATTTTTGCCATCCATTATCACGTTTATTCTACTGGAATGACGTGCTGTTAATGTCTTGCAATGGGGTAGAACATGTTGGTTGTACTTGATTGGTTTTCAATAATAATTCATTGTTCTTTTTCGCAATAAGGAGGATAAACAATAAGTCACTGAATTTTGTGAACTTAATTACCTTGTCTATATTATTTTGACAAAATCATGTTGGTGGGAAGAAAAGTTGAAAGTATTTTTTCTAACATTTATGTTTCAGAAAATTGGATTCCTACACAAGGCCAAAGTAAAGGTTATTTATATATATTAAAACTATACTACGTATTATAATCTTTTAGCCTTAAATTAAGCCACTCAAATTTGGCATTAAGGGAGAACAACAAATTTTTGTGGTTAAATCTTTCCTTTAGTTATGTCCATAAGGTCAAAGGCACTACAAGAAAGTAGGTCATTGAACATGTGCGGTCGGCAATGAGGTTATTGGCAATGGTCATGTCCGTCGACAATATCAACGCCCTAGGTGCCATCGCCCTATGCTCCCGTCGTAATGAGGTTATAGGCGACAGGTTCATTGGAGATGGACTAACCATCGTCAATGGGTCAATAGAGACGAACTGCCCGTCAATAATAACTAGTTTAATAGTAAAAATAGAAAGTCTTTAGCGACGAATAATCCATCGCCAATGACTCTTGTCTATCGCCAAAGAGATTTTATTTTTTTATTGAGCTAGTCATTGATGACAGGTTGTTCGTCGCCAATGTCGTCGCTAATGACCCATTGCCGATGGACAATCTGTCGCCAATGAGCCTATCGCCTATGACATTTTTTTAAAAAAAATAAATTAAATTTGCAAAACCCCATGTTCATTTACATATATATAATTGTAACTGTTATAAACCAAAAGTAACAAATAATTCTTCACTAACTCATACCAATAACCATCAAATATATATAATCAACCATCAAATGCGTGCACAACGTAATCACATAAACCATAAGATGTAACTAGATACAAAATGTAATCAATGTACAACCCAACAACTAGTTATATACATAAAAGTAAATACAAACCATCAAGCTAACTAGATACAAGACCCTAGTCTATAAACGAATATCGTCTATCGTGCCACTGCCGGTCTCACCCTCTGTAATATCATCACCATCGGCTTGAAGGTCCTCACCATCTCCTATAGGTTCCTCGCCACCTTCTCTAGGGTCCTCGACATCACCTCTAGGGTCCTCGCCAACTCCTCTGCGGTCTTTACCATCGCCGTTGGCTCTACCCATGTTATGAGGCTCATCAACAAGACCCTAAAAAATTAAAACATTAATTATAAAGTCAAAAATGTAACCATATTTAAATAATCAACTAAGTGTTCTTTATATAAGTCTAGTTTTCCTAAATTTTTCTTAGTGTTCTTTATATAAGTTAGGCAAACGGCGGATGACTCAACCACCAGAACTCTGAATAAATTCTCGTAAGTTATAACGTGTACCAAATAGCTAAGACATTTTACGCCTATGGTTTCACTTCGTTTTGACGCCCGGGGCATGTTTTGGTCTACGTTTCCTAAATTTACCTGTGTTATTTATGCTTGCAAGACAAATGAGCGAATAACTGGACCATCAAAACTCTGAATCGAGTCCCGTAAGTTATAACATGTTCCAAATATCTAAGAGGTGTTACGCCTATGGTTTCACGTCGTTTCGTCTCCTGGGGTCCGTTTTGGTCTACTTTTCCTAAATTTTCCTAAGTGTTCTTAATGTTAGCAAGGCAAACGAGCATATAATTCAACCACCAGAATTTTGAATCGAGTTTTGAAAGTTGTAACATGTTTCAAATATCTAAGAGGTGTTATGCCTATGGTTTCATGTCTTTTTGACGCTAAGGGACCCGTTTTGGTATATTTTTCTTAAATTTTTATAAGTGTCTTTTTTATGCAAGCAAAGCAAACGAACGGATAACTCGGCCACTGGAACTCCAAATCGAGTCCCGTAAGTTTTAATATGTTCTAAATAGCTAAAAGGTGTTATGCTTATGGTTTCGCATTGTTTAGATGCCCGAGGCACTTTTGGTCTACTTTTCCTAATTTTTTCTATAAGTGTTCTTTATGTTAACAAGGCAAACAAATGGATAACATGACCACCGGAACTCCAAATCAAGTCACATAAGTAATAACGTGTTCCAAATATATAGGAGATATTATGCCTATGGTTTCACATCGTTTCTACTTCGGGGGCTCATTTTAGTCTACTTTTCCTAAATTTTCTTAAGTGTTATTTATGCTAGCAAGGAAAATGAGTGGATAACTCAGCCATCGAAACTCCAAATCGAGTTTCGTAAGTTCTAACGTGTTCTAAATATCTAAGAGGTACTACGCCTATGGTTTCGCATTGTTTCGATGCTCGGGACCCACTTTGGTTTACTTTTCCTAAATTCTTTTAAGTGTTCTTTATGCTAGCAAGGCAAACGAGCGAATAACTCGACCACCAGAACTCTGAATTGAGCCCCGTAAATCATAACGTGTTCTAAATATCTAAGAGGTGTTATGCCTATGGTTTCACTTAGTTTCGATGCCCAGGGCCTGTTTTGGTCTACTTTTCCTAAATTTTCCTAAGTTTCTTTATGCTAAGAAGGTAAACAAGCGAATAACTCGGCCATTGGAATTCCGAATCAAGTTTTATAAGTTATAACGTGTTCCAAATATCTAAGAGGTACTATGCCTATGATTTCACATTGTTTTGACGTTTGGGGCTTGTTTTGGTTTACTTTTCCTAAATTTTAAGTGTTCTTTACGCTAGAAAGGCAAACAAGCATATAACTCAGCCACCGGAACTCCAAATCAAGACTCGTAAGTTTTAACGTGTTCCAAATATCTAATAGGTGTTATGCCTATGGTTTCACGTCGTTTCGACTCTCAGGGCCCGTTTTGGTCTATTTTTTCTAATTTTTTTAAGTGTTCTTTATGCTAACAAAATAAACAAGAAAATAACTTAGCCACCAGAACTTTGAATTGAGTTCTATAAGTTGTAAGATGTTTCAAATAGCTAAAAAATGTTACTTCTATGTTTTCACATCGTTTCGATGCCCGGGGTCAGTTTTGGTTTACCTTTCCTAAATTTTTCTAATTGTTCTTTTTGCTAGCAAGAAAAACGAGCGGATAACTCGGCCACCAGGAATCTGAATCGAGTCCTGTAAGTTATAATGTGTTCCAAATAGATAAGAGGTTTTACGCCTATGGTTTCATGTTTTTTTGACACCCAGGGCTTGTTTTGGTATACTTTTCCTAAATTTTTCTAAGTGTTCTTAATGCTAGCATGGCAAACGAGCGGATAACTTGGCCACCAAAACTTTGAATCGAGTCTCGTAAGTTGTAACGTGTTCCAAATTATTAAGAGGTGTTACGCCTATGGTTTCACATCGTTTCGATGCCCAGGGCCCATTTTGGTCTACTTTTCCTAAATTTTTCTAAGTATTCTATATGCTAGCAAGGCAAACGAGCGGATAACTCAGTCACCATAATTTTAAATCGAGTTCCGTAAGTTGTAACATGTTTAAATTATATGAGAGGTGCTACGCCTATGGTTTTGTATTGTTTCGATGTCTGGGCCAGTTTTGGTCTACCTTTCCTAAATTTTTCTAAGTGTTATTTATGAAAGTTAGGCCAACAAGCGAATAACTCGATTACCGAAACTCTGAATCAATTTCTCTAAGTTGTAATGTTTTCCAACCTAGGAGGTGTTATGCCTATGGTTTGGCGTCGTTTCAACACCCGGGGTCTGTTTTGGTCAACTCTTCCTAAATTTTTCTAAATTTTCTTTATGCTAGCAAGGCAAACGAGCGAATAACTCGACCACTGAAACTTCGAACCGAGTCCCATAAGTTCTAATGTGTTCCAAATATCTAAGAAATTTTTTTCTAAGTGTTTGACAATTTATATAAGAAATATAATTAAAAATTAAAAGATATACTTAAAGACATACATCGATATTTTCATTTACCTGCCAATATGTGGGGGAAAGAGGTTGGCAAAGACAACTGCGCGTACTCGAACTGTTCAACCCCACTACGATACTCAGAGATAAGCCTACTCTTATCAGTGGTTATCCTACGTTCCATCCAATTTTGATCAACAGACATCTTGAACAACCGGATGCTATATATATAATATATATATATATATAGAAAATTAAAACACAATCAAGTTGGAGAGTTAATGTATTGTATATATATGAGTTTCTTAACATCATCTCCCACTTTAACGGGTCAGACTTATATCTTATTCCTAATGTGTCGTCCCATTGATGCCAACAACTTGAACACATCTTTAAATTTTTAAGAAATTTCGACAGCACCTCCCCATGCTCTTCAAGTACACGAAATAGATTAACACTACGTAATCTAAATATGCACCCGAAGAACATCAAGAGATATATATGGCCCAAAAATTCTCAAAACATAAACACGTGCTCAAGTTGTTAACACCGACCTAAGTGAGATTGAAACATATAGGAACAGTTCCAAAATGACACTCATAATAAGTGAATCTCAAACGGGTTTCTCACATTACTAAACTATATGAAAATATGCACATATGAAATTGGATTCTTTTCCTAGAACAAAAGGAATAAACAACAACATATATATATATATATACACACACATTAGAGGATCAGGTGCATATTCTTTTATTTAACATACCTTGCTCACCACCTTTAGCGACAGACTGGACGACGGTTCGGTCCGTCGCGTATATCAGAGAACCATCGTCTTAAATTTTAATGACGCATCAAACCGTCGCCATAACATATAAACCGTTTATCTGTTCTACAGCGACTGACCAAACCGACGCCCAGTCCGTCGCTAAAGGTGGTGAGCAAGGTATATAAAATAAAGGGATATGCACCAGAAATGGACTATATATATATAATTCAATAAATAATGGAAGATTGAAAAGGAATACTCGTGTAAAATGGTAATCATCCCATTCCTTAAACTTAGAGGGGCAACAAGAAAATAAATTAAATTTGTAAATATACCATGTATAAAAAACGTAGAATAGTACAGGACTAGGAAATTGCCATATTACATTTCATCAAGATGACAAATAAAAGAAAATTATTCACAACATAAAGTTACTCTATTATTGTGCAATACATCAGTCATTTTACATCATAATTCAAAACTCCTATTGAAAACACAAACAGATTAAATAGCAGTCTTACAGCAGTGCAGGAGAAGAAGCCAATTCCTTACAAAGTTAACATCAAATAAATAAATAAAAAGAGAAAAAAAATGGGTCTACATCAAATAAACTATAGGAACATTTTATGGATAAATCCATCAAGAACTAATATTGAATTTGAACAACATCCTAAGTAAGCACCTACGAGTTCCAATATTTATAATAGATTAAGTGAAGACCTTCTGAGAGATGATTCATAAAGTCTAATACTAGACTTTCTGGTTGGAAACCAAACGTCTCGATATGGAAACCATACAAACTGCCCCAACTTCCCTATAATACATATCCATAATCTACATTATATATATGATATTGTATCTGAGGTTATAAAATGAGCAAACAGTTCAGGCTCGATTCGTACTCGTCCGAATAAAAGTTCGATTCAAGATCGACTCGAAATATAAATGAGTCAAATATGAGCAAATTTTAGAGTTCGATAAATTACTCGAAACTTTTAAAATTGCAATTTTCTATTGATACTCGGATCATATTTGTTCGAAAAGTTGAAAATGCTCGGGTTCAATTCGGGATCGTACTCGACTCGGTAGCTAAATGAGACTCAATCAAACTTTATTTTATACTCGATATATTTTGTGAAACAAATCTGAGCAACTCAATATTCGGCTCGAATCGGTTCATTTACACCCTTAATTATATCAAGAGCTAAATTTTCAACAGTATAGTTTATTTTACTGATATGGTACCAAAACATACACAAGCAATTAAAATTAAAATCTTGTTACAAAGATCAGAACATGTTTATTTATATGGTCTTGGAATCAAAAGCATGATTGACAATAAATCCACCATCTATGTAAGACCCCAACTTTTTCTGAATAAAGATTTAATTTTCTCTAAATGTTATTTTGAATAATAAGGTGTGGATTTGATTTAATGCTATAGTTATGGGTGATATGTGCAAATTTTGCAAAGTAAGCAAGTTGTCATAAAATATTCTTTGCTTCGGTTTGGGAAATATTCGATGACGACGGCACACAATCATTAGTGGACCCCAAATGAATGAATGGCTTGGATATAAAAGCGACAAAAATAATCTTTTTATAAAAAATAACGACAAGACTTTTACCGTTAAACTGTTGAAATACCCGGTGATAAAAGTATAGTAATACGCGTTGTTGGACAGTAGCACACGGTATTGCATAATATCTTTGATTATTGATGCTTATGTAAGAAGTCACTAAGTTTTATTCAATAATTGCTGCATAGTATCTCATATTATTGATTCAATTATTGTCACAGTATAATCTGCACAATATATTATATTATTAAATCAATAATTGAGACAACACAATTATTCATATTATTATTTGCATTATTGACAATGTCTAGAAAGTTCTGTCGAGAAAAGGGGTTAGGTTATTTAATTGTGAGCCAATAAGAAAAAATCCTTATTGGAAAGCCCCCTCTTTCCTGGGAACCATCTGGTTGTCAATATTGTTAGTTATAATATTAATGATGAATAATTGTCGAAAGATTAAAAATTTGTTAATTGACGATAAGTGATAAGTGGTAAATATTTATTTAATTTTTGATATAAATAGAGGGATTTGTCATGAGACGTTTGTTGTAAGTCTGACTTATTATTCCATTGGGTGATGTGCTAATTTTTTAGACCATCGGTTGAAGTTATAATATTAAATCAATATGGACCGTTGGTTGAAGTTATAATAATAAATTAATATGGATCGCTGGTTGAAGTTATAATAGTAAATCAGTATGGACCGTCGGTTGAAGTTTTAATAGTTAATCAATATGGACCGTCCGTTTAATAGTAAATCAATCTGGACTGTTTGTGAATTAGTTAATATTTAATCCATTCTTCTATAAATAGAATCTCATTACTTCATTCTTTCTTACGAATTCAGTAAAACTATAGAGAGAGAAACTATAGAGAGAAAGAAGAAGAGTATTCTGCTACAATACTATTGCAGTATCCAATCTCCTACTAAGGTAAGGGGAATTATTTCTTTTGTATTCGTAAAGGATGTTATTTACTTCATACTCATAAGGGTTGTCATTCTATACCTTATTAATCTACGGGAGTAACCTATGTACGCGGATTACTGCATGCATGGTGAATAACTCTTCGTATTCATTCTTTATTAATCTGCGAAAGTAACCTTTCTACACGGATTATCGCATGCATGGTGAATGACCCTTCTTATTCATTCTTTACTAATCTACGGGAGTAACCTGTCTATGCGGCTTACCGCATGCATGGTGACTAACCCTTCGTATTCATTCTTTATTAAATTATGAAAATGATCTGTCTACGCAGATTACCTCATGACGGGTGAAAATCAATTTGCATTTTCGTATATTGTTTTATACTCGTATAAGATATCATTTCTTTTGTACTCATCAAGGGATATCGTCTTCTTTCATATTTCTCCATTTATGGTACGAATTTATTGTTTGTTTCCATAACCTTATTATAAATGGTGAAAACCCTTGCAATTAGTGGAATATTCTTAATAGTTTGTGCTTCATCTAGTATCATTCCACTATTGGTCTGAACTTTCTTATTAAATAGCGGGATACTATTTATATCGGGGTATTATTCATTCGGGATACTATTCATTTAGGGTACTTTTCATTCGAGTACTATTCATTCGGGGTATTATTCACGACAAAATTGATTTCTTTTCTGTCCAAATTATTTTTGATACATGAATAGCATTCTTGAATTTTTCTCTGCAATTAGTTATCATGTTGACAATTTGGACATTCTTGAACTCTGGATAAATTGAATTATAAATCTCTTATATTTATCATTGATTTCACTTGATTGATTCCTTATATCATTTAAATTATCTTCATCTTTATATTGTGTTGAAAGTCATCTTTGGCCCGTAGTGCATAGATGGACTGTTGATTGGTATGATTATGACCAGAAATTGTGTATCGGTATAATCATGACCTGTGATGTTATAAACAAATATTGTGGTGAAAGTCCTCTTTGGCCCGTAGTGCATAGATTGACAATTGTTTGGCATGATCATGACCACTAGTGATACTAACGAATATCCTTGGCCCGTAGTGCATGGATAATTCGTTGATTTGAAATATTTATTGATTGGTGTTATAGGGATAAAATATTAATGACGGACTTTTAAATCATAGAAGATAGTAGACATCATGCTCTACTTGACTCTTCTAATGGATTGCTATTTTCGCTTCAGTTGTTGATCTAAAACTTGTTGTCTATTGTATTCTATCAGATTTTTCCATGTTGAGGACTAAGAATAATTTGTTCTACATTATCTTAGTCATAATATTCTTTACTGGGCTAGTTGAGCTCACCATTTTCCTTTTAGTTCCATTGTTCTTCTCAGGAGGAGAGAATGTAGTTGGGACTAGTCGGGGAGTGGAGTAATTGTCCAAGATGGTTATTTTAGTAATCATCACTATTTTGAAATATAGTGTGTCAATAATTGTAATGAGGATTTTATTTAAGTTTGAATATTGTCTACGAGACAATATTTGTATTAAAACTCACAATGTATATTTTGTTGTATCTTACACAACAATTAATAGTTGTATACATGAAGTTTGTATTTAAATTTTGTTCCATGTATTTGGCGACTCAGAATGGGTTGTGTAAATCTATTTTGTGGGCGTCACTGTTGGTATCAGAGCTTAGGGATATGATCTCTGACAGAGATATGAGGTTAGAACTAGGAGGGGAGAGACAAGTAAAACCTTCGCTAGTGTGTCCTATCTAAGCTTATTTTTTATTTAATTGGTCGGTCGGAATATAGGGATAATATGTGGCATGTCAATTTCTTTAATCAACCTTTGTTTTGTGGCAGTATTTAAGAATGACATATGAAAATTTTGAGATAAGCAACGGAGCACATGAGACCTTTGAGACATTGTCAATCAATGACCAGGATAATGTGCATTAGGAAGGAAATAATCCTCCTATAAACAACAACACCGACCAAACAATGAACAATGGGGTGTTTAGGAGCTTTCTACAATTTATGCAACACCAAACGAGAGAGACTCCTGTTCAAAATATAGGTGGAAATAATGGTAACTCATGGCTGGTTACTGCTAAGCAATTCAAGGAGTTAGGACCATCGGAGTTTTTAGGAAAGCCAGAGTCATTCATGACAGTAACTTGGATTAAGCAGATCACTAAGATATTTGATGTCCTAGGATGCACAGAGGAGCAAAAGGTTCCCTTCACCACCTTTATGTTGCGTGGAGATGCAGATTACTGGTGGGAATCTGTAAAACGTACTCATCTTTCCGCACTTAAGATGTCTTTGGAGAAGTTCCAGGAATTATTCAACGAGAAGTATTTTCCAGAAAGTATTCGTCATATGAAAGAGGTGGAATTCATCAAACTGGAATAAAACAGTATAATTGTATCACAATACGAGGCTAAGTTTGTGGAGTTATCCTAGTTTGCATCCCATTTGGTGGATAATGAGAAGCGAATGACATGAATGTTTCTGAGAGGTTTGAAACCCGAAATTCGTCAATACCTTATTTCTCATAAACTTTATTTATATTCAGATGTTGTGAATAGGGCTCAATTATTGGAGCGAGATAATGAGTCAGTTCAACCAAAAGACAACAACCAATAACATGATAATAATCGTACCAGTGGCAACGACCATCGGAATAATGATAATCATCGTAGAGGAAATTATCATGCTAGAAATGGTAACCATTTCGGTGGTAATCATGGCCAAGATAATAGAAGAGGTGAACTAAGTAGGAACAACTTTAAGAAGAGAAAATTCAATAATGACAACGTAAAGACATCGGCAGCAGAACCATCACTCGTTTCTAAGGAAGGAGAACGACCACCGGTTGTATGCTACAAATGCGGACAGGAGGGACACTTTAGTCCAAACTGTATGTAGCAACCCAAAGTGTGTTATAATTGCGTAAAGGAAGGTCATTTAGCTTAATTTTGTCATGCAGCGAAGTCAAGTCCAGTGGGGATGGTGACACCAAAGGCTGTCCCGGACAAGTCAAAGTCAGTGGTTCAAGTTAGAGCGTTTGTCGTGACTTTCCAAAAAGCGAGGAACCCGAACGAAGTTATCACGGGTAAGCTAATCATACACTCTTGCAAAGTCTATACGTTATTCGATACCGTTTCTACCCACTCTTTTATTTCACCTAATTGTGTTCAAAACGTTTGAACTTGACTCTTGAAAAATTAGACTTTGACTTATCGATTGAAAGTCCGTTGGGAGAAACCTTCGTTACATCCACTGTTTATAAATCTTGTTTGATTTAAATCGGCACCCTCAAATTACCTGTTGATCTCATCTCTTTGAAAATACTTGCATTTTTGATGTGATTTTAGGAATTGACTGGGTAACTACTCATCATTCTAAAATTGATTATTTTCGTAAGGTCGTTAGTTTTCATATTCCTAACCAACCTGTTATGCGAATTCAAGCAACCAAAACACTAAAGTCAATCAATGTCATATCAAGCCATAAAGTCATTCATTTATTAAAAATTGAATGTCAAGCTTTCTTAGCACATGTCACCGATTTAAACAAAAATACATCAGATTTGAATGATATTTCTGTTGTTAATAAATTCCCTGATGTATTTCCGGAAGAACTTCCTGGCCTACCCCCAGAGTGTGAAATCGAATTTTATATTGACCTTGAACCCGTACAAAACCCATTTCCAAAAGTCCATATCGAATGGCTCCCTATTGAACTTCAGGAGTTAAAAACTCAACTACAGGAGTTGGTACCCGAGCCTCTATCTGGTGACTTCCTTTGTGGAATGAACCGAAGCCAGACTCTCCGTAGGAGACGCCGTCTTTGTGCATTGGCAAATTGATAAGTGCCATTGTGAGGTGCTATCCAAGGTTGGGATATAAGTCACAGTTGGGAGCAACCTAGGTCAATAACCGAAATAAGTAGCTTTTTAGGCTTAGTTGGTTATTATCGGAGATTCGTGAAAGGATTTTCTTGAATCACTACTCCATTAACTTAGCTAACTCGAAAAGATACAAAATTTGGTTGGAGCGAGGAATGTTAGAGGAGTTTACAAGAACTCAAGAGGAGATATATTTTAACACCTATTTTGACAATACCATTAGGTTTAGAGGGATTTTTCATCTACAGCGATGCTTCAGGCAGAGGTTTAGGATGTGTTCTCATGCAACATGGGAAAGTCATAGCCTATTCCTCTCGACAAATCAAAGAATATGAGAAAAATTATCCTACTCATGATCTAGAGTTGGCAGTAGTCATTTTTGCGCTAAAGATCTGGAGACACTACCTGTATGGGAAGAAAGTGGAGATCTACATAGACCATAAAAGCCTCAAATATTTCTTCACTCAAGAGGAACTTAACATGCACCAAAGACGTTGGCTCGAGCCGTTGAAAGATTACGACCATACCATTCAATACCATCCTAGAAAAGCGAACGTGGTAGCTGACACGTTGAGTAGAAGATCGTATGCGGGTACAAATACGATATTGTAAACTCAAAGGCCCATTTTTGTATAACTTACAAAGGATGGACATAAAGTTAAAGACTCCAGGGAACCACGCGAAGATATCGAATATATGATTAGATCAAATTTTAATCGATAAGGTTAAGGTTGCTCAAGCTACAGACCTAGAGTTGATGAATATTAAGAAGAAGGTGAAAGAATGTGTTATTCCAGAAGTAAGAATCGACGAAGAGAGGAAATATCAACCCTCGATTTATTGGTCCATTTGAAATCCTCGATCGAGTATGAACTATGGCCTATAGACTCGCCTTACCACCAAGTATGTCTCGTGTTTATAACGTTTTTCACATATCTATGTTACGTAAATATATGGAAGACCCGAACCAAATTATTAAATGAAAACCAGATGAGATAACAAAAGATTTAACGTATGAAGAGGTGCCCGTTAAAATCTTGGATAAGAAGGAACATATTCTACGCTCAAAGGTTATACCTCAAGTCAAAGTTTTATGGAGAAACCACGATATTGAGGAAATGACCTAGGAGTTAGAATCTGAAATGAAAACAAGGTATCCTCACCTCTTCGACATACCAGGTACGTACATCAATTTCGAGGACAAAATTTCATAAGAAGGGGATGTTGAAAGACCCCAACTTTTTATGAATAAAGATTTAATTTTCTCTAAATGTTATTTTGAATAATAAGGTGTTGATTTGATATAATGTTATAGTTATGGGTGATATGTGCAAATTTTGTAAAGTAAGCAAGTTGTCATAAAATATTTGTTTGGTCAAGGAATATTCTACGATGGCACAATCATTGGTGGACCCCACAACAAAATGACTGTCGGATATAGAAAGCGACAAAAATAATCTTTTTATAAAAATAACGACAAGACTTTTACCGTTAAACTGTTGAAATACCCAGTGAGAAAAGTATAGTAATACAAGTTATTGGACAGTAGCACACAGTAGTGCACAGTATCTCTGATTATTGATGCTTACGTAAGAAGTTACTCAGTTTCATTCAATAATTGCTACAGTAGTTGCTGCATAGTATCTCATATTATTGATTCAATTGTTGTCACAATATCATTTGCACAATATTTTATATTATTAAATCAATAATTGAGATGACACTGTTATTCATATTATTATTTCCATTATTGACAATGTCTAGAAAGTTCTATCGAGGAAAGGATTTAGGTTATTTAATTGCGCGCCAATAAAGAGAAATCCTTATCGAAAAGCCCCCTATTTATTGGGAACGATCTGGTTGTCAATATTGTGAGTTAAAATATTAATGATAAATAATTGTTGAAAGATTAAAAATGTGTTGATTGAAGATAAGTGATTTGTGGTAAATATTTATTTAATTTTAGATATAAATAGATGGATTTGTCATGAGGCGTTTGTTATAAGTTTGACTTATTATTCCATGGGGAGATGTGTTAATTTTTCAGACCATCGGTTAAAGTTATAATAGTAAATCAATATGGACCGTTGGTTGAAGTTATAATAGTAAATCAATATGCACCGCTGATTGAAGTTATAATAGTAAATCAGTATGGACCATCAGTTGAAGTTTTAATAGTAAATCAATATGGACCGTCCGTTTAATAGTAAATCAATCTGGACCGTTTATGAATCAGTTACTATTTAGTCCATTCTTCTATAAATAGAAGCTCATTACTTCATTTTTTTCTTATGAATTCACTAAAACTATAGAGAGAAAGAAGAAGAGTATCCTGCTACTATACTATTGCAGTATCCAATCTCCTACTAAGGTAAGGGGCATTATTTCTTTTGTATTCGTAAAGGATGTTATTATTACTTCATACTCATAAGGGTTATTAGTTTATTCCTTATTAATCTGTGGGAGTAACCTGTCTACGTGGATTACCGTATGCATGGTGAATAACCCTTCGTATTCATTCTTTATTAATCTGTTAGAGTAACCTGTCTACGCGGATTACCGCATGCATGGTGAATGACCCTTCATATTCATTCTTTATTAATCTGCGGGAGTAACATGTCTACGCGGATTATCGCATGCATGGTGAATAACCCTTCGTATTCATTCTTTATTAAATTGTGGAAATGATATGTCTACGCGGATTACCACATGATGGGTGAAAATTCATTTGCAGTTTCGTATATTCTTTTATATTCGTATGAGATATCATTTCTTTAGTACTTATCAAGGGATATCGTCTTCTTTCATATTTCTCTATTTATGGTACGAATTTATTGTTTGTTTCCATAACGTTATTATTAAATGGTGAAAACCCTTGAAATTAGTGGAATATTCTTAATAGTTTGTGTTTCATCTAGTATCATTCCACTATTGGTCCGAACTTTCTTATTAAATAGCGAGATACTATTTATGTCGGGGTACTATTCATTTGGAATACTATTCATTCAGGATACTATGCATTCGGGGTACTATTCATTTAGGGTACTTTTCATTTGAGTACTATTCATTTGGGGTACTATTCATGGGGTACTATTCATAATAAAATTGTTTTTTTTTCTGTCCAAATTATTTTTGATACATGAATATCATTCTTGAATTTTTCTCCACAATTAGTTGTCATGTTGACAATTTGGACATTCTTGAACTCTGGATAAATTGAATTATAAATCTATAATATTTATCCTTGATCTCATTTGATTGATTCCTTATATCATTGCCATCATCCTCATCTTTATATTATGCTGCAAGTCATCTTTGGCCCATAGTGCATAGATGGACTGTTGATTGGTATGATTATGATCAGGAATTATGTATTGGTATAATCATGACCTGTGATGTTACAGACAAATGTTATGGTGAAAGTCCTTTTTGGCCCGTAGTGCATAGATGGACAGTTGTTTGGCATGATCATGACTTCTGGTGATACTAAAGAATATCATTGGCCCGTCGTGCATGAATAATTCGTTGATTTGAAATATTTATTGATTGGTGTTATAGGGATAAAATATTGATGATGGACTTTTAAATCATAGAAGGTAGTAGACATCATGCTCTACTTGACTCTTCTAATGGATTGTTATTTCTGCTTCAGTTGTTGATCTAAAATTTGTTGTCTATTGTATTCTATCAAATTTTTCCATGTTAAGGACTAAGAATAATTTCTTCTACATTATGTTAGTTATAATATTTTTTACTCGGCTAGTTGAGCTCACCCTTTTCCTTTTGGTTCCATTGTTCTTCTCAGGAGATGATAATGTAGTTGGGACTAGTCGGGGAGTGGAGTAATGGTTCAAGATGGTTATTTTAGTAATCATCACTATTTTGAAATATAGTGTGTCAATAACTGTAATGAGGATTTTATTGAGTTTGAATATTGTCTACGAGATAATATTTGTATTAAAACTCACAGTGTATGCTTTGTCGTATCTTACACGATAATTAATAGTTGTATAAATGAAGCTTGTATTTGAATTATGTACCATGTATTTGACGACTCAGAATGGGTTGTGTAGACCTATTTTGGGGCATCACATCTATGCATGATTTGATGTATTTATAATTTGGTTCAAACATTATGTATATAGTTCCCTCTATTTGAACTCAAAAGCAAAAAATTAGCAAAATAAGAAATAGAGCAAGTTTAAAATAAAATAAAAAAAAGCCTTGAAAAAATCTTTATTATTTAACTTCTATCTTATTTATTAAAATGAGCCAATTCAGCTTAAACTGTTATATCAGCTTAAAATTAGAGGGAAAATTAGAATTGGGGAAAACGTACCTAGCTTGAGAGAGATAAGGATGATGAGTTGATTCCGATAGTGGAAGAGAGGGATGGCGACGGAGAAGAGAGGCCCACGACGACGGTGAGATGAAGCTAGCGACAACGAGGAAGAAGGAAATAAAAACGCGTGGGAGAGAACAAAAGTAGAAGATCAAGAAAAATAAAACTAGAAGTTATATAAACACTCATTCTCGAAGGCAATGTTGTCGATATTAATCTCGTCGAGAATGAGGTTAATCTTGACGACACTACCCATCACCAATGACATGAACTCGTCGACCTATGTCTTTGACGTGCGTGAAGAGACAAAAGGAGTGATGGCGGGGATGAGGGACACATTGGCGACAACAGTCATTTCCAGACGGCTACGCCGTCTTGAGGTCAATCTCGACGGGGTTTATGCCGTCAGCAATAGGTACGTCGGCCTTGACCTCTTCTTCTGTAATGAGGATCTTTGACTGTTAAATACTCAGTTTTCAATCTTTCATCAATATGATGACGAAGAAAAATTATGCTTTGTACATTTTGTGTCGTAGTTGCTATGTTTTCTGATTCTATAGTATTTTCTAACCCATTTTTTCTAAGTTGTAATTTTACATCAAGTTGTGCTCAAGCCAAATAGTTGTCTCCAGAGATTTTCAAATTTGAAAATTTTATTTTTGACAGGTTTTTCATCTATTTTGGGTTAAAACATTATAGTTTTAATTATTTATTAAATCATGTAATAAATAATTGCATGCATGATAGGGAGAAGATAAATGCATGAGAACAAAAAAAAATTGGAGGACTTAGTGGTGTCTTCATCGGCACAACTCAGCTTACCCTTGAATAAATTTTGGGCATGAGACCACTTGAGCATATATGAGTTTAGTAGGACTCAAACCCACGTTTATAGGGATTTATGTTCGGCTTCCCACCACTAAATCATCACCTCAAGTAGTGATAAAATACAACATAAATATATCAACATTTATATTATTAGCATATCCCTTTAGTCCGAATGTATGCAATCACTAATGTATATACAAGTATTAGTGCCCACATAATAAAAAAATATATATTAACAAAACTGCAAATGAATTTTACTCGGCATGCGTTAATCCGCGTAGACAAATTATTTTCAAAAAATGTTAATAAACAATAAATACGAAGGGGTATTCATCAAGTATGCAGTAGTCCGCGAGTTAGGTTATTTTCACAAGTTAATAAATGGTAAAAAAAAATCCCCACTAAGTCTTGTAAGATCGACAAAGATAGATGGTATCACTGTAAATAACAAATTTTAAAAATGGACAACAAAACACGAATATAATTTAACAATTAAGGAATATAATCGGCGGCAAAGTCAAACCATATTGTAAGAATAAAATTATATTATCGGCGGCAAAGTCAAGCCAGTAATATAATAATTAACTGTAAGAATTTAAATTTACGATTCTTAGTTGGTTAGAGATTCGTGTTGATAACTTGTTATAGAATCGAAGAAATAAACAGATGCAAGATAGAAGTTTTTAAGAATTTCTTTGTGGACATTTCTTATCTAATAAGTTATCTTTTATAGGCAGTAAAATATAATACAAATTCAACAAAAATCATCACATTATGAATTAAATCAATGACCTAGTTATAACACTGTTGACTTGAGATGTTTAAAAAATCATACTAATATTATAAGAGGAAGTCTATTTTGGATGCATTTATATATTTGGTGCATTGACTCCTCTTAATTTGTCTGATAGAGTGAAAGAAAAAAAAGTAGGGAATATACTTTATATCAAATGATGATGATCATGGGACGATATCAATCTTCTGATCATCCTATTCCGACCTAGGTTGTCTTTGATGGCACACCATACCATATTTGGTTATTAAGAAAACAAGTGAGATATTATTTATTATTGACTAAAAAAAATGCAACTCACCCTTTTTTGTGTACTTGTACTATTTTTTTTTTTAATTTGGCTGATTAACAATTTTACTTTAAAATATAAATATTAATGCAAAATTATACTTGTTTCAGTATATTAAAAGTTTAAAATTAATCAAAAGAGTATAATTTTGCAATACTAACTATATCAAGTATCATATCTTTATAAAATGATAAACTTTGAGTACAGTTTTGCATTTTAATCTCTATTTTTTATTTTTATATTTTTATGAAAAAAAAAAAGAAAAAGAAAAGTGATAAACCAATAAGAACCCAAGTTGCTCTACATTCCACCATTCTTTATCACCCCTCCCATCCTCACACTTCCTCTCAATACCAACATAAAAACCAGTAAGTTTCTCTCTCTCTCTCTCTCTCTCTCTCTCTCTCTCTCTCTCTCTCCTACATAAAACTTCTCTCTCCACCCTCCCCCTCTCCCCCTCTCCCCCCTACATACAAGTATGTGTAAACAGTAAGCAAAAGAAAGTTTTTTGAGGTTCTTAAGAGCAAAAAGATAAAGTTAAGTGGTTTATGTGAACTTTTTCTTTTGGTGGTTGTAATTGTTGATTGATCTAATCTTCTTTATGTTCTCCTTGCACTTGTTTTTACATATGGTGTTTTTTTTTCTTTTTTTTGTGTGCTTGCTTTTTAGTGAAGTGGATCTTGATAAAATTAATTTGTGGTTGCAGAAAGAAGCGTACATATACAAAAGTCATCCATCAATATAACAACACAAAAAGGGAGAAGTATTTATTTTTCCCTTTGTGATTGATGTAAATATGGCTGGTGATCAAGAAAAAGGAGGTTATAGTTCTTGTTACTCTGATCAAGCCACTCATTTAGTCAACCAGTTGCAAAGCTTCCATCATGATATTCAGTCCAATAATCCTTCAGAGATTTATAATTTGACTACAAGCATGGAGTTGTGGAAAGGGTTCATCGGCAACGGCGGCAAGAGCCGCGGCAACCACCACGGTGTGGATAGCCGCCCACCGTCTTCTTCCAAGGTCGCGGCGGCAATCAACCAGCCAACCACTAGTGATTTCTATCAAATTAATTGGCATAATGATGAGCCTAATAGATTTCTTGATGATAAAAATGATGATAATGATCCATCTAATTTAAGGTCTTGTGTATTTCCTTGTGAAGCAAATGAAAGGCCTAGTCAAGGCCTTTCACTTTCTCTTAGTTCAAGTAATCCCTCTAGTATTGGCTTACAATCTTTTGAACTAAGACATCAACAACAACAACAACAAGATCATGATCAAATGGGCCTGTTCTTTATTGGATCCAAGCCCGTGATGAATATTCAACACCAGCAAGATTTGATAGAAGATGGGTTTTTGGAAAAAACTGAAAATCTTCAATATCACCAAGAAGCTGGGCAGTTCCAGATCAGGGGCTCAAAGTACTTGGGCCCAGCTCAGGAACTTTTGAATGAGTTTTGTAATCTTGGAACAAGCAGACAAAGTCATGAATCAAAGTTAAAGCTTCATAAATCCAATCAATGGGAACACGATGATGAGAATACTATTGGAACTAGTTCTTCAAAACATTCCTTATATTCCCTTGAGTTTCTTGATTTACAGAAAAGAAAAACAAAGCTACTTCAAATGCTAGAGGAGGTATACATACATATATATATGCTTTTATATTCTTTAGTAAAAGTATATATCACTTCTTGTTTTTTCTTCTTTTTTTCCTTTTCTTTTTTCCCTTTTAACCATTTTATTTTCTCAAAGTAAACAACCAAACTTCAAAGAAAATAAAGAAAATGCAAGAGGATATGAAACAATTGGAGGGAATTTGGCAGATAGTGGGAAAAGGGTAGTTAAGTTGATTGATGGGGGGACTTGAAATCTTTGAACAAATTGAGAGACTAAGAGGGCCTTTCCATAAATGCCCACAAGGCGAAAATTCGGCCTATTCATTTAATTTCAGAAGCCAATATTTTTGCTCAGTAATATTTGTTACTTGCCAATAGTACATTTTAAATTTACTCCAATTTGTATATATTCTAAGTTGTGTGTATCCTTTATCTTAATTTTGTGTGAGTGTTTTAGGTGGATAGAAGGTACAAGCACTATTCTGACCAAATGAAAGCAGTTGTGTCCTCATTTGAAGCGGTGGCCGGAAACGGCACGGCGACAGTGTATTCAGCCTTAGCTTCAAAGGCCATGTCAAGGCACTTTAGGTGTCTCAGAGATGGGATTGTATGCCAGATTAAGTCTACAAAAATGGCCATGGGAGAGAAGGACACGGCAGCACCAGGCGGCACACGAGGGGAGACGCCTAGGCTTAGGGTTCTTGATCAAACTTTGAGGCAGCAGAGGGTTTTCCAGCAGATGAACATGATGGAGAGTCATCCATGGAGACCTCAACGTGGTCTACCGGAGAGATCTGTCTCCGTTCTTCGTTCTTGGCTCTTCGAACATTTCCTCCACCCGTAAAATCTCTTTCTCACTCTCTAAATCTTTGTTAAACACTTATGAAATCCTACTACTGGTTATGCTTCTCATTTAAGAAGTAACATGTAGGTAAGTAGTAGGCATAAGTTGTTAGGAATGTGGACTCGATGAAGTTAAAAATTTTAGAAAAATATTGCACTTGTATAACATTGAGTTGCATACAATAGTCTTTATTATTATTTCAACAATAAAATTATGCATTATACAGATCCAACATTTTTCTATAATCTCAACAGATGAGTACATTTACAATATTTTACAATTTTTAACTTCACTGAATCCGATCCCATTAGGGAGTCTCAATCATTACATTTGTAAATGAGCTCAAAATTTTGGTAGTTTCTATCCACTATCATTCAGATTCCTATACTCATTTTGTCTTACTTTTATTTTCAATCAATCATACATCTTATAATTTGTTCTCCTGGTTATTCTAGCTTACATATTTGTGTGGATTTGATTCTTTGTCACAACCAGTCTAGGACCCATCTGCCTCTCTCTTTCTCGTCCACACAACTTGTTCTTAATTTTTTTCTCATATGTACTATTCTTCATGGTACTGTAATATTTGCAGGTACCCAAGTGATGTAGATAAACACATCTTAGCCCGCCAAACTGGTCTCTCAAGAAGCCAGGCACGTCCACATCTCTCTTCTTACTTTAATAATTTCATCACCAATATATTTATATTCTCAATGGGGTTTATTATTATATATCTTATATATTTTAATTAATAACAAGCCAAAATCTTTTAACATATCTGTTAAATAGATTACTACTATATATTATATGCCTTATAGTTTATACCATATAGTTCAAATTATACTAACATACAAAACCATCTCGTGTTTGTGCCTGTGGAATGTTTTCATTATTGAGTTTGATTAATTAGCAAATCTCTCCTCAAGGTACAGTTATAATTGCAAAATTATACCTTTTAAAGTATAATTAACTGTGCAAAAGTATTGACTCAAAATGTCTAATATTTTGCATTGCTAATTGTATTAATTATTGTATGATTGTATCTGCGCTCGATTTCCTATATTGTGAAGTCATTCCACAAAGTGATAAACTCATGATACGACTTTGAATTTTCTTCTTTAAATTAATGACTTTGTGTAGGAATATTTCTTGTTTAGGTATCTAATTGGTTCATAAACGCAAGGGTGCGACTATGGAAACCTATGGTGGAAGAAATGTATGTAGAAGAAATTAAAGAAGATGACAACGTGGGGTCCTCCGATGGAGCTACAAATCCTGATGATGATCAAAATGGTGGCCGGCAAATTAACCAAATTCCACAAACACATAACCAAGATGATCAGAAACCGACCCCGGACCAGCTGGTTCGTATAGACTCAGAATGTTTATCTTCCATAATCAATAACCCCGAAAGAAATGACACCAAGCAACCTCAAAATTACAGTTTTGGTAGAATCACGAACACATTTGGGGCCGTGGAATTAGATTTCTCGTCATATAATGGTGGTGGGGTTTCGTATAGTACTAATGAACAAAATGTGCAACACAATTTTAATGGTGGCGGCGTTTCATTGACGTTGGGGTTGCAACAACATGGAGGGGGAGGGGTGAGTTTAGCGTTTTCGCCTACGTCTCATCAGAGTTCTCTATTCTACCCTAGAGAACATATTGAAGAATGTCAACAAGTTCAGTACTCACTTTTGGATGGTGAAGGACAGAATTTGCAAGGACAGAATTTGCCTTATGGGAATTTGATGGGTGCACAGTTGCTCCATGATTTGGCTGGATAATTAATTAGTTAGTAAAATGGGTAAATTGTATATTTCACTCCGAAGTATACGCTCTCATTCCACTACTCCTAGTACCATTAAGTAAGCATAACTGACTTTTTTTGTAATTTTCGACCATTTAAATTGTGACATATATGTGACCGTTTTTTGGTGAACAAATTGACCAAAAGGGTTGATTATGCTTATTTAACGGTATTTGAAATAGCGAGATGAGAGTGTTTAAATATCATGATACGAATGATAAAATAGTGTATATTTCGGAGTTTAATATGTAATTAACTCTTATTAAATATAAGATGCTCTATATAGTGAATATTACTTGAATAGTTGAATACGTACATTTAGCTATATATATATACTTTTGGTTAGACATGTATAGCATGCAAAATATATAGTAATAATTCCTAGCTTGGCTGGTAGACATAATTTTGGGTGCACAATTATTTGTTAGCTAGCTTGGAAGAATATTGTTTTACTGCTTGGTAGGCTGGAATATTATTATTGCAATTCTCATTGGCTTATGCAAAGAATATACAAGATATATGATCAAGCTAATTAATTTCATCTTTGTGTATATTTTCTTGATCCTGTCAGATGAAGTTTTCACATGACATATCACTATGAAGTTCTATATATAATTTCTTGTTACATTTGTTATATATAGCAAATTAACATTGTATTTTAACTCTAACGTTATGTTTGTGGATTAACACATGCAAAAAACAAGGTTATAGAATTTGGTGATAATATATAGTGTGACAATTTTACTAATTGGAATCATATTTTTTCTACCTCAAAAAATTATTACTACAAGGACTAAAACATTAAGCTTAGTGTTGTTGATTGTTGATTGATTATCATCTTAATAATTTCATCTCTTAACGCATATCAATAACCCACATCTTTATATTAAAAAATCTTCTGAATAGTTAAGATACAAATATGAGTTTAAACCATTCAAATGAACTGTTAATATAAATATATAAGCTCTTAAGATGCATTAAGAGATGGACTTTTAATATACATTAAGATGTAATCAAACACTATTTATTAAACCTTTTGTGGTTCTAGTTGAGAGAAATAAAAAGTTCCAACCTTTATGGGGGCACATCAAGGTTGTTTTGTTTCTTAATAACGACAACGATTAATTAAGTGAAGTAGCAAAATTTGTTAGGATTTCAAGCTCATAGATCATGACTATTCATTTATAGATTTCAAGATATCAATATCGTTTCTTAATTGTGGTCCATGAATCAGCTTCTAGCTAGAAAATTGTTGTAACTCATTTTCAAAACAAATTTCCTACTATGTATTCCAACTTATGAGATAGTTAATTTATGTTAGCACTTTCCGTCACCAAATCGTAAGGCGACTTTTTTTTTTTTTTTAATGAACCCCACTTTGAAGGGATATCAATATGGGAAAAAAAAAAAAAGTTTAGTTTATATATATATATATATATATATATATATATATATATATATATATATATATATATAAGAAAAAAATGGGTCTCAAGGAAATTATCAACACAAACTTTTTTTAGGTATTTTCAATAATTCAATGTATCATTAGAAAAAAAGTCAAAAAGTTTTGCCAGAAGAAATTGGAGGTTTAATTTAAGTATATGGTTTGAACTGCAACGCATCACCTAGAGATCATGGGATGATAATAATAATTGTTATGAAAACTGAATGGACAAGGGATATATAGGGATGATAATAATTTTTAGAAAAATTGAATGGATAAGGATATATGTATATAGGGTACGGCTCTCTATCGAATTCAGAGGAGCGAACCAAAAACGAAATTAATATGTCAATGATGTGAACCATAATTACAAGAAATTAATGTCAATGCTAGTAATTGATACTATATCCTTCAGACAATTATGTCTTTCTTATGATACTTAGAGTTGGAGGCACTTGTCTTTCAGGATACAATAACAACGTATGTTATAACAGTACAACAAATAACATACATAACGAGCCAAACTAATTTTGAACTTCTCTCTCAAAATGAACTGTGAATAACTTTATGAAATAATGAATACTAGAAGACTAGAATGTTTGATGCTTCGATGATTTGAATGGTCCAAATGGTTGCCCCCCTTAGCCTATTTATAGGAGGGATTATTGACTCATCAGATGGGACACAACCCTTTGAAAATGCATGGGATGCGTCCATTCATGCAAAAATGACGTAGTTTTGGGCATGACAGAATTGGTGCGTCCGAAGTTTTGGGCTTGACAGAAAGAGTGTGTCTGTTCAGGCAAAGAACGAACGTAGTTTTAGGTTGGCACAGTTTTCAGCCCATCAGTGTTGCGCGACAAAATTTCAAATAAATTTTGCCCAAAAAGATGTATTCAATGACCCAGACCTAGGAGGTTGAGTTGAGCCATCGACGGTACGTGTGTGAGTTCAACTTAACTAGGTCCTCTCCCCTCCACAAAAATGGAGTGCCCCCTAGTTTTTAACCGATGTGGAACTTAATTTTTCACAAATATTTATTATCATTTTTCAATGGTAATTTTTAAGACTTAATTTTTCATTCATTACCCCATAGAATTGAGCTTCCAAATACTACCTTCGTTCCTTAATATAAATCGTTTTAGAAAAATATTTTTGTTCCTTAATATAAGTCGTTTGAGAATTTCAAGTAAGCATTAATTGCTTAGTTTCCAATATTACCTTAAGTATTAAATGTAACTTTTTTCCAAATATTTATTATAAATAACAATTTCTTCTTCATATATCTATAAACAATTGATATTATAGTTAATTTATACAATCATTCATTACCCTATGAATTTGAGTTTTCAAATACTTGATTTTAATCTAATTTTAAAATAAATATATTAATATATAAATTCGTTTCAAATAATTAATAAAACTTACTTTAAATTTGACTCAAATTCTAACAATAATATGGTTAAATCAAGTAGCTATAGTGCAGAATGAGATAGGCTTATTTATGATATGTTCTACTATTGAATGTTGCTAGTTTTCTACCCCAATACCATATTGAAGCATTTACAGTAATTGGGATATAATAGGGTCATCACTTGTGTCATTCTCTAGGAGATGGTCCTTAAAAATGATAATTATACTTGTTTGGTTTCTCGAAAGCATTTTGTGATTAAGATATATATTTTCATAAAAATTTTGAAGTCTTTAATTCATTGATTTTTCAAGGGCATAAAAATTACATACTTTTTTTTATATTTAATTTGAACTAAAAGGGCACCACACCTGTCCCAGTTTGATATTTTTTACACCAATACCGCACAAGTGAGGCCAACTGTTCATATAAAAACCAACCGGTATGATGCTGAGGAAAATAATAATGAAAATAAGGAATTTCATATATTTTATTATTTAAGGAGTTTCAGTCTATTTGATGTGTTTTTATTTATCATTTAGAAAAATCTATTAGATTTAGATTTAGTCGTCCCTAAAGCTCATTTTTTCGCCAATTAAATCCTTAAAATGACATTGTTTTGGTGTTTCAGTTCCTTTTACCCAATTTAACACCAACCCGACAAATTTTGACCTAACTCGACCTAGTTTGACCCGACCCAATTTTACCAATTAATTATTTTTTAAAAAAAATTAAAAAGTTTTAAACTTAATTTTAAAATAGTTATTATTTTTCAGGAAAAAATATTAGAAATTTTTTTTTTAAAAAATAAGTAAAGTTTCATAAAATATATGATTCAAAAAATTAAATAAGTAAATAAAACTTTACTTTCAAAAAATAGTTTTTTTTTCATTTTTATGTAAAAATTTTATTTTAAGAAAAAAAAGTATCTATGTCTTTACCATTATTATATGTATTCTTAATATTAGAATTTTAAAAAATAAAAACTAAAAAAAGAAATTAAAATACAAAAACAGTAAAAGATAAATAAAAATTGATTCAACATGGGCTTGCTGAAGATGTTTTAAAAATATTTATTAATTTTAGGAAAAGAATTTAGAAAAAATTTCATTTTTAAAAAAAAGTGAGTAAAATTTTATAAAATAAATATAAATTCAAAAGAAAAACTTTTATTTTAAAAAAAAAGAAAATTTATTTTTTAAAATGTGTAAAGTTTCATAAATTATAGATTCAAAAAAAGTAAAAAAAAAATTATTTTCATAAAACAAAATTAGATTTTTTATTTTTAAAAAATGTAAATTTTCATAAAATAATTAAGAATTAAAAAAATTAAACTTAAATTTTTTGAATATATATTTTATAAAACTTTACTCATTTTTGAAAAATAAAAGTTTCTAATATATTTTCCAGAAAATAATAATTATTTTTAAACTTTTTAAAAATAATATTTTATTTTAAAATATAGAAACATTAATTATTTTAAAATACTTTTTATTTATTTAAAATAATAATTACTTTAATATTTTAAAATGAAATATTATTTTTTAAATAATAATTATTTTTAAAAAATTTAGTTTTTTTTTAAAAATTAATTGGTGAAATTGGAATCAGGTCAAATTGGGTCAGGTTGGGTCAAAATAGGTCGGATTGGGGTTCAATCGGGTAAAAGAAACGAAAATAGCAAAAAAATGGCGCTTTAAGGAACTAATTGGCGAAAAATGAACGTTAGAAACGTCTTTAAAATTTGGTGGCAACTTAGAGGGACAAAAGTTTCATCAAGTCATTTATATTTTATTCAATTGTATTTTGGTACGAGCATTCTAAAACATGCATGATACACTTTATTTTTAAAATATCAAATGTAATCATCTTTAAAAAAAAATTCCTCCTATTTACTTAATATTTTGTTACACAAATATAATTGCAACTTTACTTTATAATTTGCAAATGAGGAACAATTTCTTATGTAGCCCTTTGACCATTCAACAAATGTTTATGAATAAATCTAACAAAATATATTACAGTTACATGAGTAAATTTAGAACACTTAATTAAAAATACTAATATTCAAAAGAATATTATAGAGGATGCCACCTTATGCAAGAGTTTTGTGCGTGTTAAAGGAATGCCTAACGTAATCTTGTTGAAAATTTGCTTGTTGTGATGCTTAGAAACAATTCAAGCACCATATTTAACTACTCATATATCTCAACCTGTTTATATATATATATATACGGTCCGAATTTTAAATTCATCCATTATCTAATATACTTTGTTCACTTCCTTTAATGATGGACCGGGCAACGATTCGGTCTATCGCTATATGTTCGATCCGTCACTATATGTTGTCTGTCGTTATATATTGTCCGTCGGTAAAAATTAAGACGACGGTTCTATATATAGCGACGAACCGAATCGTCGCCCGATCCGTCGCTAAAGGGGAATGAGCAAGGTATGTTAGATAAAGAATGAGTTTAAGATCCGGATCAGATATATATATATATATATATATATATATATATATATATATATATACTGATCCAGATCTTAAGCTCACCCCCTTTAACGACAAGCGGCGGCGATTTGGTTATCTAATAATCATCGTTTATACTTTTAAGCGACGCTATATGTTGTCCGTCATTAAAAAGTATAGATTTACGGTTATATGATCGAACCGTCGTCGTTTCCGTCGTAAAATGGGGGGTGAGTTTAAATGAAATTGAATAAGGGTGAAATTTTAAGATTCTGGATATATATATATATATATATATATATATATATATATATGTGTGTGTGTGTGTGTGTGAAAAGTTTTAGCCCCTCCTTTCCTCGACCAAAATCAATCACATCAGTCAATCACAAGAGTTCTTAATTAGTTCTTAATTAATCTCAAGAGCACGTTATGCAAGTTTATAATCTCAAGCCTACTGCTCCCGTGATTTAATAAATTTAGTCACATGTTTATTTAGAGTAAAATTATTTATAGATATTTAAAATAATATTGTGTTATATTTGTTTTATTTAAAATTATTTAAATTATTAAATAAAAATTAATAACAAAGCAATTTTATTCTCAATAGTGTGAATATAGATGAACTAGTAATTGTCCGTACCTGAAGGACGGCGTAACAAAATCTTCTCTCTTTCCGTTTCAACAATTCCACTTTCATTTCCTCTCTCTCTTCCTTCCTCCCCCACCACCCTTATCCGCCCAAATCAATTAGAATGAATCTCAACCGTCTTTATACTTTTCCGTCCAAATTCAAAATGAGTTCTATCTCATTAATATAGATAAGATATATCGGTCATTTAAAAAAAATAAAGATTAATTTTGTCCACAAATTTAAAATCACAAATGGTAGGAATTATGTCATTTGGTTAGAAATGATATTAAATAGTCCCCTATTTCAAGTTATTTTTCTCTAAGTCCAATTTTTTAACACAAACAAGGGACTTAAAATCAAGTAACATAATTGAATTATATTTTTTAACCAAAATAATTTGGGTATTCAGTTCTTCAGTCATTCTGTAAAATTGAAATAATATTACAATATTTGGGTATAATAACAATTTGTAAATTAACTTACTCAGTTAACCTGAATAACAATTTAAGAAATAAAATTTTTTGTTTAAATTTTTTATTTAGTTTCGTTATTTCGTTATTTCCCGAAATAGTTGGATAGCAAATCAAGTATGCCGATATTTGATATTTTCAATATTTTAGTATTTTGATTTTTGTTCGATTACCCAAAACAGCTTAATTTTGACATCCAATTTTGTAATTGAATTCACTAATTTATTTTGGTTATAATTGAATGCTCAATCTTAATATTATCTACCTGTTATAAAAGATTACTAAAAATTAAGAACAAAATGATTAGAGAAAAGAGGCATGTCTCATAATATTTTCATATCTCCATCATCATCTATTACAATGCTCATGCTCTTATTTATAGATACATGGACTTGGAAGTTTCAAAACTCAAAAGTCATGAGTTTAAAACTTAATGAACATGGGAGTTACTTAATGAACTTGGGAGTTCTAAAATACCAAAGAGCATTACAATTAAATATAAATCTAGACATCCATAAATATATATGTTATAATTTTATAACACTCCCCCTTGGATGTCTATTGTATAACCATACGGCATAAGCGCCTCATTAAAAACCTTACCAGTAAAAACCCAATGGGAAAAAAAACATTGGTTAAGGGAAAAAGAGTGCAGTGCGTATAAGCTCCCCCTCATGAATGTATCATTAAGTCCTCCAGCTTTTGCATTCCAATATTGTGACGCAATCCTTCAAACATTAGAAGTTGATAATGCCTTCTTGAACAAATCGCTAGATTGTTCAATGTCACCACACTTATCAAGGTCATGTGTGAAAAAGAATTTTGGTGAGATATGTTTTCTTCTATCTCCTTTGATGTATCCTCCCTTTAATTGAGCTATACATGCAGCATTGTCTTCATACAGAATGGATGGAGTCCTTTTATAGTAATTTTCTAAGAATATGCCTCGTTAAAAACCTTACCAAATAAAAACCCAGTGGGAAAAAAAATTTGGCTAAGGAAAAGAGTACAATATTCTTGTATAACTTCTAGTGCCTTGAGATTGCCTCATTAAAACCTTGCAAAGGAAAACCCAGTGGGAAAAAAACCTTAGCGAAGGAAAAAGAGTACAATCAGCACATATCCTTTTTACTCCCCTTCATAAGTACATAGAATTTCCATTATTCATGGTAAAAATATCATTAAGTCAAAATATGCCAATATTGTGCACAATCTTCTTCAAAATCATAGTTGGTAATGACTTAATGAATCTATCAACCAAATTATCACATGATCATATATGCTTGATATCAATATCGCCATTCTTCTGGGGCTCAAAATAATTTTGGTGCAATATGCTTGGTTCTATCACCCATGATATAGCATCCTCTAATTTGAGTGATACAAGCAACATTATCTTCATATAATATCGTTGGACTATTTATGATTGATGATCATCCACAGTTCACACAAATATGTTGAATTACTGATCTCAACCAAATACATTCACAACTTACTTCATAAATTGTGATAATCTCTCGCATCAATGATCCAACTAACTATGGTTTTGATCCATAATTATAATTTAATCAGAAATGCTATATCGTGTCATGAGAAATTTTACAATATATATCAAAGCACCAATTGTACAAAGATATGGTACTTCAGGACCAAGAGTTTCTTCATTATTTTCTTGTGATCAAAACGGATCTTTTTTGATATCAAGTAACCAATCTATCATTGAAGTACTTAAAGGATTAACATTATCCATGTAATGTTACTTCAGGACTTTTTCTGTGTATGTTGATTGATGAACAAGAATTCCATAGCTCAATTTGTAGACCAAGACAAAAATTTGTCTTACCAATGTCTTTCATCTCAAATTTGTTATTTTTGTCAACTCTTCTGGAGCAAGATCTTTCATCAATAATTACAAATAATAATAAAAATCCATATTATGATCTTTTGATAAAAATGCATGCACAAATTGGATTATTCTCAAATCCTTCTTTCAAAAGATATCTATTTAGGCGATTATTCCACAATATGCATCCGGATTGCTTTAACTTATATAAAGATCTTTGTAACTTAATAGAATACATACTTGAGATTTAGAATTATATGCTTGAGCATTTTATATCCTTCGAGGGATTTTCATGTATATATGATCATTATCTAATGATTCATACAGTATATGTTATAACAACATTCATTAATCGCATATCCAAATTTTCTTTTGCTACCAAGCTAATTAAAATTTGAATATAATTAAGTCCATTACAGAACATATGTTTCTCCATAATTAATACCGTGTCTCTGCGAGAAACCATGTGCTACAAGTCGCGCTTTGTACCATATAATTTCATTTTTCTTATTTCGTATAAATACCCATTCAGATCTAACAAGTATTACACCTTCAAAATTTCGGTCTCTGAGTCCAAAATTTTCACGTTTACTTTGTGAATTTAGTTCTATTTGAATCGCTTTTTTTTCACATTTGGCCAAATATTTCTACATTCATCAACAATTTGTGATTCATATTCATGATCATTACTTACGTAATATCAAGAACAACTTTATACAAAAATATGTTGTCGACAACAATTTTATTTCTATCCAATATATTCGTCTCCTGTATATACATAATGTATCGAGATCTCGTTATTTTCAAATTTTGATCCTCTTGAGGGATAACTCATCCTCTTTAGGAGATAACTCTTCAAGAGTTTTATTTACAAGAGATTTTTGTTCATAAGTTTTGGATAGATCAATAACTTTTGTAGCCTGTTTCATGGGTATAGCCTCTTTATAGGCTGCAACTTATTTTTCTTGTACTTTCTTCTTCTGGAAAATTTTTATCTTTAACACCGATCATTCTTCCATGTTTCAAGTGTGATTTTGATTCAATTTGCTGCTGTATTAACAGATTGTCCTACAGGGACTTCAATCTCTTCTAGAGTATTAGCAGCTAAAATGTAAGATATCATAATTTTCTTATTATCGGTGAATAATTCTGGTAATTGATTTGCAATTCATTGCAAATGAATAATCCTTTGAACTTCTAGTTCATATTGATTTGTATGAGAATCAGGATTAAATAACGTTGAAACATTCCAATTAATTTCCCGTCGTGCTTCAGGCAATGATCTAATGTCCTGCTTCAGGCAACGACTTTTCTCCCCCTAATGGTGGGAAGACTGTTTCATTAAAATAACAATCCTCAAATTATACCTTAAAAATATCACTTATTGAGGTTATGAATAAGATGACCCCATGCATGTATTGGTAATTAACTTACTTTGATATAATCAACAAGTAAATGAATCTTCTGGTTCCTTACGGGATGTTCATGGGAGTTTTCAATAATTAAACGCAACATTATTGATCCTGGAATGTCAAATCATAAAAACCTTTTTGGATACGAACACTTCTGGTGTATTATACACTTCTGGTGTATTACAACATTTGTTTCAACTATTCTCATTTTAGTATAATATATCCCAGAAGAGAAAATATACAGTTTTTCTAATATGAGCTTCTGGCCCGATAGTATTGAAGTAATATAAAGAAATTACTTTACTATCTTCAATGTTGGTTTCAATATGATAACCATTATAACAATATCCTTAAAACTGAGCAAATTTCTGCTTGCCTCAGAAGAATATAAAGAATCATCAATACAAAGTTTTGTGCCCTTTTGACAACATTATAATCGCTCTTCCAGAGACTTTAATTAAGTTTGATGAATAATCACTCTTCTAGAGCTTTCAATTATGTTTGATGAATAATCGCTCTTCTAGAGCCTTTAATTAAGTTTGATGAGCTTCTGGCCCATACAACTTCGTATATGCAAAACATAAATTTAACTTTATTACTTGAAACATAAATAAAACATATAATAAAAATACTTATTATAATGTCATAATATAATGAAATAAAAATAATTAATTGGTATGAACATTTCTATCAACATATCATCAAGGAAACCATAGATATCAAAATTAGTTATATCCACTCCATTTGAAAAGTCAAAATAATTCATGGGATCTTCAGGATCATTCCATTTCTTTTTCTTTTATGGAGTCTTGGTACAAATCTACCAAATGTTTAGGAGTACGACGGGTACATTCCCTTTTATATATTGATTGTTCTTTTCAAGTCCACTACCACAACTACAACCATAATTTCCTCTATGATTATCAAATGAGGTTCAATTCACTTCAGGGAATGTAATAAAATCGGTCGAGCTAGATTGTTGGTTTTTCAGCGAAAACTCATTATTTTGTACAACCATTAGAAGACATAATATCACTTCTGGGAACATAGTTTCCTTTATTGCTTCAGAAAATATTTTGAAAACTTACTCTCTCAATATTGCTACTACAGGAGCATATTTGAGGCATGAAATATAATAAATATTTTCTCTAACATGTCTTCATCAGTGTTTTTCACTCAACACTTTTAAAATCTTGCAACTTCAGATGCAACCAATTATAATGAGCTTTTAAAATCTTTCCTTTAAATCATTTCATAAGACAAGTAAGTCTTTTACTCTAATGTACTCAACTTTTAATTTTTCATGGAGATGATAGCGAATAAAAATCATTAATTTTGCATGATCATGCAGTGATGCATGATTGTCAACTACAATTGTATCTCAAGGTTCTTTGCCTTTATATGAATCTCATCATTAAGAGTACATGACAAATAATTCTTGCTCGATATAAATCAAAAGCAACAAAAATTCAAATTTATAATATTTAAATATTAAATAACTAAACATATTTCCCATCAAATTAAATAATTATATATGTTCGATTTAATTGTAATGAAACAATTTATAGAAATGCAAGAAAACACGAAACTAAATTTGTCCACTAAAATAACAAACCAATATTACTAAGCATATTTGTCATTCAGAACTTCATACGAAAATTTATCAAAAGGTTATTAGAAATATATCAAATATGCTATCATGCATGCCAAAAGGAAATATATCAAAAATCATTAGAAATATATCAAATATGCTACCATACATACCAAAAGGAAATATATCAAAATCATTAGAAATATATCAAAAGATTGTTTTAGTACATGAGAACTAAAAAGAACTAAAACATCATGTATTTTATCGAATCCCTTTTGATTTATTTAGATTGGAAGAAATGCAAAATTACAATACACTTCTATAAAAATAAACACTGCACAATAATTGAGGTTAGATATTTCACCGTATAATAACAAGACAACTTGAGGGTGGTGTGATGATGATGACTTACATATGAGTATGACAGTCATTAGCATGCTAGAATCAAGAACAACAAACTCTAATAATAGATTATGAATGGAATAACATGCAGTATGTTATACTAAAAAAATTTGTGTATCCATATATATATAATTGATAAACATACCTTCTCCTTCAAATCAAATATGATTATCTTCAAGATGAATGTGAGAAGCAATTCGTGCTGATAACGTGTTATAAAAGATTACTAAAAATTAAGAACAAAATGATTAGAGAAAAGAGGCATGTCTCATAATATTTTCATATCTCCATCATCATCTATTACAATGCTCATGCTCTTATTTATAGATACATGGACTTGGAAGTTTCAAAACTCAAAAGTCATGAGTTTAAAACTTAATGAACATGGGAGTTACTTAATGAACTTGGGAGTTCTAAAATACCAAAGAGCATTACAATTAAATATAAATCTAGACATCCATAAATATATATGTTATAATTTTATAACACTACCTTTATTATAAAGGGAAAGAGAATGAAAAGCAGTTAAGATTGGGGTAAGTGTGTAATACATTATAATTATAATTTTAAATTATTAACAGTTATTTCAATCTTTTTATCTCTACAACTATTATTTTCCCTTTTCACCTTCATATTCCAATTCTTATTAATAGTTAAAATTTAAATTTCAAATATATTTATCAATAAATTAAAATTATCATGTGCACCACGTGTATGCGTAATACTAGTAATAATAATTATTATTAAATACTCTTTCTTTAAAAAATATAAAATTATTATTAACTTTTTAAGTCATGAAATCATTTCAAAACTCAAAATTGACATAAAATTATTTAATTTAGTAAATAAAATGAAACTTGGTTAATAATTACTAGTTAAATGCACACACTATAATTGTGTATATGTGCACACCTAGAAGGGGGTTGAATAGGTGTTGATTCTCAAACCAATTATATATCAATTACAATTTTAAAATTTTTAGTTTCAAAATGAATTCAGACAGGTAAGATATGTCTATTTTGGTGTCTGTTTTCTTAAGTTCTACTTCGGTTATTATTCAGACGGGATGTCATGTCTGCTTAGGTGCCTAGATTAGTGTTAATTCACAAGAGTATGACAAAAATAATATATGCAGATGTGTATGATAGATATTCAAATGCAAAATGACAAAATAATAAACACCCCAAGATTTTTACGTAGTTAGACCCCTACCCTCTAACTTAGTGGTCTAATAATTCATATCCAATACCAATTGGTATTGGAGAATCCTTTTATTAAAATAATATTCAAACAATTACAAATTCACTACAAAAAATTTGTGATTCTGCAACAAACGTTTTTCATTGCTAAAGGTGCGAAATTTCGTTATCAAATGCCATTTGCAAAGATTTTTCAGTCGTTGGACCATTCGTTGCGCAATGAGCGTTACTAATTGTCTAATAACGAAATTATTTTGTTCGTTGCAGAAAGTGAGATATTTCACAGCAAAAATTTGTTTTCGGGTAAAAACATAAATCATTTAGCAACGAAATATATTGTTGCAAATTTATTAAGAAATTGTTACTAAAAAAAACTTTCGTTGCAAAATTCACCTAGTTGGCAACGAAAAAAAACCTTTATTTTCTTTGTCAACAAAGATAAAATTCGTTGTGTTTGATACACATTTGCCAACGATGTTTGTCGTTGCTAAACAGTATGAAAATTGTAGCCTTAACTGATTTTTCGTTGTTGATTGTATACTTTTTGGTAACAATAATTATTGCAAAATGTGCAAAATAAACCAATCATATATTAGTTTGCTACGAAATTATTCATTGTCGTTGATTTTGTTATGGATAATTATCAGTTAGCAACAACACTGTTCGACGATGATTGTTTTTCGAGAGCAACAAAAGTTGTCGATTAACAACGACATTATATGTTGTCGTTTGATACAATAGATTTTGATTGTATCAGTGTCAAATCTTGTTATGTAACGAATATCAAAATTATTTTACGAACAAAATAAATTGTAGCTCAATGACCCCATAACAAATTATGGTCCAAATACAAAAAAACTTAAATATTATATACTAAATAAAATCATTCAGTACATGATCATCATCTTTACAATCAACTATCTAAACCTGTCACTATAAGAACTCAATTCTCAAAATTATTAAAATAAGAATTTAGTAAATAAAATTCTTAAGGCATAAGAAGGGTTCAATAAGAATATATATATATATATATATATATATATATATATATATATATATATATATATAGAGAGAGAGAGAGAGAGAGAGAGAGGATCAAGAGCATTCCCTTATCTAGCATTAATTCTTAAATATCACTTCTTTATTAAAACTACGTCGTTTTTGAGATTCATTTAAAAAAAAAGTGGGGCCGCGGGTGGCATTTTTGTAAATAAAAAGAAAACAAGTGGGACCACTCTCTTTTAAAAATCTCCAAAATGATGTAGTTTTAATAAAGGAGTAATATAAACTATGCAATAAGTGATTTATGTGTTTAATAAATATATTATTATTATTATTATTATAAATTTGTTATTTATTGAAGAGACGAGTTATTTGAAGTAAAGAAGATGGATAGAAATTTATCTATCGATATTAAATAATTTATGTGAAATTATTTTATCGTAGTATGTTGGTGACATTAAATATCTTTGATAATCACCAATTTCTTGAGTATATGTACGAGTAAGTATCAAGTCTAAGGCAGTGCAACCGTACCCTTTAATGGTGGATGTATGGGAGCTGGGCTAAACGATTCCTTCAGAGAGCGGAGGTATATACGAATCAGTAACCAATCTAACTCACCGTGAAAACAGTGTAGACGAGATGTAAACTAATTTGTTGGTTGTTTGTAGGAAACCACTCAGTGTACTATATTGAATACTATTAAAGACTCGATGTGTGCTAGGTTTAGACTTATATATATATATATATATATATATATACACGTTGTTGACGAGAGAAGAAAATCGATATATCTTTAGATAAATATTGGTTAGAGATTTATTGATTAATATGGAGATATGGTTAAATGTATAGATTAAAGAAAGAAGAGTTGAACTTGAAGTTTAATCTCTAAATTATTGAAGAATGTAGTAATTGATTTTGTAAAGTCAAAAAGGAGATTTATTTTGGTTAGTATAATGAGATAGCATGCAAGGAGCATGTTAAAGGATTTGCGAGTTAAGTTCTGTTTCTGTTGAAGCATAACATGTCTGCGTCCTAATTTAAGGTGGCTCGACCGCGCCACTCTCAAACTAAGACCAAAGACTGGCAAGACTTGCGTTCATAGACAGCTTCATGATGAGTTGTGTAATCTGAACTATAGGAATTGTATATTAGTGGCTAATATGTTATCATATGGGTCATATTTGATATTTATAGTGTCCATGAATGGATTGAGATAGCAAAGCATGAATTAAATGAGAGTTAGTTATGAAAATTATCTAAACAAGAATAAATATTGGTTAATTAAGTGATATCATAGAATATTATATTATAAAGCCTTATGTGACAGTGGCACGATGGTAAATCGAATAAAAAGAGTTAATTCACTTACATAAGACGATGCATTAATATATGTGTTTTACATAAGAGGATGAAAGGAATTAAATTGTATGTGCAATGATTATATATTATATAGTAGCTACATATATATGATATGAAATGAAGTGGGACACTTCAATGGTAATTATATAATATAGGAAGCTATATGGCAAAGTGGAATGAGTCGCATGAGTTACATAAATGGACCTATGTGACAATGTGTTATATGTGGTACATTAATGTGTACTTTATGAAGAATATTAGATTAAACTAAATAAATAATTGTTGTTAATAATTATTTCAAGAATTAAGTATAATTGAAATAATAAAGTTCATGATAATGTGGTGTGACACTACTCAATTAAAATATATTCGGTACTGAAAAATGTACATGGATTATGTAGACACTCAAAATTTCTTTTTCCTGTTACTAACTATAGAGGAGGACAAAAATGTCTTTTTCACACTTCAGAGATAACCTTGGAGGACCACAACATCAGTTCCAAACCGAAAGATAACCCCGGGAGATCCAATTTTAATGCCCAGAGTCAACCCCGGGAGGTAAAGCCAACCTCAGAGATAACCCTGAGGACAGTCAGAGTCAACAGCAGGCCAATCTCTGAGATAACCCTGGGAAAAAACTGCTACAACTGCACTAAAGTAGGAGATAACCCCAGGAGAGGCAAAATGGTTATTTTTCCAACTCAATCTCAACTCAAATCAACTCATTTTAACTCAAAATGTTTCAAAAGAAGTCCCAGAAGAACCATATCTTAACTTCTGAGCGCAAAATAGCTTAACACACTGCCTGTCGAAGACCCATAAATGCTATTTCGGTCATGGACCCATCTTCCCAGAATCAAAAAAGGGCAAATCCTATGTCATGGCGTAGGTCTTAGAAAGAGCTTTCTGAAATGGTATGGCACGCTTCCATCGGACTCCAGAATTAAAACTTATGAAGGTTCGAGCGAACACCGCGTTATCCGAGTGTACGTGCTTGAGACAAAGAGACCCACAGAGCCAGTGGCAACCCGGCAAATGCAGTAGACCAAGCTGTTGTCATGTGTACACTGCGGCCCCCCTCTATAAATAGAGGGCTTGGGATGACCATTTTTAAAAGAGAGAAAAGGCGAGGAAGCCATGTCCATTTTGCTTTGTACACACTTTAAGCTGAGTGCTTTCTCTTTTCAAACACTTCTGAGCTTGTGCTTTGCTATATTTTACCGGTGGAAACCGAGTATTCATTCATTTAAACCCATTTGAAGTCTTCTTGGCAGCCCACTGTAAGACACCTCACGTTTTTAAAGCCTTTCTCCACTTCCATTCACACATAATTATTCACGTTGAGAGTCGTGTTGTGTGCGTATGCCCGGACAGTCGGTCCGTGGCTTTTATTACTTATATATATATATATATATATATATATATATATATATATATAAGCTGTAAACGCATCGGATATGTCGATCCAGGCTCAATCGAATTTGAATTCGATATATATATATATATATATTAACATTTTTGTGCTGCCTGGAGTTTACTTCATGGCAGTTGATCGCACATATATATATATTTACATTTCTCGTCCCGCCTAGAGTTTACTTCATGGCGGTTGAACGTTTATATATATATATATATATATTTATAGATTTAATATATATAACTTCATTTATGCCTTTCATACATACTTGCATCATCATGTGAGCCTAGGAATCATGTGATCACAGATTCAGTTCCTGAATCTAGATTCGGTTCCCGTGATGGACATTTTCGGCTGTAACCAGCTTGTAAATTATTCACGGTGTTTGAATTTCCATAGATGACTTACATGCCCACAAGGAGTTCGGCACTGCTTTGTACATTATTTTCTTGAAGATGCTTCACATCTCGAAAATAAAAGTAATCTAGCCGAACACATAATAAAAATGGAAGTATCAAAGGCCTCAATTACTATTGAGCACAAGGGTTTGAAAAACCTCTTTTCTAAAAATCATTGTTATATCTTGTTAAAACTGAACTTTTATTCAAAATTCAAACCCTTTGTATATAGGTTCAAACGAGGCATAACACTAATTCCCGATAATTGCACATTGACCCACCCACCCACCCACACACACACACACACATTCAGATAGAAGTTTAAATTGAAAAGTGGCGGCCACCGTGGTAACACAAATGTCGGGGGGTGCCTAACACCTTCCCTCCGCATAATCAAGCCCCCGGACCCTAACGAATCTCGATTTCACATACCTATCAAGCAGTGTTACATCACTAGGTCAATGTGCAAACCTTTTCTCGGTTGAGTTGGTACAACCATTTAAAAATACCAACTAGCGACTCTTACAGTCCAATCGTCAACATATACATGTCGAACCTTTTCAAACTTATTTTTTCTAACAAATCTCACCTAACATGAGAACACCAAAAGATAAGAACAGAAAGGGACAAATAAAAATCCCGACGTCGACAGGTGGCGACTCTGCTGGGGACCTCCAATAAGAGGGCTTAAGCCGCTATTCAAAGCTTTTCAAAACATTTGATCTACTTGTGTGTGGATGTTGCATTTACGTTTGAATGAATGTGTACGAATGCATTTACTTACTGCACTTAGTGCTTCGCAGCATATCTGCCTATGATATTAGTGCTTCGTACATGTCATCATTTTTATATGGTGAGACGCGATGTATGTGAATGTATGTTGTGTGGTCCCTCCACCAGGAGGCTATCTCATTGGTGTTTGATTACTGGACTCGTAGGGAGACTAATTCCAACGAGGCTCAGGAAAGGCACCACCCAGATTCGCTCCAGTTGAAAGATCAGATTAATTTCCCATCGAGTAAATTGCGATGATCTGGGAACCTTAATGCCAAAAAGCCGCGAGAGTAACCTAAGATAGGTCAGCCTTTGATAAACCAAACGCGGAGGGAAGTCTCTTCATACTTTCCCGTTTCAATTACTTGTAATTTTAATTACTTGTAAATTCATTTCCATGTCAATCTCAATGTATTGGAAAAAATAAAGGAATATGTGAACATGCATTCCTTTCATATCAAAACATGGCATGCTATCTTGTCATTAAAACAAACTGACATCCATTTTGCAGGATAATACTCCTAAAACGAACACATTACATAGAATGTAACCTTTCTACATTCCTTAAGACTAAACTACATAAGTCTTTTTGTAGAGAAGTAATTGGTCCGGTAACCCGTTTCAAGTCCAAAAAGGTAATAAGCCTACAGCCAAGCATGGCTACATCTGGTCAGCCTAATCCTACTTCTGTCTCTCGCAAGGAGTTTAAAGGATTAAGGAATCAGATAACAGACTTGGATGTCTTTCTAAAAGAACAAAGTAAAAACACTCAGGGATAGCCAATGTCTACTCAACCAGAGTCATTCACATCAGGGGGCAGTTAGGGTATTGACAAAAAGATGGAAACCCAGATACCTGAACCTCATTCCAATAAAGGAACCAACAAAACCCTGAAGTCAGAAAACTCAGGGATGATCGAGAAACTGGGGATGTAAGAAAGAAAGTCCAACAAATGGAGGAAACCGTCAGATCAATCAAAGGGACTGGAAATTATGGAAGTGTCACCTATTCCGATCTCTGCATATTCCCAGGGGCTAAATATCCTAACAAATTTAAAATCCTAGAGTTTGAAAAGTACAATGGGGAAGGCAATCCCTATACACACCTAAAAGTATACATTGGCGAGCTAGGGTCTTATGCTGAAGATGAAAGCCTCAGAATGCAGCTTTTCCAAAAGAGTCTTACAGGGTAGGCTAAAGCTTAGTATGCCCGACTCGACAATGCCAAAATCCACAACTGGGAAAAATTGGCCCACACCTTTCTAAATTAGTATAATTTTCAGTCATAAATGGCACCAGATCGATACTAAGTGACTAAAGTCAAAACAAAAAGTACTGAGTTTTTCTGAGAATATGCCCAAAGGTGGGGACGTCTGGCAGCGCAAGTCATTCCATCAATGACAGAAACTAAGATGGTAATGACATTTATTGATATCTAAGAGGCGCCTTACTATGAGAGGATCCTAGCTGGAATAGGAAAACCTTTTTTGGAGATGATCAAACACGGCGACATGGCAGAGATGGGCCTGAAGGCAGGCAAGATTAAAGACTTCACTGCCTTGGAAGCGGTCGCCAAGCATATACAAACTGACAAGTATGCGAGCGATCCCAAGAGGGTACCTGATAAAGGCAATGAAGATGTATCCCTCGTTTCATAAGGGCAAGCTATGAGACCAACCTATAGTCCCCCCATTTGGAAAAAGTGAGACAATCAGTCATTTCAATAACAGGTTGCATTCAACTAATGCCAAGACAGGAAAAGAAAATTTGAAAGAACGAAAAATCGGGTGTTCACTCCACTGGGTGATTCCCTTGAAAATGTATTGGCGATATTACCGGATTACAAGAAAATTACTGAGTTGGCTCCACCTCTGGAACTAGGGAGCAAAAGATACAATCCAAGTCAAAGATGTGCTTACCACTCAGGGTCTCTAGGACACGACACACAAGATTGTTGGTCCTTAAAACATAAATTCAAAATCTGATCGAAAGTGGCAGTATTGTGGTCCAACAACCTGACCAACAAAATATCAACACCAACCTTCCGTTGCAGCATGATACAGAGGAAGTAAACATGATCGGGTCAGGAAGCGCTGAAATGTATCCAAATCGTAAGTACATACAAAGGATGGAGGAATACCCCCAAAGGCACAAAACAAATGTCCTAGAGTGGGAAAAATCGGAGGAGGGTATGACAGTAATGCAAAAGTTAGAGACGATCCAGAATTAAATAAATCTGCTGGCTAAGCTGATAGTGCGCCAACATCAGGAAATGAGGCAGTTTTTCACTCAACTATCAGAAAGCCAAGAGGAAAAAGAGGTTAACCCTAATACAAGCCCATATCTCTCCAGGATGAGCCAGCTAAAGGAAGAAGATCAAAGCAGGCTGAAAGGCCAAGAAAAGGGGATTGATAAAATTGCTAGAAGATCTCGCTAGCGGAAAAATCGCTCAGGAGAATGCGAATTCTCAAAGAAGAAAGATCAAACAACCTCCATAAGAGGCCATAAATTCACCCCTCTGAGCAAATTAAATGAAGAAATGCTACACTTTTTGATAAGCGAAGGAAGGATTACTGGGTTGTTGCCTCCTATAAATCCCATGGTGAAGAGTTATGATTCCACTAAGATTTGTATCTACCATTATAACTCACTTGGACATACAACTAAGGGATGTTGGTCTTTATGACATAAAATCCACGATCTCATTGAAAATGGAGAGCTGAAGATATAATACCCCATGACCAGAAAAGGAGAAAAGGAAATAAAAAGCTTAAGATGTCCACTCGAGACAGACAGTTTAAAAGAGGTGAAGGCTATGAGCTGATAGAACACAAGGTGGACTGATCCTAATGCAGGGAATGCCAGAGAAAACAAGAGAATCCTCAAAGGAGATTCCTCCACCAACTTCAAGTATCTCGTGGCCCAAAGATAGCAATCACGTTCCAGATTTTATCATCTTGGATGATGAGGAGGAAATAATGATCCTTTCCAAGGGAGAAAAAGCCAAAAAGGAAAGTTCTTTGCAAGAAATGCAACAACAGTTTGAGGGAGGTTTCATGATCGAATCCTCTCAAGCCCAGGAAAAATTTGAAGGAACAGATGAAGGAAAAGATGGTGAGGTTGTCGGGGAAGCCAACCCATTGAAGAATCAAGAGTTCATCCCCTTTTACGATGGGTCCAATATGAGCATCCCCGAGGGAAGTGCTGAATCAGGAGGCGATCAAGTTATGGTCATAAGTGAAGATATTCAGAATCAAGAGGTAAACGAGCCTTAAAGGCAACATAAGCACTAACAACTAGACTATCATGCCTTAGCTAGCCAAGAAGATGTAGATCTAGAAGATAAAGTTGGGAGTTTCAGGAGATATTGGGACGGTATCACTTTCTTCGCAGTATCCCTTTTATTTTTCATGCATGTAAATATTGAAAAAATCAAAAAATCAAAGAAAACCAAAAAATCAAAACAAATCAAAATCAAGCCAGTTAGGTCTCATCTCATTAGGCATGAACTAGGAAAGACTTGATCTCCTTTCATCAATAGAAGTACATAGGTAGCCATTTATGGTGCGGTCAAAATAAATAAAAACCCAAAAAACCTAAACAAACACTTCTCAAACCATTCAGCTCATCAAGTAGGAACTACGTAGATTTGATCTCCCCTCATCAATGGGAGTACGTAGGCAACCATCAGTGGTGCGGTCTCACCCTTAAAAGAAACATCTAAACCCAAACACCAATCCCAAGACGCCAAGAAAAGCTCTCGAAGTCAGCGACCCATATTGAGAATACCCAACAACACTTCAATGTCATTCCATTAAATATGGCACAAGTCCCAGAAAGGAAGAAACAACGATAGACCAAGATAACCAACAGCGGGGACCTTCAAAGAACTGACACCCTCAATCACAAGTCTTCATCAAATCAGATGAAAATCATTAAGGCCGATTATGCGAACAAGTCAAGAACAATGATTGAGGGCATCAAAGCCTAAATCTACTACCTGTTCACCATATGGTACAGGGGTAAAAGCCTCTTACGATCTTGACATCTTATCAGCCCATCTGTCAAAGCAACTATCCCAAAAAAACAAGTAAGTCTGGGGCAATTTCAAAATCAGCGACAACCTGATATTGGAGCCCTTACAATAAGACTGGGGCAATCTTAGAAACAACGACAACTCAATACTGGGGGATTTATCAACCATCCTAAAGAGGAAAATGCACCAGTCAGTACCATCAACATGGTACATCATCATTAAAGCTTCCCTCACATCATCTCACTGGCGATTCGGTATGATCATTTGGTCTTTTCTAATTATACTGTTCTCAGAATGAATAATCCACATCTGAGGTATGACTCTTTCACCACTTTATGAGCTTTCAGTCTCTATTTGCATGCATTAGCGATAATACACATGTTAAAAAAAGGTTTTTACTTAACTTGTTATGAATGGGATTAATTTTGATAAGCGTCCGTGGGGCGAGAATCACGGGAATGTTTAGAGAGTTAAGACTATTCAACCTTTTGATAGGCACGACATCCTAATTCAAAGCACTTTTTGGAACAGACTTGACCTCATATGCATGTTTGCACTTTGCAATTTCCCTAACTCTTAGTTTCGGGGTATGTAGCTATGGAAAAAATAATGGTAATTAATGAAAAGATAAAAGATAAGTCGCCAGCCTAATGTCTCAAATCGTGGTCTAGGTTGCCTGAGTTATTAAGCCTGAGGGGTGTCTTTACACCTCGCGCCCTAAAGCCATCTGGTTTGGGAGTCATCAGCCCAGCGCTTGTTACATTGGGTAACTTAGCACCTAAGAAAATGAGCATTAAAAAATAAAAAGGCAAAACCTGAGTAGATCCGAATCGTGGCATAGGTTATTTGAGTAATTAAGCCTGAGGGGTGTCTTTATACCTGGGGCCCTAAAGCCATCTGGTTTAGGAGTCACTGGCCCAACGCTCCCTACATGGGTGACTTAGAGCCTAAGAAAATGGACCTCTCAAACTCAGGCGAGGAAGTGATTAAAGTGATCGCCTAACTTGTCTCAAAGCGTGGCCTTTATTACTCGAGCCAGTAAACCCGAAGGGGTATCTTAACACCTATTGCCTTAAAGCCCTCCGGTTTAGGAGTCATTGGTCCAAAAATCGTTACATGGGTAATTCTGAATTGCCTAAGAAAATGAGACAAGTTAAGCGAGAGGAAAGAAAATTAGAAAATTTTGCAAAGGCATAGAAATGAAACCTCTGCTAAGGGTTGCGTCACTCATAGTACATGTGTCATATGAAATCAAGTCTGAGAAGAAGAACGTCTAGAGCGAAGATGAAGTATCTCTGATATAGGGAGATAAATCTTTTGAATCTATTCCTACCCATGAATAATGACCATGGATGTTTCAAAATTTTCTTGCGATTTCATAATTCATTCAATTGCATAACTTCTACTTCAAATGCCTTATTCACAAGAGTGTACAATTCCTGACGGCCAAGCCGTCAAGCTTTTGTTGCATTTTGTTCTTTTAATGTATAGGATATTGCTCACTCGTGACTTGGTCAACAAAGAGAGTTTCCCATATAAATCCCCGGCGACAACATGCAAAAGCACTGGGGATTTTTCTGATTCCAGGAAAGGTAAGGAGTTTAAGGCGAGATCAAGCTTCTCATCAAAAGAAAGAGGAGAACTCTTGAAAGAAATCATGGCGACATAAGCTTGCCCCTACAGAAGAAGGAGAAAGTTCTCAAGAAAGTCCTTAACTCAAAAGCAGAAGCCCAACGATAAAAGGTCTAGCGAATAAAATCTATACTATCTAACATTTTAACCTGAGTCAAATCTTCCCAAGTTGAGGCCTGTACACCGAAGTTCAAAGTTGGGCAGCAAAAAAATGAGCCGCACCCTCCAGGGATGTCAGAGGCACTCAGGTCATCAGTCCAGCTGGGTTGCGAATCAAAAACACAAGGAAATGGGGCACAAGCACCCAACAGCAAAAAGAAACTCCAAATCGCCTCAGAAAAGGTGAGGTAAGTTTCTACTTCAGATAATTTAAAATATGCATCAACCTAGGATAATAGACTCCTAAGGATAAATCAAGATCATCACATCATGCATGATCTACACATATGTAAATGCGCTACACTAACTTACATCTCTATCAAGGTTTGTCATGCATCTCCAATAGATTTAAATATGCATGTACATTAAATGCCTAGATTAGATAAAAAATTCGTCACAGAGATCAGTTGGTATTGTAAGCTGTTGGCATCAATCCAGCGTAACATCAGGCGAATTCTTATAAGGTAAGCCATTGAATATTACTTCAGCGAATGTATCGGAAGATCCGATATTATAAACCATTGGCATCAATTCAGTGCAACATCAAGACAGTTTAGCAATGAAAGCTTTGTATACCACCATTCGAGTGGGAATCAAAATAGTTTAGTGTTGTCAGCGTAGCTAACTACCAGCAGGGTAGGATCCATTGTTAAACTACTAGAAGGGTAGGTACCGTTATAAACTACCAGCGTAAGCATCGAGAAGGTCCAGTGATTTCAGAATTTCATCCCCATTAAAAATATAGAAAACATCTCAATTTCTCTTCATCAAACAGGCATCGGAAACAACGACAAAAAGCCAAACCGTTGGGGTCAGCACCAACATAAGCATCAACAATAACTGGTAAAGGTAAAGTGATTTGCGATGTGCAAAGTGCGATTTACGAATTGTGATTTGCAAAATGCGATGTATGAGTTGCGAAGTGCGATTGGACAAATGCGATGTGCGATTTGTGAACTACGATTTGCGAAAACATTTTAACATTCATCATAACATTCATTACATTGTGATTTGCATTATTAAAAATTACTTTGGAATATTTCAAGTGTCTAATAATCTTTATCATGTTCATTCCATTACATTGCATGAACATGATAAAGAGGGGCATCTATAGACACTCAAAATTTTGTTTTCCTGTTACTAACTATGTAGGAGGACAAAAGAATCTTTTTCACACTTCAGAGATAACCCTGGAGGACCACAACATCAGTTCCAAACCCGGAGATAACCCCTGGAGATCCAATTTCAATGCCTGGAGTCAACCCCGGGAGGTCAAGCCAACCTCAGAGATATCCCTGAGGATAGTCAGAGTCAACAAGAGGCCGGGCCTCGTAGATAACCACGGAAAAAAATCATATAATGTACTAAAGCCAAGATAACCTCGGGAGGGAAAAATGGTCATTTTGCCAACTCAATCTCAACTCAAATCAAATAAACTCAGTTTAACTCAAAATGCTTCAAAAGAAGTCTCACAAGAACCATATCTTAACTTTCGAGCGCAAACTACACAAAATAGCTTAACAGACTACTTGTCGGAGACCTAGAAATGCTAGTTCGGTAATGGACCCATCTTCCTGAAATCAAAAAAGGCAAATCCTATGTCATATCCTAGCTCTCGGAATGAGCTTTGTCGAATGGTATGGCACGCTTCCATCGGACTCCCGGATTGAAACTTATGAAGGTTCGAGCGAACAGCGCGTTCTCTGAGTGCACGTACTTTGAGATAGTGGGACCATTGAAAGCTCGGGTCACCCCAGTGCACCACAGTAGACTTCACTACTGCGGCCGTAGTACACTCATGGCTCCCCCCTCTATAAATAGAGGGCTTGGGGTGGCCATTTTTAAAAGAAAGAAAAGGCGAGGAAGCCCTGTCCATTTTGCTTTGTACACACTTTAAACTGAGTGCTTTCTCTTTTCAAACACTTCTGAGCTTGTGCTTTGCTATATTTTACCGATGAAAACCCAATATTCATTCATTTAAATCCATTTGAAGTCTTCTTGGCAGCCCACTGTAAGACACCTCACATTTCTTAAAGCCTTTCTCCACTTCCATTCACACACAATTATTCACGTTAAGAGTCGTGTTGTGTGTGTATGCCCGGACCGTCGGTCCGTGTCTTTTATTGCTTATATATATATATATAAAACTATTTACAGCTTTCATACATACTGCATCATCATGTGAGCCTAGGATCATGTGATCATAGATTCAGTTCTAAATCTAGATTCGGTTCCAATGATGGACATTTTCGGCTGTAACCAGCTTGTAAATTATTCACGGTGTTTAAATTTCCTTAGACGGCTTACATGCCCACAAGGAGTTCGACATTGCTTTGTACATTATTTTCTCGAAGATGCTTTGCATCTTGAAAATAAAAGCAATCTAGCCGAACACATAATAAAAATGGAAGTATCAAAGGCCTCAATTACTATTGAGCACAAGGGTTTGAAAAACCTCTTTTCTAAACATCATTGCTATATCTTGTTAAAACTGAACTTTTATACAAAATTCAAACCCTTTGTATATAGGTGCAAATGAGGCATAACACTACTTCCAGATAATTGCACATTGACCCACACACACACACACACATTCAGATAGAAGTTTAAATAGAAATGTGGCGGTCACCGTGGTAACACGGATGACTGGGGGTGCCTAACACCTTCCCTCCGCATAATCAAGTCCCCGGACCCTAACGAATCTCGATTTCACAGACCTGTCAAGCAGTGTTACATCACTAGGTCAATGTGCAAACCTTTTCTCGGTTGAGTTGGTGCAACCATTTAAAAATACCAACTTGCGACTCTTACAGTCCAATCGTCGACATATACATGTCGGACCTTTTCAAACTTTTTTTTTCAAACAAATCTCACCTAATATTAAAAACACCAAAAGACAAGAACAAAAAGGGACAAATAAAAATCCCGACGTCGACATATTATATAATGTGAGGGATGCATGTATACATCTATATGCGTATATGGATGTATAAAGGAAGTATTTGAATACATTTGTATAAAGACTTGTATGTTAGCATTATGTACAAGTGAGATAATAAAATGTAATATGGTACAATAGACTACTCTCATGACCATTAGAAATGCTGAAAATTGGAGTTAAATAAGCATGCTAGATAGCTCATGTGATAGCAATGATGGTTAGCCCAATGGCTAGGGTACAATGAATAGTAGTAGTTGGTGGGAGTTAGCCACTCTTCTTTGCCCCCTGTGTAATGACCATAGGAGGGTAATAGATTGGCTATGAATAGAGACCATTAAATTAGTGCTAGTATATAAGCTATGAGAACATATAATGTAATGATATTATATTATGACCATATTATAAGATGTAATGTTAATAATAATATTATTTTGTGAGATTGTATTATTATAAGCTTGTGGACTATTAATTACTAAGTTCACATAATTATGTCTTGTGTGGCATAACTAGGAAAGTTAAATCAAAGGGAGATTTAATGGGAAGTATTAAAAGAAAATAAATGGTGAGTTAATAAATAATTGATATTAATTATCATTATGATAATTGGGTATATTTGAGAAGATAAATTTTATGGAAAAGGATGGATTGAGAATATCCAACTATTTTATAATTAGCCCAATTAAAATATTAATTAGATTAATGTACATAAGGTACATGATATTATGTATTGGTGTAAGACCCTAACTTTTATGAATAAAGATTAATTTTTCTCGAAATATATTTTTGAATATTATGGTGTGTATTTGATATAATGTTATAGCCGTGGGTAATATTTATAAATTTTGCAAAGTAAGCAAGTTGTTATAAAATATTCGATTAGTTAGGGAATATTCGTTTTATCAGGGAATATTCGTACGACAACACAATCATTGGTGGACCCCACAACAAAATTATTGTTGGAATTAAAAAACGACAGAAATAACTTAAGTTATAAGAATTTAATTAAATAAAAGTAAAGGATAAATTTTAAAGATTTATAATTCAATTTATCTAGAATTCAATAATATCCAAATTGTCAACATGATACTACTTTGTGGGGTAAAATTCAAGAATAATATTGTATCAAAAATAATTTGGATCGAAAAGAAATTAATTTTTGTCATGAATAGTATCCGAGTGAATAGTACCCTATGAATAGTACTTCAGGAATAGTACCCCGTGAATAGTATTCTGACATGTAAAGATTAAAAATTATCAAGAATGCTCAGAATAAGATTTTCATGAAAAGATACTAGTTGAAGCGCAAATTTCAAGGATATTCTACTAATTTCAAGGATATTCTACTAATTTCAAGGAGTATAGAAACAATACTTTAAAAATATGAGTGTAGAATTCGATATTCAAAACGAAATAATATTACTTACATACTACAGAGTATGGAAGAAAATATTATTTCTTAGGAATATTGAACAAAAATAATATCCGTTACGACTGTTGAACAAAAATAATATTCCTTACGAATATTGAACGAAAATAACATTCTTTAAGAATATTGAATGAAAATAAAATTCCTTACGAATACTAAAAATAATATCGTAAGCGAATATGAAATAAATAATACCCCTTACCTCAAAATGAGAGTATTTTCGACTGGTATAACGGAGATATTCTTGAAAAAAACTTGCACTGTTTTCTACAATAAAAGCTTTCTTAAATTCTAAAGAAATACGCTCGATATTATAGAAGAATAATTCTTTGATTCTGGTGTGAATTTTATTTCTAAACTAAGCATCCTATTTATAGGAGAATGGAAGGATACTATTTGAATTAGAAAATCATGGACTGCACAGGGAATCATTCACGGGCGCTCAACCGGCGAAGAAATTTTTTTGATTTTACTATGCAAACACTATACAGACACTATGCAAACACTATGCATAATATATTCTATTTTTCATAAAAAACAAAACTTATTATAATATATATATATATATATATATATTTATATATAATAATAATAATAGAATTTCCTCCCGTCCAGGACTTCTCCCCCCATTTCAATGATATATATATATATATATAACAAAACTGAGATAACTTTCTCTCGACTATTTTGAAAAATTGGCAAGTAGGGGTCCAAATAATATGCCAAATTTATAACAAATACTTCATAAAAATTCCCTCTATTTATCTCAATTCACTTGGCTTCTCAAAACACATTTTTAAACAACAATTATTCATTAATAATATTATAACTCACAATATTAATAACTAGATCATTCCCAGGAAAGAGGGGGCTTTCTGATAAGGATTTCTCTCTATTGGCGCGAAATAAGGTGACCAAACCCCTTTCCTCGACAGAACTTTCTAGACATCGTTAATAATGCAAATAATAATATGAATAACTTTGTCGTCTCAATTATTGATTTAATAATATAAAATATTATGCAGATGATACTATGAAAATAATTGAATCAATAATATGAGAGATATTATGCAGCAATTACTGTAGCAATAATTGAGTATAGCTGGGTGACTTCTCACGTAAGCATCAATAATTAATACCTTGTGCGACTATACAACCACGCGTATTATTGTACTTTTACCACCGGGTATTTTAACAATTTAACAGTAAAACTTTCTGTTTTTTTTATAAAAAGATATTTCTATCATTTTTTAACTCCGACAATAATTCTGTTGTGGGGTCCACTAATGATTGTGCCGTCGTACGAATATTCCCTGTTAAAACGAATATTTTATAACAACTTGCTTACTTTGCAAAATTTATAAATATTACCCACAACTATAACATTATATCAAATCCACACCATAATATTCAAAAATATATTTCGAGAAAAATTAATCTTTATTGATAAAAGTTGGGGTCTTACAACCTCCCCTTCTTATGAAATTTCGTCCTCGAAATTGGGGTACGTACCTGGAATGTTGAAGATGTGAGGATACCTTGATTTCATTTCAGATTCAAACTCCCAAGTCATTTCCTCAACATCATGGTTTCTACACAAAACTTTGACTTGAGGTATAACCTTGGAGTATAGAATATGTTCCTTCTTATCCAAAATTTTAATATGTACCTCTTTATACGTTAAATCTTTTGCTATTTTTTTCGGTTCTAAATCAATAATGTGGTTTGGGTCTTCTACATATTTACGTAACATAGGTATGTGAAAAACGTTATGAACACGAGACATACTTGGCGGTAAGGTAAGTCTATAGGCCACAATTTCTACTCGATTAAGGATTTTGAATGGCCCAATAAATCGAGGATTGAGCTTTCCTCTCTTTCCAAATCTTGTAATTCCTTTCTATGGAGCAACACATAACAACACATGATCTCCAACATTGAATTCCATGTCCTTTCAATGAAGATCGAAAAAACTTGTTTGTCAATCTTGTGAGGTTTTTATACGTTGTCGGATCATTTGAATCTTTTTCGTAGTCATACGTACCAATTCCAGTCCCAATAACATTGCTTCACCCATCTCATCCCAGCATACTGGAGAACAACACTTGTGTCCATACAAAGCCTCAAATGGAGTCATGCTAATACTTGCTTGATATCTGTTATAGTAGGAGAATTCCACCAATGACAATAACTTGTCCCAACTTCCTTTGAAGTCAAGGACACAGAGTCTTAATAGATCTTCAAGAGTTTGAATAGTCCTCTCTGACTGTCCGTCCGTTTAAGGATGGTATGCCGAACTGAATCGAAAATCCGTGCCCATAGCTTTTTACAAACTAACCCAAAATCGTGAAGTGAATCTTGGGTCTCGATCAGAAACTATGGATATTGGCATACAATGTAGTCTTACAATCTCATTTATATACATACGAGCAAGATGTTCAAGTGAATAAGTTTCTCGTATAGGTAAGAAATGAGCAGACTTGGTTAGTCTATCGACAATGACCCAAATGACATCTATGCCTTGAAAAACAATGGGAAGACCAGTAACGAAATCCATGGTAATGTGCTCCAACTTCCATTCTGGAATTTCAAGTTGTTGCAATGGACCTTTTGGCACTTGATGCTCCACCGTGACACGTTGACAAGTTAAACACCTTGAGATAAACTCCGCGATCTCTCTCTTCATATTGCTCCACCAAAATATATGTCGAAGATCATGATACATTTTGGTACTCCTAGGACGGATTGCAAATGGTGTGTTGTGCAACTCCATCATGATTTTATACTTTAAGTCAGAATTGTTAGGAACACAAAGTTTGGAGTTAACTCGAAGTATTCCTTCTTTAGCAATTTTTGCTTACGGGATAGCTCCTTCTTGTACTGTCTTCCTCATACGCATTAGCTCCAGGTCTGTAGGTTGAGCAGCTTTAACTTTATCAATTAAAGTTGGTTCTACTCATATATTTTCCATCATCATGTGGGTCCCTGGAGTCTTTAACTCTATCTCCATCCTTTGTAAGTCATACAAAATGGGCATTTGCGTTGACAATATCGCACTCGTACTCGCATATGATCTTCTACTTAATGCGTCAGCTACTACATTCGCTTTTCCAGGATGATATTGAATGGTATGATCGTAATCTTTCAACAGCTCGGGCCAACATCGTTGTCGCATGTTGAGTTCCTATTGGGTGAAAAAATATTTGTGGCTTTTATGATCTGTATAGATCTCCACTTTCTCCCCATGCAAGTAATGCCTCCAGATTTGAAGCGCGAAAATGATAGATGCCAACTCTAGATCATGTACTGGATAATTTCTCTCATATTCTTTGATTTGTCGTGAGGCATAGGCTAAGACTTTCCCATGTTACATGAGAACACATCCTAAACCTTTGCCTGAAGCATCACTGTATATGACAAATGTGACGCCCCCAAAACAGGTATACATCACCCATCTTGAGTCGCTAGATATCACACTACAGAACTCAACTATAAACTTAATTATACAACTGTCGTGTAAAAATACGACAAAACATAGCTGAGAGTTTACATGAATATTGCCTCATAGACAGTATACAAACTCAAATTCAGTCCTCATTACACTTATTATCACACTAAGTAGTGATGTGACACCCCCAAAATAGGTATACAACACCCATTCCGAGTCGCCAAAATACATGGTACATAAACAACTACAACTTTATTAATACAATTGTCGTGCAAAATACGACAATACATAAACTGTGAGTTTAAATACAAATATTGTCATCTAGACAATATTTACACCCAAATAAGTCTTCATTACAATTATTGATACACTATTTTACAAAAAAGTGAGAACTTCAAAAATAACTTCCTAGAACCTTCATTCCATAACCCGACTAGTACTCACTACATTCTTGCCTCCTGAGAAAAAAAATGGAACAAAAAGGAAAAGGGTGAGCTCAACTAGCCCAATAAAAAATATTATGACTAAGATAATATAGAACAAATTATCGTTAGTCTTCAACAGGGAAAAATCTGATAGAATAAAATAGACAACAAGTTTCAGATCAAAATTTGCAGCGGAAATAATAATTCATAGAAAAGTTACGTAGAGAATGAAATCTACTATTATCTATGAATTTAAAAGTCCATCATCAATATTTTATCCCTGTAACATCAATCAATATACAACTTGAATCAAATATTCATCTTTGCACTACTGTGCCAAAGATATTCATCACCGTAATTCATGTTCATCTCAACACCTGTTCATATTTGCACTACGGCCAAAGATATTCATCAGAAAATCATTCATCTTTGCACTACAGGCCAAAGATATTCAGTAATATAATCAATTAGGACTGAGGATGATGAAAAATATTTTAAAGAAAATGAATCCAGTGAAACAAAAGAACAAATATTAAGGATTCGTACTTTAAACAATCCCAGTTCAAAAAATACTTCATAAATAACCATAGTGGAGTAAAATTCAAGAATGATTAAAACATGGATACAATCAAAGCTAGTATTCATAATAGATATCTTGGACAAAAAACAAAAATTTAATTTTTTGTGAATAATAGTACGTATTCGTGAATAAATAATCATATATACGAATAATAATAATATACGTGATTAGTAACCCCACACTAAAAAGACAAGAATTTCACAAGAAAAATCTTACGAATATTCCCAAGCATAATGATATTAAAAGAAATAATATCATTTTTTTAAAAAAAATAATATCCCTTACCTCCAAAAAGATAAGATTTGATCGAATATCGGATACGATTCAAGGAACTTGCAATCAGATAGCAACACTCAAAGTATTAAAATGCTCACAAGAATACGCTCGATAATATAGAGAGAGAAGATTTTAGTTTTTGGTGTGATTTTCAATTCTAACCTAAACACCCTATTTATAGGAAATTGCTTAGAACACCAAAGTAGAAAATTTAATAAAATATTAATATTTATAAATTAAATTCCTACGTACACCTTACCAACTGATTTCAACCATTTAACACATGCAAGTAGGGCCCACAAATGAAAAAAAAACGTTTTTCTAAATATAAACATTTAAAACTTCCAAAAATCAATTATTCCAGAACTTCAGAACTTCAATAATTCATAATAAATAGCCCTTTTATCAGAAAAATTCAAATCTTATGTCCATTCTATAAGAAATTTAATTCTCTACAACTTTGCAGAAGAAAGTGTTTCCAAATTCCAAATGTAAATTGACCAAAAATCAACAAATGCATTTATTTTGCAAGCTATAAATCAAATTTCGATCGAGAAAAGGGTCCACCGACATGTTTAACATATTTTAACATTTATTGTAATAAAATACTCTTCCTCCTCATTTATTCATATATCACACATTCATTGTAAAAATATCACCATTATTATATTATTATAATATAATAATATATTTAAATGAATTATTTTATCAGAAAAAGATAAAATAACAATTTTCAACAATTGACACATTAAAAATTTTCTCCATCTATATCCATATAAAATGAATATTTTTCTTATCATATAAATCAATAATTAATTATTCACAAATAATATTATAGAATCACAATATCGACAACCAGGTCGTTCCCAAGAAAGAGAGGGCTTTCCAATAAGGATTTCTCCTTCTTGGGCGCCGCAATTAGGTGACCAAACCTCTCCTTAGATGTAACTTTCTAGACATTGCCAATAATGTTATCTAATAATATTATTCAAATAATATGAATTATTAATCTGATAATGGAAAATACTGTATAATGACAATTATTGAAACAACAATAATATAAAATTTTAATGCAGCAATTATTGAATCAATAAAATATTGAACAGTAATTACTGTAACAATTATTGAGTAGTGACTTCTTACGTAAGAATCAATAATTGGTGCAATACCGTGTGCTACTGTGTTTTAACCACCGAGTATTTCAACAGTATTAACGGTAACAACTACGCCATTATTTATAAACAACTTATACTTGTCATTTTCTTCATCCAATCCCTTTCCGTTATGGGGCCCATTATTAAGGTCATGTTGTCAATTTAAATATTCCCCGACAAAGAAGAATATTCCACGACCAAAACGAATATTCCCGACAACAATGATGATATTTATAACCACTTGCTTATTTAAAATATTTGTGCATTTTACCCATAACTAACCACATTAATCAAATCAACCCTTACTATTTCAAAATAATAAATAGAGGAAATTCAATTTCATTTATAATAAGTTGGGGTCTTACAACCTCCCTCCTTATGAAATTTCGTCCTCAAAATTGACGTGACGTGCACAGTGTTTTTGAAAGGTGAGGATACCTCGCTTTCATTTTCGTTTCCAACTCCCAGGTCATTTCCTCTATAGCATGGTTCCTCCACAAAACTTTGACTTGTGGTATGATCATTGTGCATAGGACATGGTCCTTCCTATCCAAGATCTTGACAGGTACCTCTTCATACGTTAAGTCTTCGGCTATCTCGTCTGGTTCGAACTCAATAACGTGGTTCGGGTCTTTCACATATTTACGAAGCACAGATATGTGAAAAACATTATGAACACGAGACATACTTGGAGATAACGCGAGTCTATAGGCCACATTTCCTACTCAGTCAAGAATCTGAAATGGACCAATAAATCGTGGATTGATCTTTCCTCTTTTCCCAAATCTTGTAACTCCCTTCCATGGAGCAACATGCAACAATACATGATCCCCAATACTAAATTCCACATCCTTTCGATGAAGATCTGCATAACTCTTTTGTCGATCCTGTGCCGTTTGTATACGTTGTCGAATCATTTGGATCTTTTTTGTAGTAACACATACCAACTCTGGTCCCAACAATGTCGCTTCACCCACCTCATCCAAACATACTGGAGAGCGACACTTTCGTCCATATAATGCTTTGAATGGAGCCACACCTATACTTGCCTGATAACTGTTGTTGTAGGAGAATTCCACCAATGGTAAATACTTATCACAACTCCCTTTGAAGTCTAGGACACAGAGTCTTAATAGATCTTCAAGAGTTTGAATAGTCCTCTCTGATTTTCCGTTCGTTTGAGGATGGTATGCCGAACTAAATCATAAATCCGTCCCCATAGCTTTTTGCAAGCTAACCCAAAATCGTGAAGTGAATCTTGGGTCACGATCCGAAACTATGGATACTGGCATGCCATGCAATCTCACAATCTCATTTACATACATACGAGCAAGAAGTTCAAGGGAATAAGTCTCTCGTATTGGCAAGAAATGAGCAGACTTGGTTAATCTATCAACAATAACCCAAATAGCATTTATACCTTGAGAAATCGTGGGAAGACCCGTAACAAAATCCATGGTAATATGTTCCCACTTCCATTTTCGAATCTCAAGTGGTTGCAATGGACCCTTAGGCACTTGATGCTTTGCCTTTACACGTTGACAAGTTAAACACCTCGAGATAAACTTTGCAATCTCTCTCTTCATATTGTTCCACCAAAATGTATGTCGAAGATCACGATACATTTTGGTACTTCCAGGATGGATTACAAACGGTGTATTGTGTGCCTCCATCATGATCTTGTACTTCAAATCAGAATCGTTAGGAACACAAAGTCTGGAGTAGACTCGAAGTATTCCTTCTTCATCAATTCTTGCTTCTAGAATAACGCCTTCTTGTACTTTCCTCTTCATACGCATCAGTTCCGGGTCTGTGGCTTGAGCAACTTTAACTTTATCGATTAAAGCTGGTTCTATGCATATACTTGACATCATCGCATGGATCCCCGGATTCTTGAATTCTATCTTCATCTTTTGTAAATCACACAAAAATGGGCCTTTGTGTTGACAACATTGCACTCGTTCCCGCATATGATCTTCTACTTAATGCGTCAGCTACCACGTTCACTTTTCCAGGATGGTATTGAATGGTGTGGTCGTAGTCTTTTAACAGCTCGAGCCAACGTCGTTGCCGCAAGTTGAGTTCCTTTTGGGTGAAGAAATATTTGAGGCTTTTATGGTCTGAATATATCTCCACTTTCTCCCCATATAGTTAGTGCCTCCAGATCTTTAGCGCGAAAACGACTGCTGCCAACTCTAGATCATGAGTAGGATAATTCCTCTCATATTCTTTAAGTTATCGCGAGGCATAGGCTATGACTTTTCCATGTTGCATGAGAACACATCCTAACCCTTTGCCTGAAGCATCATCAGAGATAAAAATCCATCTCGAACCCGGACGATATTGTCGAACAGTGCGAAATGAGTCTCCTCTTAAGCTCTTGGAAACTCTTCTCGCATTCCTCGCTCCATACAAATTTTATATCTTTTCGAGTCAGTTGAGTTAATGGAGTAGCGATTCGAGAAAATCCTTCCACGAATCTCCGATAACAACCAGCTAAGCCCAGAAAGCTACGTACTTCGGTCACCGACTTCGGTTGCCGGGTCAACAGATACTCCATGTTGACACCACATGCCTAAGGAATGCTACTTTCTCAAGCCAGAACTCACATTTCTTCAACTTGGCATAAAGCTTGTTTTCACGCAGCCTTTGGAGTACCAGCTTCAAATGGTGCTCATGATCTTCACGACTTTTGGAATATATGAGGATGTCATCAATAAAGATAACAACGAACTGATCCAAATATTCCTTGAATACTCGGTTCATCATCTCCATGAAAGCCGCAGGAGCATTAGTCAATCCAAAAGACATGATTAAGAATTTATAATGCCCGTCATCAATTCTCAAGGCGCCTTTAGAATATCCTTAGTTCTAATCTTCACCGATGATATCCGAATCGAAGATCGGTCTTTGAAAAGAATTGTGCTCCTTGTAACTGGTCAAACAGGTCATCAATACGAGGTAGCGGATACCTATTCTTGATGGTGACATGGTTCAATTCCCGGTAGTCAATACAAAGTCGCATACTCCCGTCTTTCTTCTTTACGAATAAAACAGGAGCACCCCAAAGAGATGTACTAGAACGAATGAAACCGATGTCCAACAACTCCTGTAGTTGGACCTTTAACTCCTGAAGTTCAATAGGAGCCATTCGATATGGGGTTTTAGAAATGGGCTTTGTACCAGGTTCAAGGTTAATAAAGAATTCAACTTCACGTTCTGGGGGTAGACCAGGAAGTTCTTCAGGAAATACATCAGGAAATTTACTAACAACAGAAATATTATTCAAATCTAACGTGTCTTTATTCAAATCCATAACATGGGCTAAGAAAGCTTGACATCCATTTTTTAATAAACGAATGACTTTATGGCTTGATATAACAGTGATTGATGTGTAGCTAACCAATCAATCCCTAAAATCACGTCAAATGCAAGTATCTTTAAAGAGATAAGGTCAACAGGTAATGTGATGGTGCCAACTTGGATCAAACAAGATTTATAAACAATGGATGTAATGAAAGTTTCTCCTAACGGAGTCTCCACAAATAAGTAAAAGTCTAATTTCTCCGGAGTCAAGTTTAAACGTTGAGCACAAGCAGGAGAGATAAATGAATAGGTAGCACCGGTATCTAGTAAGGTATAAACTTCACAAGAATTTATGATTAGCTTACCCGTGATCACCTCGTTTGGGTTCCTCACATTTTGACCAGTCACGACAAACGCTCTTCTAGGAACCGTTGACTTTGATTTTTCTGGGATAGCCTTTTGAGTCACCATCCCCACTGGACTTGGTTTCGCTACCGTACAATCTCGAGCGATATGTCCTTCCTTTCCACAATTATAGCATACCTTGAACTGTTGTGGACAGTTACGTGGAGTGACAATGAAGAATCCGAAGTGGAGATAGATGCAAATGATGAACTAGCTCAAATATGCTTCATGGGACTTGAAGGTGAATCTAGTGAGGTATCTCTTTCTGATGTTATTATTTTGAAACAAGAAAATGAAAAGCTAAAAGAAAAAAATATATACTTAAAAGATCTAGTAAACACTCTAATGGGCGAAGTTGAAACACTAATAGATGAAAAGAATGAATTAGAAAAAGTAACACACACAAATGAAGAAAAAACATTAGCCGCTAAAAATGATTATTTAGATAATTACAATAAAATACTTTTCAATAAAGTAAAATAGTTAAATGATGAAGTTGAAAAATTGACAAATGAAATAAAAATGAGAGATGTATGCATTGATGCATTTGGTGATGAATCTTGTAATAAAACACCTCCAACTAATGAACATCAAAAGGAAATATAATCATTAAAAAATTCTCTAGCTAAATATGTTCATGGTGAAGAAAATCTAAATGTCATGTTAGGGAAACAAAGACCCAGTTATGATAAACAAGGCATTGGTTATAATCCAGTATATAGACAAGAAGTTGAAATGCTTAAATCTAAATCATCATTTAAATTAAATTACTGTACGCCTATCACTACTTGCAAAACTTGTGACACTAAAGGGCATCTAGAGATAAATTGTTTAAGAAAGAAAAATAACAATCGAAGTAAAGTAGTATGGATAAAGAAAAGTGATTTGATTTCAACTAACACACATGGATCCAAAAAGATATGGGTACCAAAAAGATAAAATGTATCTTTCTTAAACAGGTATGTTTCAAAGCAAAAGTATATTCTCAAAAGTGGATTCTTGACGGTGGATACTCACGCCACATGACGGGTGACAAATCTAAGTTTGTGGAGCTAAATATCAAAAAGAAACATGGAACTGTCACGTTTGGTGATAACCGGTCATGTGAAATAATCGAAAAAGGTAAAATCTGTAACGGTAAGGTTAATATTAATAATGTTCATCAAGTAAATGGCTTAGAATTTAATTTAATCAGTGTGAGTCAATTAATGGATAATGGACATCAAGTGAATTTTGAACGAGACAAATGTACAATTTCACATGGTACTAACAATGCTATTTTAGTTGCCCAAAGAGAAGGAAATATATACACTCTTGATTTTGAGCAACGGGAGGAAGAATTATGTCTGGCAACAATTCAAGATGAAGCAAATCTATGGCATAGAAGAATGGGACATGTACATATGGACCTAATCAAAAAGTTATCATCAAAGAACTTAGTGAAAGGACTACCCAAAATGAATTTTGAGAAGAAAGGTATATGTGAGCCATGTCAACTTGGAAAACAAGTAAGAACATCATTCACAGCCAAGAACATTGTAAGACCCCAAATTATTAATAAATGAAATTTATTTTCCTCTATTTATTATTTTGAAATAGTAAGGGTTGATTTGATTAATGTGGATAGTTATGGGTAAAATACGCAAATATTTCGAATAAGCAAGTGGTTATAAAATATTCATTATCTTCGGGGAATATTCGTTTGGTCGTGGAATATTCTTGCTGTCGAGGAATATTCGTACGACGACGCAGTCTTTTGTGGGCCCCATAACAGAAAGCGATTGGATGAAGAAAACGACAAATATAAGTTGTTTAAAAATAACGACGTAGTTGTTACTGATTATCTTCGTAAAATACTCGTTGGTTAAAACACAAGAAGACACAAGATTGCACCAATTATTGATTCTTACGTAAGAAGGCACTACTCAATAATGGTTACGATAATTACTGCTCAAATATTTTATTGATTTAATAATTGCTTTGCGTTGATATTTTATATTCATTGTTGTTTCAATAATTGTCATTACACGTATTTTTTCATTATCTGAGCAATAATTCATATTATCCTGAATAATATTATTGGATAACATTATTGGCAATGTCTAGAAAGTTCTCATTTAAGGAGAGGTTTGGTCACCTAATTGCGCCACCAAGAAGTGAGAGAGATCCTTATTGAAAGCCCCTTTCCTCTAGAACTACCGGTTGCCAGATCTTTGTGATTCCGTAATATTATTTGTGAATAATTAATTATTGATTTATATAATGAGGAAAATATTGATTTTATGTGGATATAGATGGAGAAATTTTTAATGTGATAATTGTTGAAAATTAATATTTTATCTTTTTCGATAAAATAATTCATTTAAATATATTATTTTAATAATATAATAATGGTGATATTTTTACAACTAATGTGGGATATATGAGTATACGAGGAGGAAGAGTATTTTTGTTGCAATAAATGTTTAAAACATGTTAAACATGTCGATGGACCCCATTTATCGATCGAAATTTGATTATAACCGTAAAATCGCCTGGCTTGTGGATTTCAATCAATTTCTGTTTGGAATTTGGAAAACTTTCTTCCTAAAAGTTGTAGAGAATTGAATTTCCTATAAAATTGCGAGATTCAATTTTCTGGCAAAAGGGCTATTTATTGTGAATTATTAAAGTTCCGAAGTTCTGAAATAATTGATTTTTGTAAGTTTTAATTATTTATTTTATGAAAAACGTTTTTTATTACTTTTTCTAGAAGGTTGGCATGTGGGAAATGTTAGGAGCTGATTTCCAAAGAGGCATAGGAAAATTTATTATTAATAATATATTATATTAAATTTTCTGCTTTGGTGTTCTAAGCAATTTCCTATAAATAGGGTGCTTAGGTTAGAATTGAAAATCACACCAGAAACTGAAGTTTTCTCTCTCTATATTATCGAGCGTATTCTTGTGAGTATTTTGAGTATACTTTGAGTATTGCTATACGGTGCGAGTTCAAGTCATAGCCTATATCCTGTTTCAACTAGAAGTACTGTCTTTCGAGGTAAGGGATGTTATTTTATTCGAAAATGATATTATTTCTTCAATATCATTATGCTTAAATATTGGTTGGAAATTTTTATCAAATTTGGAACTTTTTCATGCTCTAAAGGTTACTATTCATGAGTTACTATTCACGAGTTACTATTCATGAGTTACTATTCACGAAGTTACTTATTCATGAGTACTATTCACGAAGCGTGAAGATGTTTTTTGTGAAATTTCTATCTTTTGGTGTCGAGAGTTACTATTCACGTGATACGATACTATTCACGATATACGACACTTATTCGCGAATACTGGCACTATTCAATTCAAAAATGAAATTTCTTCTTTTTATCCAAAATATCTATTCGGATACTAGCTTTGATTGTATCCATGTTTGGATCATTTTTGAACTTATGAGGTAAGGGATATTATTTTTTTTCAGAATGATATTATTTCTTCAATATCATTATCTTTGAAATATTGATCCAAGTTTTATTAAATTTGGAACTTTTGGTGTCTGAGTTACTATTCACGTATACGACACTATTCACGATATCGACACTTATTCACGAATACTGGACTATTCATTGAAAAATGAAAATTTTCCTTTCGCCTAAAATATCTATTGTGGATACTAGCTTTGATTGTATCCATGTTTTGATCATTCTTGAATTTTACTCCACTCGATTACTTATGAAGTATTTTTGAACTTGGATTGTTTAAAATACTTAATCCTAATAATAATTGTTCTTTTTTTCACCGGATTCGCTTTCTTTGAAATATTTTTCATCATCCTCACCCTAAATGATGATATTATCAATATCTTTGGCCAGTAGTGTGCAAGATGAATGATTTCTTGATGAATATCTTTGGCCCGTAGTCAAAGATGAACAGTGTTGAGATGAACATGACCGATCGATTAATATCTTTGGCCCGTAGTGCAAAGATGAACAGTGTTTAGATGAACATGACCAACTAATGAATATCTTTGGCTCAGAGTAAAGATGAATATTTGATTCCGATATATGTTGATTGATGTTACGGGATAAAATATCGACGATGAACTTTTAAATTCATATATAGAAGATAGTAGTTTGCATTCTCTACTTAACTCTTCTAATGAATTATTATTTCATTGCAAGATTGATTTAAAACTGGTTGTCTATTGTATTCTATTAGATTTTTCCCTGTTGGAGACTAACGATAATTTATTGTATATTATCTTAGTCGTAATATTCTTTATTGGGCTAGTTGAGCTCACCCTTTTCCTTTTTATTCCATTTTTCTTCTCAGGAGGCGAGAATGTAGCAAGTACTAATCGGGGTATGGAATGAAGGTTCTAAAGAGAGTTGTTTAGTAGTCCTCACCATTTTGTAAAATAATGTATCAATAATTATGATGGGGATTTATTTGCGTGTGAATATTGTCTAGATGGCAATATCTGTATTTAAACTCACAGTTTATATGTTGTAATAATAAAGTTGTAGTTATTTCTGTACCATGTATTTGGCGACTCAGAATGGGTTGGATGGAATGGACCTATTTTGGGGGCGTCACAAACATCGTATCAATTTCCTCTCCCTTATAATTACTACATCTTGATTTTTTTGGACCCGAAAGGCATGCTAATCTAAATGGTAAATTTTATGCTTTTGTGATAGTTGATGACTTTTCTAGATACACATGAGTACTATTTCTTAGAACTAATGATGAGGCATTTAATGAATTTGAAAAGCTAATTAGAAACTTGGAAACAAAATATAGTCTTAATCTTATAAAAATTCGAAGTGCCCATGGTACTGAGTTTCAAAAGGATTTCATTATATTCTGTAATCAAAAAGGAATTACTCATGAGTTCTCAGCACCTAGAACTCCCCAACAAAATGGAGTGGTTGAAAGGAAGAATTGAACATTACAAGAAACAGCTAGAACCCTAATCCAAGAAAGTAAACTTCCAAAGAAATTTTGTTCTAAATAGAGTGTTAATCTGACCAATTATTTTGAAGACACCATATGAATTATTAAATAATCGTCTTCCTAATATAAGCTACTTCAAAGTGCTTGGATCTAAATGTTTTATTCTTAACACTAGTGAAAATCTGGGTAAGTTTGATGCTAGATCATATGAGGGAATATTCATTGGATACTCTCAAAACAGTAAAGCATATGGCATTTATAATGTGCAAAAGATGTGCATCGAAGAATCTATGCATATCAAATTTAATGAAACTAACGATGGTATTCCAAAAGAAAGAGAAGACGATGCAGGAAATTTAGAGATAATTGCTGATCCAGCCTATCACATAAAACAAAACAGCAAGACGAAGGAATCTATCCACCAAGCTGTATTGGAAGAGCAGTAGGACTATGACCTTATCCAGCAAGCTAAATACAAAGACCAGGAACCTATCCAACAAGCTGAATCAAACAAACAACAAGACCATAATCTAGAAATTACTGAAGATCATCTAGAAGAGGTGATCCATGACATTCAACTTCCAAAATCAGTAAGATACATCAAAAATCATCCTCCCGGCTACATTATTGGCAATATAAATGAAGGAGTGACTACAAGAAGAAAAGCACAAAATATGTGTCCGTTTTCAGCATTTTTATTCCAAATTTAACCAAAGAATGCCAAAGAAGCCATACTTGATGAAAATTGGCTACTAGCAATGCAAGAAGAGCTACAACAATTCAAAAGATGCCAAGTCTGGGAGTTGATGCCACCTCCAAAAGATGTATCCATCATTGGAACTAAATGGGTATTCAAAAACAAACTTGACGAGTATGGAACAATTACAAGAAACAAAGCAAGATTAGTAGCTCTAGGATACAATCAGCAAGAAGGAATATACTATGAACAAATATTTGCCCCTGTAGCCTGATTGGAATCCATTAGAATACTGTTAGGATTTACATGTTTCAGAAAGTTTAAATTACACCAAATGGACGTCAAAAGTGCCTTCCTCAACGGATATATATAAACAAAGAAGTATACGTAAAACAGCCACCTGGATTTGAGCATGACAAGTTCCCACATTACGTATACAAACTAAAGAAGGCACTCTATGGACTCAAACAAGCTCTAAGAGCTTGGTATGAGAGATTAAGTAAGTACCTCCTATCAAATGACTTCATACGAGGTAAAATTGATTCTACTTTATTTATTAAATGTCAAAATAAAGATATCATTATTGTACAAATATATGTAGATAATATAATATTTGGTGCTACTAATAACCTTCTTTGTGAGTGGTTTTCCAAATGCATGCACAAGGAGTTTGATATGAGCTTAATGGGAGAACTCAATTACTTTCTGGGCCTCCAAATCAAACAAAATCATGAAGGACTCTACATTCATTAAACCAAGTATACAAAAGAACTACTCAAGAGATTCGGTTTTGACAACTCAAATCCAAAGACCACACCAATGAGTACATCAATAAAACTCACAGCAGATGAAAAAGGTATGGATGTAGAAGTAACAAAATATAGAGGTATGATCGGATCCTTATTATATCAAACTGCTTCTAGACCTGATATAATGTACAGTGTTTGTCTATATGCTCATTTCAAGCAAGACCCAAAGAATCACATTTACAAGCTATTAAACGAATATTTAAATATTTGAGTGGCACCACAAATCTAGGATTATTTTATCCAAAATGTAACAATTTTGATCTAATGGGTTACTCAGATGCTGACTATGCAGGTTGTCAAATAGATAGAAAAACCACGAGCCGTGCTTGTACATTTTTGGGACAAAGTCTTGTTTCATGGCATAGTTGTAGACACTCAAAATTTTCTTTTTACCTCACATCGACATCAGAGGAGGGCAAATTGCCTTTCGAGATAACCACGAAGACAGCTCACATCCATTCCGGATACTACCGGAAGTTCAGTCTATACCCCGGAACACACACCGGGAACATCATTTCAAAACCTTAGAACACACACCGGGAACATCATTTCCAAACTTCAGAACACACACTAGAAGGATCGTTTCCAACCTCGGAGATAACCCCGAGTTTTATCCTTGGTGATAACACCAAGGAATGCTATTGCAGTTCTGGCGATAACTTCGAAAATGCTTGTTTCAAGTGCATGCGATCAACTTCAATCAGACCTCCTGCCGAGGCACTCATACCTCAGATCCAGAACTAACACCGGGCAGATAGGCATTCTCACAGATGACCTTGTGGCATTCAAACACTTGCAGCAGTTCAATCTCAGATGTAACTGTAAGACCCCGAAATTTTTAAATAAAAAGGAATTTCCTTTATTTTAAAATAGTAAGGGTTGATTTGATTAATGTGGATAGTTAAGGGTTAAATACGCAAATATTTCAAAATAAGCAAGTGGTTATAAAATATTCATTGTTGTTTGGGAATATTCGTTTGGTCGTGGAATATTCAGATCTTTCGGGAATATTCGTATGACTACGGCAAGTGCATGTGTGGGCCCCATAACGAAAGCGATTGGATGAAGAAAACGACAAATATAAGTTGTTTTTAAATAACTGCGTAGTTGTTGCAGATTATCATGTTGAATACCCGTGGTTAAAACACACTAATACGCCAAGATCTCATTTCTCATAAATTTTCTCTCTATTCGGATGTTGTCAATGTGGCTCGGCTTGTTAGAAGCGAGATAACGAGTACGCTCAACCGAGGGACCATAACCAGGATCATATCAAGATAGCGAATATCGTAATAACGATAACCAATGGAGAAAGAAGAATACGAGACAAAGGCTAAACCACTCGGGTGGTAATCGTGGCCATAAAAATAGAAGAAGCGAGTCGGAGGAGATTTTAAAGAGGAGATTCAACAACGACCATGTGAAGACGCTGTCCTATAGCAACTAGTTTTAAGGAGGAGAACGACCACCGGTCAGATATGTTACAAATGCGGAAAGAGGGACATATCATTGAAATCGCCTAGCAGCTTAAGGTATGCTATAGTTGTGGAAAGGAAGGACATATCGCTCGAGATTGACGCAGAATAAACCTAGTTCAATGGGACGGTGACTCAAAAGATCTGTCGAGAAAAAGTCAAAGTCAACGATTCCGGGAAGAGCGTTTGTCGTGACCAATAAAATGCAAGGAACCCGAAGTTAGCACGAGTTAGTCAATTATAAATTCTTGCGAAGTATATACCTTACTAGATATCGGTTCTACCCATTCTTTTATCTCTCTTACTTGCGCCAACGCTTAAACTTGACTCGGAGAAATTAGACTTTGACCTATCTCGTGGAAACTCCGTTAGAGAAACTTTCATTACATCTGTTGTTTAGAAATCTTGCTTGATTCAAGTTGGCACTATCACATTACCTGTTAACCTTATTTCTATAGAGATATTTGTTTTTGATGTGATTTTAAGGTTAACTACTCATCATGCCGAAATTGATTATTTTCGTAAGGTTGTTAGTTTTCATATTCCTAAGCAACCTGGTTATTCGAATTCAAGCAATCAAACCATTGTAGTCAAACATTTTCATATCAAGCCATGAAGTCATTCGTTTATTACGGATGTCAAATTTTCTTAGTCCATGTTATGGATTTGAATAAAGACACGTCAGATTTGAATAATATTCCTGTTGTTATTGATTTTTCCTGACGTATTTCCTGAAGAATTTCTTGGCTTACTCCCAAAGCCTGATATTAAATTTTGTATCGACTTTGAACCCGGTACAAAACTCATTTCTAAAATCTCATATCGAATGGCTCCTATTGAACTTCGTGGAGTTAAAATTCAATGTAGAATTTGGTACCTGAGCCTTTATCTTGTGACTTCCTTTGTGGAATTCACCTAAGCCAGACTCTCTGTAGGGGACGTCATATTCGTGCGATAGTAAACTGATAGGTGTCATTGTGACGTGTTATCCAAGATTGGGATATGAGTCACAGTTGAGAGCAACCTAAGTCGATGAATCGAAATACGTAGCTTTCAGGCTTAGTTGGTTATTATCGAGATTCGTTGAAGGATATTCTCGAATCGCTATTCCGCTAACTTAGTTGACTCAAAAGATACAAAATTGTGATGGGAGCGAGGAATGCGAGAAGATTTTCCAAGAGCTCAAGAGGCGACTCATTTCGCACATATTCTAACCATACCATCTTGAAAAGCGAACGTAGTAGACGCGTTGAGTAGAAGATCATATGCGAACGAAAAGCGATGATGTCAAGTATACGACAGAGCCAACTTTAATAGAAAAAGTTAAGGTTGCTCAAGCCACCGAATCCGAGCCGATGCAGAAAGAAAGTACAAGAAGGAGCTATTCCTGAAGCGGAATTGATGAAGAAGGAATACTTCGAGTCAACTCCAGACTTTGCATTCCTAATGATTTTGATTTGAAGCATAGAATCATGATGGAGGCACACAACACATTGTTTGCAATCCATCCAGGGAGTAACAAAATGTATTATGATCTTCAACATACATTTTGGTGGAGCAATATGAAGAGAGAGATTGCAAAGTTTATCTCGATGTGTTTAACTTGCCAACGTAAAAGGCGAGCATCTTGTACCTAAGGGTCCGTTGCAACCACTTGAGATTCCTAATGGAAGTGGGAACACATTACTATGGATTTCGTTACGGGTCTTCCTACGGTTTCTCAAGGCATCAATGCTATTTGGGTTATTGTTGATAGATTAACCAAGTTTGCTCATTTCTTATCGATACGAGAGACTTATTCCTTGAACGCCTTTTCTCGTATATGTACGTAAATGAGATTGTGAGATTGCATGGCATGCCAAGATCCATAGTTTTGGGTTAGTTTGTAGAAAGCTATGGGCACGAATTTACGATTGGGTTTGGCATACCATCCTCAAACCGGATGGGCAATCGAAAGGACTACTCAAACTCTTGAAGATATATTAAAACTCGTGTGTCCTAGATTTCAAAGGAAGTTGGGATAAGTACTTGTCATTGGTGGAATTCTCATACAACAATAGTTATTAAACAAATATAGGCATGGTTCCATTCAAGCATTATATGGACAAAATGTCGTTCTCCAATATGTTGGGATGAGGTGGGTGAAGCAACATTGTTAGGACCCGAGTTAGTACGCATTATGACTAATGATTCGACAACGATACAAACCAAGCACAAGATCGACAAAAAGAGTTATGCGAATCTTCATCGAAAGGACGTGGAATTTAGTGTAGGGGATCATGTATTGTTGCGAGTTGCTCCATGGAAGGGAGTTACAAGATTTGGGAAGAGAGGAAAGCTCAATCCACGATTTATCTGGTCCATTTCAAATTCTTGACCGAGTAGGAAATGTAGCCTATAGACTTGCGTTACCATTCTCCGAGTATGTCTCGTGTTCATAATGTGTTTCACATATCCGTATTTCAGAAATATGTGAAAGACCCGAACCACGTTATTGAGTTAGAACCTGGACGAGATAGCCAAGACTTAACGTATGAGGAGGTACCACCAAGATTTTGGATAGGAAGGAGCATGTCCTACGCCAAGAAAGGTCATACCACAAGTTAAAGTTTTGTGGAAGAATCATGCTATAGAGGAAATGACCTGGGAATTGGAAACGAAAATGAAAGCGAGGTATCCTCACCTTTTCAAAACACTGTATCGTACGTCAATTTCGAGGACGAAATTTCATAAGGAGAGGAGGTTGTAAGACCAAAATTTTTAAATAAAAAGGAATTTCCTTTATTTTAAAATAGTAAGGGTTGATTTGATTAATGTGGATAGTTAAGGGTTAAATACGCAAATATTTCAAAATAAGCAAGTGGTTATAAAATATTCATTGTTGTTTGGAATATTCGTTTGGTCGTGGAATATTCAGATCGCTCGGGAATATTCGTATGCTAGCCAGCCCATGTATGGGCCCATAACTGAAAGCGATTGGATGAAGAAAACGACAAATATAAGTTGTTTTTAAATAACGGCGTAGTTATTTTGCCAAGTATCATCGTTGGAATACCCGTGGTTAAAACACACTAATACGCCGCTTGTTGAACAAGAGCACACCAGTATTGCACCAATTATTGATTCTTACGTAAGAAGGCACTACTCAATAATGGTTACGAAGAATCACCGCTCAATATTTTATTGAGTTAATAATTGCCGTGTTGATATTTTATATTCTTTGTTGTTTCAATACAGTATCTTTCATTATCGAAGCAATAATTCATATTATCTCAATAATATTATTAGATAACATTATTGGCAATGTCTAGAAAGTTCTGTACTAAGGAGAGGTTTGGTCATCTAATCATGCCGCCAAAGAAAGAAATTCTTATTGAAAGCCCCTCTTTCTGGAACCGCACAGGTTGTCAATATTGTGATTCTGTAATATTATTTGTGAATAATTAATTATTGATTTATATGATGAGGAAAATATTGATTTTATGTGGATATAGATGGAGAAAATTTTTAAAATGACAATTGTTGAAAATTAATATTTTATCTTTTCTCGATAAAATAATTCATTTAAATATATTATTTTAATAATATATTAACGGTGATATTTTTACAATGAATGTGGGATATATGAGTATATGAGGAGGAAGAGTATTTTTGTGGCATTAACACATGTTTTGTGTGTTGGTGGACACAATTATCGAATCAAATTTGATTATAGCTGTAAAATCGCCTCGCTTGTGGATTTCGGTCGATTTTTGTTTGGAATTTGGAAAACTTTCTTCTGCAAAGTTGTAGAGAATTGAATTTCCTATAAAAACTCATGAGATTCGAATTTTCTGATGAAAGGGCTATTTATTATGAATTATTGAAGTTCAAGTTCAAATAATTGATTTTTGGGAGTTTAAATTATTTTTGTTAAGAAAAACGTTTTTGTATTTTTTGGACATCATTAACATGTGTGGCTGGTGTTTTGACCAAAAGGTGGGCTAAGGAAAATTTTTATAATTATATTAATATTATATTAAATTTTCGCTTTGGTGTTCTAAGCATTTTCCTATAAATAGGGTGCTTAGGGTTAAATTGAAAATCACATCGAAATTGAAGTTTTCTCTATTTCTCTCTCGATATTTTGAGCGTATTCTTGTGAGTATTTTGAGTATACTTTGAGTATTGCTAGGCGGTGCAAGTTCCTTCAAAGACTATACCCTAGATTCTAGCTAGAAAAGATCGATCTTCGAGGTAAGGGATATTATTTTTTTTTTTGTAATGATATTATTTCTTCAATATCATTATAATTTGAAATGTTGATCTGAAGTTTTATCAAATTTGGAACTTTTTCATATCGGGTTACTATTCATGGGTTACTATTCATGAGTTACTATTCACGAAGTTACTATTCACGAAGTTACTTATTCATGAGTTACTATTCACGAGTTACTATTCACGAAAGTACTATTCATGAAGCGTGAAGATGTTTTTGTGGAATTTCTATCTTTTGGTGTCGAGAGTTACTATTCACGATATCGGACTATTCACGATACTGAGACTATTCACGTATACTGTACTATTCAATCGAAAAATAAAATTTCTTCTTTTCGTCTAAAACATCTATTCGGATACTAACTCGATTGTATCCATGTTTTGATCATTCTTGAATTTTACACCACTATGATTATTTTGAGGTATTTTTGGGCGTGGATAAAATCAAGTACGAATCCTTAATCCTTAATCCTTGTCATTTTGTTTCACCTGATTCGCTTTCTTTAAAAAATATTTTCATCATCCTCGGTCTTAAATGATGATATTATGGAATATCTTTGGCACATAGTGCAAAGATGAATGATTTCTTAAGAATATCTTTGGCCCCAGTAGTGCAAAGATGAATGATTTCAAGAATATCTTTGGCCTCAGAGTGCAAAGATGAACAGTGTTGAGATGAACATGACCGATTGATTAATATCTTTGGCACAGTAGTGCAAAGATGAATGTGTTTAAATGAACATGACCAATCGATGAATATCTTTGGCTTTGTGTAGTGCAAAGATGAATATTTGATTCCGTGATGTATATTGATTGATGTTACGTGGATAAAATATTGATGATGGACCATTAAATTCATAGATTATAGAGATTTCATTCTCTACGTAACTCTTCTATGAATTATTATTTTCATTGCGAATATTGATCCGAAACTTGTTGTCTATTGTATTCTATCGATTTTTCCTCGTTGAAGACTAACGATAATTTGTTGTATATTATCTTAGTCATAATATTCTTTTTCTTGGGCTAGTTGAGCTCACCCTTTTCCTTGTTGTTCCATTTTTCTTCTCGGGAGGCGAGAATGTAATGAGTACTTAGTCGGGGTATGGAATGAAGATTCTAGAGAGTTGTTTAGTAGTCCTCACCATTTTTGTAAAATAATGAATCAATAATTTGATGAGGATTTATTTGAGTATAGATATTGTCTAGAAGATAATATTTGTATTCAAACTCACGCTTTTCTGTTGTAATAATAAAGTTGTAGTTGTTTCGTACCATGTATTTGGCGACTCAAAATGGGTGTTGTGTATACCTATTTTGGGGGCGTCCACATTGGTATCGAGCTTAGGATATGATCTCTGCGGAGATCGGGAATAGAACTAGGAGGGAGAGACGAGTAAATCCTTCGCTAGTGTGTCCTACCTAAGCTTATTTGTTAGTTGGTCGAAGATATAGGGATATTATGTGATATATTGATTTCCTTAATTAACCCTTATTTTATGGCGATGATTTGAGAATGTCGAATGAGAATATTAACAATGGAGTAAATGAGACCGTGGAGATGCCTGTACTCACCAACGAGGAGAACGTCACAACAGTCGGGCAATGTTCCTCCCGTGAAACAACACCACCGAAAGCGATGATGAACGGGGGATGTTTAGAAGCTTTTTGCAGTTCATGCAAAATCGCACGAGGAGACTCGTGTTCAAAATACTGAGGAGGAAATGATAGCAATTCACGAGTGGTCACAAAAAGCGCTTCAAAGAGTTGGGACCACCGAATTCGGGGAAAGCGGATCCGATTAAAGCGAGACGTGGGTCAAACAAATTACCAAGATATTCGATGTCTTGGGATGCACGGAGGAACAGAAAGTTCCATTCGCCACCTTTATGTTCCGTGGCGAGGCATTCATCGGTGGGAATACGTGAAGCGCACCCATCCAAATTGCACTCAAAGATGTCATGGGAGACGTTTGAAAATGCAGCTTCAATGACAAGTACTTCCTGAAAGTATTCGTCGTATGAAGGAAGTGGAGTTTATTAGACTAAAGGTAATAACATGACGGTGTCCCAAAGACGAGGCCGGTTCGCGGAGTTATCCGTGTTCGCACCTCATTTGGTGGAGAATGAGGAACGATGACGCGGATGTTTCGAGAGGTTTGAAACCCGACATACGCCAAGATCTCATTTCTCATAAATTTTCTCTATTCAGATGTTGTCAAGAGGGCTCATTGTTAGAAATGAGATAACGAGTACGCTCAACCGAGGGACCATAACCAGGATCATATCAAGATAGCAATCCATCGTAATAACGATAACCAAATGGAGAAAGAAGAATACGACAAAGGCTGTAACCACTCCGTGGTAATCGTGGCCATAAAAATAGAAGAAGCGAGTCGGAGGAGATTTTAAAAAGAGGAGATTCAACAACGACCATGTGAAGACGCGGTCACTTATAAGCAACTAGTTTTAAGGAGGAGAACGACCACCGGTCAGATAATTACAAATGCGGGAAAGAGGACATATCATTGAAATCGCCCACAACAGCTTTAAGGTATGCTATAGTTGTGGAAAGGAAGGACATATCGCTCGAGATTGTACGATGAATAAACCTAGTTCAATGGGACGGTGACTCAAAAGATCGTCCCGTAAAAGTCAAAGTCAACGATTCCGGAAGAAGCGTTTGTCGTGACCGGTCAAAATGCAAGGAACCCGAACGGTTAGCACGAGTTAGTCAATTATAAATTCTTATGCGAAGTATATACCTTACTAGATATCGGTTCTACCCATTCTTTTATCTCTCTTACTTAGCGCTCAACGTTTAAACTTGACTCCGGAGAAATTAGACTTTGACCTATCTGTGGAAACTCCGTTAGGAGAAACTTTCATTACATCTGTTGTTTAGAAATCTTGCTTGATTCAAGTTGGCACTATCACATTACCTGTTAACCTTATTTCTATAGAGATATTTGTTTTTGATGTGATTTTAAGGTTAACTACTCATCATGCCGAAATTGATTATTTTCGTAAGGTTGTTAGTTTTCATATTCCTAAGCAACCTGTTATTCGAATTCAAGCAATCAAACCATTGTAGTCAAACATTTTCATATCAAGCCATGAAGTCATTCGTTTATTACGGATGTCAAATTTTCTTAGTCCATGTTATGGATTTGAATAAAGACACGTCAGATTTGAATAATATTCCTGTTGTTATTGATTTTTCCTGACGTATTTTCTGAAGAATTTCTTGGCTTACTCCCAAAGCCTGATATTAAATTTTGTATCGACTTTGAACCCGGTACAAAACTCATTTCTAAAATCTCATATCGAATGGCTCCTATTGAACTTCAGGAGTTAAAATTCAATCAGTAGAATTTGGTACCTGAGCCTTTATTTTGTGACTTCCTTTGTGGAATTCACCTAAGCCAGACTCTCTGTAGGGGACGTCATATTCGTGCGATAGTAAACTGATAGGTGTCATTGTGACGTGCTATCCAAGATTGGGATATGAGTCACAGTTGAGAGCAACCTAAGTCAGTAATCGAAATACGTAGCTTTCTAGGCTTAGTTGGTTATTATCGGAGATTCGTTGAAGGATATTCTCGAATCGCTATTCCGTTAACTTAGCTGACTCGAAAAGATACAAAATTCGTATGGAGCGAGGAATGCGAGAAGATTTTCCAAGAGCTCAAGAGGCGACTCATTTCGGCACATATTCTAACCATACCATCTTGGAAAAGCGAACGTGGTAGCTGACGCGTTGAGTAGAAGATCATATGCGGGAACGAGTGCGATGATGTCAAGTATACGCATAGAGCCAACTTTAATAGAAAAAGTTAAGGTTGCTCAAGCCACCGACCCGGAGCTGATGCAGAAGAAAGTACAAGAAGGAGCTATTCCGGAAGCGGGAATTGATGAAGAAGGAATACTTCGAGTCAACTCCAGACTTTGCATTCCTAATGATTTTGATTTGAAGCATAGAATCATGATGGAGGCACACAACACATTGTTTGCAATCCATCCAGGGAGTAACAAAATGTATTATGATCTTCAACATACATTTTGGTGGAGCAATATGAAGAGAGAGATTGCAAAGTTTATCTCGATGTGTTTAACTTGCCAACGTGTAAAGGCGGAGCATCTTGTACCTAAGGGTCCGTTGCAACCACTTGAGATTCCGGAATGGAAGTGGGAACACATTACTATGGATTTCAAGATTCACGGGTCTTCCTACGGTTTCTCGAAGGCATCAATGCTATTTGGGTTATTGTTGATAGATTAACCAAGTCTCCGCTTATTTCATATCGATACGAGAGACTTATTCCTTGAACGTCTTTCTCGTATGTATGCGTAAATGAGATTGTGAGATTGCATGGCATGCCAAGATCCATAGTTTTGGGTTAGTTTGTAAAAGCTATGGGCACGAATTTACGATTCTGGCTTGGCATACCATCCTCAAACGGATGGGCAATCGAAAAGGACTACTCAAACTCTTGAAGATATATTAAAACTCTGTCCTAGATTTCAAAGGAAGTTGGGATAAGTACTTGCCATTGGTGGAATTCTCATACAACAATAGTTATTAAACAAATATAGGCATGGTTCCATTCGAAGCATTATATGGACAAAAATGTCGTTCTCCAATATGTTGGGATGAGGTGGGTGAAGCAACATTGTTAGGACCCGAGTTAGTACGTATGACTAATGATTCGACAACGTATACAAACGGCACAAGATCGACAAAAGAGTTATGCGAATCTTCATCGAAAGGACGTGGAATTTAGTGTAGGGGATCATGTATTGTTGCGAGTTCCAATCCCGAGTGACTATTACGCATGGTAGCACACCGGATAGAATTTGAAGCTTGAAGACCATGGGCATGGTCCCCTCTTCCTGACTTTGTATAACCTCTAATGCATGTCATTGCGTAACTCTCGACACAAGCAGTCTAAAGAAGGTCGTATATACCTCATTCGGATGCTCAGATTGAAGTTCTGCAAGTTCGAGCGGACATTACGATGTACTGAGTGCACGCGTGATTGAGACGACAGGGACCCATGGAACTCAGGGGCACCCCGGGCGTACAGGTGCATCTGCACGCCCAAGAAAGTACATCTGCGGCTCCCCCCTCTATAAATAGAGGGCTTGGGGTGACTATTTGAAAAAAAAAAGAGAGAAGGCGAGGAAGCCCTGTCAAATTTGCTCTGTACACACCCATATTGAGTGCTTGCTCTTTTTAAACACCTGTTAGCCCATATATAGCTACATTTTATCCAGCGGGAGATGAGTGTTTATCCATATAAAGTCATAGAAGTCTGCATTGGCAGCCCACTGTAAGCCTTCTCACAATCTATAAAGCCTTTCTCTTCATCTTTGCACACACTATTCTACACATTGAGAGTCATGTTGTGTGTGTGTATGCGGACTTGGTTCCTGTGGTTTTCATTTACATACGTATATATATACTATATATATATATATATTTATATATGGACTAACATTATCGAGTTATGCCTCGATTGAGCCTGAACTTATGTCTGCGGCGTTTACTTGCTTTATATATATATATATATATATATATATATAATTATTATCGGAGACATATCAGATGAGCCTAGACTTGTGTCTAGAAGCGTTTATTTACTTTATATATATATATATATATATTATATATATAATTGTTGTTAGATATATCGATGAGCACGGATTTCACATCCGTGCATTTCTTATCGCTTTTATATATATATATATATATATATATATATATATATATTACATTTACATTAACGCACAGAGTTTACTTGAGGCCTTTTACTACTTTATTTACATTTAGTCACTTTGAGTTTACTTAGTTTATGGGCGGTTGATTAATATCGCTTTCATTTACTTGCTTTATTTACTTTTTTTGATCCCCATTCTTCGCTTTATTTAGTGGTTGATCATGTCCATATATATATATATATATATATATATATATATATATATATATATATATATATATATTTATTTACCGCTTTTATATATTTACATTTTCGATCCCCGATGGATTTACTTACGTGGTGGTTGATCATGCACACACACACACATATATATATATATTTACAACTTTTATATATATAACTGCTTACTGCTTTCCATACAAACTGCGGTATCATGTGAGCCTAGGAATCATGTGATCACAGATTGATCTCTTGAATCTAGATTCGGTTCCGTGATGGACATTTTCAATTATGGCGATCTTGTACATTATTCTGATTGTCTGAATTTCCTTGGATGGCTATCATGCCCATAAGGAGTTCGACACTGCTGTATATTATTTTCTCGAAGATGCTTCGCATCTCGAAAATAAAAGCAAACAAGCCGACCATTTTAATAATAAAATAGAAGTATGAAAAGGTCTCAATTCCTATTGAGCACAGGGTTTGAAAAACCTCTTTTACAAAACTTCATTACTATATCTTGCTTAAAATTGAATTTTTCTATAAATTCAAACTCTTTGTATATAGGTGCGAACGAGGCCTCACACTACTTTCAAATAATTGCACATTGATCAACACACACACACACATTCATATAACAGTTTCTTAAAAAGTGGCGGTCACCATGGCAACACGGATGTCGGGGGGTGCCTAACACCTTCCCCTCGCATAATCAAGCCCCGAACCCAAATGAATCTCGGTTTCACAGACCCGTTTTAGCAGTGTCACATCACTGGGTCGATGTGCAAACTTTTTCCGATTCGTTGGTGCAACCGATTAAAAACACCAATGGCGACTCTTAAAGTCAAATCATCGACATTACACATATGGGACCTTTTTCACTTGTTTTTTCAAACAAATCTCACATTAACATGAGAACACCAAAGAACAAGTAACGAAAAGGGACAACTAAAAATCCCGACGTCGACGGTGGCCACTCTGCTGGGATTCTCCAGTAAGAGGGCTTAAGCTGCTATTACAAGCTTTTTAAAAGCTGTTATATGCTTGTGTGTGAATGTTGCATTTACATTTATGATGAATGTGTACGAATGCATTTTACTTACTGCACTGCAAAATATCTATCTGTGATATTAGTGCTTCACACATGTCATCATTTTCATAAACGATGAGACACATTGTATGTGAATGTATGTTGTGTGGTTCCTCCACCGGGAGAGGCTATCCTGTCGGTGTTTGATTCTTGGACTCGTAGGAAGACTAATTCCAACGAGGCTCGGAAAAGCACACCACCAGTTCGCTCGGTTTGAAAGCCAGGATTAACTTCCGTCAAGTAGATTGCGATGATCTGGGAACCTTCATGCCAAAAAGCCACAAGAGTAAACCTAAAATAGGTTAACCTCTGATAAACCAAACGTGGAGGAAAGTCTCTACTTGCTTTTCCTTTTCAATTACTTGTAAAAGCATTTACTTGTAATTTTATTCCATGTTCATCCTTATGTAATGGAAAACATGAAGATTATTTGTGCATACATGTTATCAATTAACACCCGTTTTTGCAGGACAATATTCCTAAAACGGACACATTATGATAACATTTACGTTATCCCTAAAACTAAACTACACAAGTTTTTTGTTGGGAAATCATTGGGCCTGTTACCCACTCAAAATCCAAAAAGGCCACGAGCTTCTGACCAATCATGTCTTCTTCTTCGACCGATCTAATCTGTTTCTCGAGAAGAATTTGATGGATTAAGTAAACAAATCACAGATTTGGTTGTTCGCTTTGAAAAACTACATCGATCTACTCGAGGTACAAAAGATGCCTACACATACGAAATCCTCTACACGAGGAGAGGAGCTCATGGTTTGGAAAAAACAATTCCGAGAACCTCGATTGGATCAACCAACAAAGACCACAAAAAACACCCATCTCAAAGGAGATCCGGACACATCGGTGATATCAGGAATAAGGTCCTCTAAATGGAGGAAACTATCCGTGCTCTCAAAGGGATTGGAACACATGGAAATGTCTCATATATTGACTTTGCATATTCCCTGGTGTTCATTATCCGGAGAAATTCAAAACCCCTGATTTTGAAAAGTATGATGGATTAGGGGATCCTTATACACATTTGAAAGTGTTCATTGGAGAACTTGGATCTTATGCGAAAAATGAAAAGCTCGAGAATCACATTTGTTTCGAGAAGAGTCGATTGGAGAAGCTTGGATTCATGGTATACCAGATTAGACAACTCAAAGATCCATGCATTTGGGAAGAGCTAGCTCACGCCTTCCTCACTCAATACAGTTTTCAATCTCGGATGGCTCTGGGTGCAGTTACCAAGGTCAAAAATAGTCTAATGAGTCTTTTCGAGAGAGTATGCTCAAAGGTGGAGGCGCGCTTTGCTTGCTCAAGTTATTCCTTCCATGATGAATCGAAAATGGTCATGACTTTCATAGATATACAAGAAGCTCCTTTCTATGAGAGAGTCTTAGTGGTATTGGCAAACCATTCTCTAAAATGATCAAACACGGAGATGGTTAAGATGGGATTGAAGTCGGGAAAAATTCAAGACCTAAGCAGCTCTTAAAGCGATTCTTGAGCACATCCAATCCGGATCTTATGGAAACAACCCCGGAGGTCCATAAAAAGAAAGAGGAGGATGTTTCCTTGATCTACAAGGTCGAAAAAGCAATCGAACATGCCTATCTGGAGGAGAAACTACTCCCTTTCCAAGCACAGTCTTGAAACCCTCCATTGCCTAAAAGTGGAAGTAAGTAAAGCACCCTCGAACGTTCACACCCTTAGGGGACTCGCTCGAGAATATTCTTGCTCTTCCACTACTCGGAAGAAAATTACACGTCTTCTTCCACTACCCGACAACCCTAATGGGAGGGGTTTTAATGCTACTCGGAAGTGTGCTTATCATCTTGGGAGCACTGGACATGATACTCAAGATTGTTGGGCCTTGAAACACAAGATCCAAGATTTAATAGACAACGGTGAGATCGTGGTCACCAAACCGAGATCAACCTCATGTGCAAGACAACCCTCTTCCTCAACACAAAGAAGAAGAGGTCAACATGATTAGTTGGAGCACTTTGGCGAGAGTTCCGGTTTTAATGGTGAATCATCCCGAACCATCAAAGATGGTGTTGACAGATGGGATTATGCAAAGTTCAATTTACTATGGAGCGAAAGATGAAAGCTCTTTGCAAGCAAATTGAGCAATTGGCGAATCGGTGACACACCGACATCAAGTCACACGCCAATTAATCGACCGAGAAGCATGCTTATCTCCTTCCTTTTGTTATGAATGCTCCACCATCACCCTCAGAAAGCGAAGCTATGGAGGATAAGGTTATAAAGAGAGCAAATGCTAAAGCCCATCTGGATTTTGCCAATCAGAGGGAATTTACCTATCTGGGCCAGTCTATGGAGGAGATATTTCAAATGCTGATCAATAAAGGAAGAATTACCTCCCTTCTACCTCCAATCCAATCCCCGTTCAAGACGGTTCAACTCCGATGGAGTATGTCAATATCATTCACATTCTCGCGGTCACAGCACAGAAGAATGCTGGGCACTCCGCCATCTCATTCAAAATCTCATTGACAGCGGTGTCCTGTTGCTAGCAGACAATGACACTGTACAACTTGAGAGTGAGAATACATGTCCTACCAAATGGAAGGGATCAGTAGCAGTTATATCCATTGAGGATGATGAGACTGTCAAAGCATTTCTCATACAAACAATTCAACTCAAAGGAGCTGATAATCCTTTGAAAGTGGCTGCACCAGAGCCAATTTCTTTGCCTTTCAGACCACAATATCTTTTTGTCAGCTTACAAAAAGTTCCATGGAATTATAGTGAAGCTGAAGGATCCACGTCTCATACTACTGCTACAGTGTCGAAGGAAAATCCACTATATCTTCCTCAGAGGGTGATAAATCCTACCTTCAAAGCAAAGGGGAAGATTCCCATGGAGAAGATTGAAAAATTCCTCCGCACTATGGGTCATAATGAAGCCAAGGTGGTTTTAAGCTTAAGAGAAGCTCCACATCAGATATCAATACTGGACTTGGTTTTCTCTTCCGAGGATCACTGGAAGATCTTTTTGAAGGTTTTAGAAGAAGACTATTTACGAAAATCAGTGGATGTGGAAAAATTTCAACATATGGTTGATCACATTTTCAACAACAATGTGATATCCTTCACTGATGATGACATACCACCTGAAGGGACCGGTCATTGCAAGCCATTGCATATTACAGTTTTGTCCTCCGGGTATATGCTAGCTAGAGTTTTGATAGATGGAGGTTCGTCTCTAAATATCTATCCTTATGCCACCTTGGTAAAGATGAATGTCAATCTCAAACGAATCCAAAGCAGCCATACGGTTATCAAAGCTTTTGATGGATCCTGACGAAATTTCGTCGGAAATATTGAGCTGCCAATTGAGATTTGTCCAAATACATTCAATGTATCCTTCCACGTCCTCAGGATAGATTTAGGATACAACCTGCTATTGGGGAGACCATGGATACACATGGCTGGAGCCGTTCCCTTCACATTACATCAACAACTCAAATACATTGTCAATAACATGATCTAGTCACTTTATCATTCGAGCCAAAATGAATGTCACGAACAAGGAGATCTACAATCATCGACTTGAACTCAGAAGTTGAGCCGGCCAATTTTCATACCTTGGAAGTGAGTAACATACAATACCAACCTATTGGAGCACCACTTCCCATACCCAAGATTTCTGCCGAGGTTATGTCGGTCACTCAAGAAATGATGCCATTGGGTCATCATCCTAGACAAGGGCTTGATAAAAATTAGCAGGGTATTAAGCACCCTATTCAAGTGTCGATCAAATTGGAACAAAATAGGACTAGGCTATTCTTACGCGATTCGATCATAGGAATCCTCATAAGCATAAGGGGTTCCTCGAAGCTTCCGCCACACGATGATTTTCTCACATTTACCCTGTGAGATACATCTGATCTCGAGTAAAGGTGCCGACCCATGTTATTATGGCTATCTTTGTTTCCCAAACCAGTACCATTCAAAGCAAAAGAGGTGCTGATTCCCGATCCGAAAGTGGAAGAAAGGGAGCGGAAATGTAAACATGACATCGCCTTGATGATGTCAGGCATACGCATCATTGTTCATGATGAACATACAAAACAGATATACCCCGGGCGATGATTGCCCGGATGTCATGGTTATCATTCGGGAGAAGGAGGACAATGACAACCCCCTCCATCACTGCGATCCATCGGGACTTTGCCCTCGACAATTGGAGCAGCACTCCATGCATTGGTCGACGAGGGTAAAACGGGCATAAAATCCCTCTGCCCTGTAGATAACTTTAATTGCTTGCTTTTCTATACAGTATTAGTAGTTATTTTATCAATACATGCTAACACTTTTGTATGATTAAACGGTTTCATATATTAAGTGAAAACATCTTTTGATTTCAGGACTCTGAATTTAGATGTGCCTGTACTTGCTGATGAGGTGCCTTCTCTCCACAAGGTTGTAACTTTGATGCAAAGTTGGACTCGGACTTGATGGAAATCTGAGAGGACATTGAGACACCTCAGGAGATTAAGGAATGGGTCGCAGACAAACCTAAACCCAACCTTGACCAAACCACTTCTTTCAATCTTGGAACCTTAGAAAACCCTAAGTTAATCCAGATTGGTTCAGAACTCACCCCAAACCAATGAAATGACATGGTTGCACTATTAACCCAATTCCAGGATGTGTTTGCATGGTCTCATGAAGACATGGTGGGTTTGTTCACTGACATTGTTCTTCATCGCCTTCCCATTAAAGAAGGATTCAAGTCAGTCAGGCAGAAGCTCAGCCGATTGAAACCTGAGTGGAGTTTAAAGGTTAAAGAAGAAATTGTGAAATAATTTTAAGCTGGCATTATCATGGTGTCTACATATCCAGAGTGGATATCCAACATTGTTCCCGTGCCTAAACCAGGAGGAAAGGTGTGAGTTTGCGTGGATTACTGGGATTTGAACAAAGCTTGCCTTAAAGATAGCTTTCCGTGCCCTTTATCCACATTCTCATTGATAATACTTGCTCGATCGACATGTACTCCTTTGCGGATTTTTCTTTGGGGTACCATCAGTTATGGTTCTTTGAGGAAGATCGTGAGAAAAAGCTTTCTTTCATCACGCCTTGGGGAACCTTTTCCTACAGAGCGGTTGTCATTCGGCCTCATCAATCATGCTGGGCAACCTACCGGTGAGCTATGATGGCTCTTTTCCACGATTTAATGCACAAGGAGATAGAGATCTATGTGGATGACATCATTGTCAAATCCGAAGGAGGAAGACCATTTAGACCATCTCGAAAAGCTATTCAACGGGTTTGCGTAAAGTACTGACTTGAAGTTGAATCCGACCCAAGTCGCCTTTGGTGTTAAATCGAAGCAAGTTGCTAGGTTTCTAATCGACCACAAAGGGATTGAACTGGATCCTACCAAAATCCGAGGCCATCGAGGAAATGCCCATTCCTCGAGACGAGAAGAAAATCACGAGGATTTTTGGGAAGAATCAACTTCATTAGCGGTTTTATCTCTCGACTCACGACAACTTGTGAGCCCATCTTCAAGTTGTTAAGGAAGAACTCCTCCATGAAATGGAGCGATGAGTGTCAAAAAGCCTTCCTTACCATTAAAGAAGCGGTTGGTTAACGCTCTATTTTGGTACCACCCGAGGATGATGTTCCCCTATTCATGTACTGTCCATTAATGACAATGCCATGGGCTGCATCTTTGGGGCAAAAAAAAGACGATAGAGGCGAGAGCGAGCTATCTATTACCTCGGCAAAAGATTGACATCGGTGAACACAAGTACCTCTCGATTGAGAAAACTTGTTGTGCTTTAGCATGGGCTTCCATGAGGTTACAACATTACCTCCATGGTCACACAACCCATCTCATATCCGCGTGGATCCTCTCAAGTATGTGTTCGATAAGCCCATCTTGAATTGTCGATTGTCCGGATGGCGATTGATCCTACAACAATTTGACATCGTCTACGTGACGTAAAAATGTTTGTCAAAGGTCGAGGAATTGCGGATCAATTGGCCGCACTTGCACTGTGAGGGATTACAAACCACTTGAAACATACTTCCCGATGAAGGGGTAATGGCGATTCAACAATACCATCGATGCGATACATGCCATACATGGAAAATGTATTTTGATGGGTATTTAACACGAAGGCTCTGGAGGCTGGCGCGTTCTAATATCCGATGCGGGGGAAGCGATATCCGTCGTAGTTAAATTGCATTTATCGGCACCAACAACACACGGTGAGTATGAAGGTTTGTATCATGGGGCTAAAACTTTCCCGTTCAATGGGCATCGGTGGTTAAGCTGTCTTTGGGGATTCCAATTGGTAATCAAACAATCCACGAGAATCTATCAAACCAAAAATTACATTTACTTTGCCTTACCATCGGCAAGTTTCTGAGATGGCTTTGGAGTTCAAAGAAATCTCCTTTCTACACATTCCTCGTAATAGGAATGATTTTGCGGATCTTGTAGCAAGCAACGTTGGCCTCCTTGATTCACATACGACAAGGAAAACATGCCAAAGCATCACATTTGCCTGAAAAGGCCCCGACTTATGGGAACTATGTTGGAGAAGTATCGGATGAGCTACCTCCCATCCACAACCCTTGGTATCAACATATCAAGGAATATCTGCGAGATGGATCTACACCGTGAGAGGCGAGCTTTGACGAAGAAGGCGGATCCATCGACTTGCTTTGTGAAATTCTACACTGAGGAGATGCACTCTACAAAGAGATGCGAGATTAGGTCTCCTCGGATGTCCGGACAAAGACCAAGCTCGAGGCTCATGGATGAGATCCATGGTGGAGTATGTGGCCCACATGGCGGACCCCTACTTGTCAAAAAATCCTCCTCGAGCAGGGCATTATTGGCTTACGCTCAAAGTGGTATTTGTGATGATCACGTCGAGAGGTGCTATCGATGCCAAATTCATGGGAATGCTATCCACGCCCCTCGAGGAACTCCACAATATGAGTTCGCCATGGCCCTTCTCGATGTGGGGAATGGGCGTGATCGGGCCCATCGAGCCCAAAGTCGATAATGGACATCGATTCATATTCACCATGATCGACTACTTCACCAAATGGGTAGAAGCGCCTCCTTCCCGAGGGTTACCAAAGAAGTCATCATTGCTTTCATCGAAATAATGTGTATGCATCGATATGGACAACGGAGGTCATTGTGTGTAGAACAATGCTAAGAACCTCAACAACAAAATGATGGAGGAGTTATGCGTAAAATTCCACATCAAACACCTGAACTCCGTCATCTACCATCCAAAGATGAATGGTGTTGTTGAAGCGGCTAATAAAAACATCAAAAAGATCATGCATAAAATGTTCGTCAATCATAAAGGATGGCCTGACCTCTTGCCTCTAACTTTATTAGCCTACAGAACTTCAATGCGTACTTCCACTGGGGCAACCCCCTACTCATTAGCCTATGAGATGGAAGTAGTGCTCCCTATAGAGGTGGAAATGGAATCCCTCAGAGTATTGATGGATGCTCAGTTGGATGAAGATCAATGGGTACAAGACAGGTATCACCAATTGTCTCTAATAGACGAAAGGCGAACCGCGAGCTATCTTCCATAGTGGATTATATCGACAAAAGGATCGCATGCGATCCTACAATGAAAAAAAATTCGACTATGGCGATTCAAACAACATGACTTGGTTTTGAAAAAGATCATTGACAACCAAGATCGATCTAAGGAAAATTTGCTCCCTAAGCGGGAAGGCCCATTTGTTGTCGAGGAGGTATTGACGGAGGTGCTCTCAGACTACAGGAAATGGATGGCGATGAATTTCCATAGCTTATCAACTCGGACACCGTGAAATGGTACTATATCTGAAGTTACCATCAAACAAACATCCTGGTATTGATCATCCAATCACCAGTCATTCCGGTTTTGAACCTCTCTTTTACAAACTCTTTTGCCCTCGAGAAACATACACTTCAACCCATTTCACCTGGTTTCACCTCATTTCAAACCTTTCATACAATTTTCACACAGTTTATCCTGAAGATGGGATTGAACTTTTCACACTTGTAGTTTATCCACGAAGGCGGGATTAAACTTTTTCCACACTGCAGTTTGTCCCCATTATGGGATCAAACTTTCTTCTCCCATGATATAGCTGCACATGGGATTCACACACTTCTCTTTGGTTTGTGATTAGTCACGAGGGGCGAACTACGTCGACCTGATCTCCCTGATACACGGGAGTACGTAGGCAAACATATTATATATGGCCCAATCACAATAAATAAAAAAGCAACAAAAACATTTCTGCCCTTTCTCTACAAAAACAAAAACAACAAAAATACTTCTACACCCTTCTTCATCAATAAAGCTTCTACACCCATCTGCCTTTCATATTCAGCGTTGAACCTCTTACACGAGTTTGAACTACGCAGACTTGATCTCCTCTTCAATAGGAGTACGTAGGAAGCCATTTATGGTTCAGTCTAACCCCTACCAGAACAAAAATGCTTGTCACACGATCTTTGGGATCAACCTTGATCTACCACATTTCATCGACTTGGACCAAGGGATGGAATTACCCAACCTCTCTCACAAATAGGAGATTCGGTGACCATCTAAGCTGCGGTTGTGCCTCAAAGAAGAACACCAATCCATAAGAGATGGAATTAACTAGGTTTCTCACAAATAGAAGTACTGGCGACCATCTGTGGTGCAGTCAATCTCAGAGAGGAAAAGCCACCCTCCTCTCCACATTTCCATACAGATACCAGTCCCAAGACACCAAAGATGGTAGGGATACATACAGATCAATGATCCGTTCTGAGAGATCCTGCGATGGCTCAATGTCCACATGTGAGACCCCGAATTTTATGAAATGAAAGTATTCAATTTTCTTATAATTATTATATTTAGTAAATGGTTAAATTGATAAATATTAAAGTTAAGGGTGTTATTTGAAAATTTTGCAAAGTATGAAAGTTGTTATAAAATATTCGTTGTGTTGGGGAATATTCGATTGGTCGAGGAATATTCGTTTTAACAGGGAATATTCATACGACGGCATAATCATTGGTGGACCCCACAACGGAAGTATTGTCGTAGTTAGAAAAGCGACGTAATTATCTTTTATAAAAATAACGGTGAAAGTGTTACTGTTAAAAGCGTTGAACTACTTTCGATAGTAAAAGTGCAATGTACGGCGTGGTTGCATAGTAGCACACGATATTAATTATTGATGCTTACGTAAAGTCACTCGATTATACTCAATTATTGCTCTGAAGAATTCTTTGCATCATATCTCTCTCGTATTATTGATTCAATTATTGTCACAAATATCATCTGCATAATATGTTATATTATTAAATCAATAATTGAGATGGAAAAGTTATTCATATTCTTATTTGCAATATTGACAATGTCTAGAAGTTCTGTCAATGAGAGGTTTGGTCACCTAATTGCGCGTCAATAACGAGAAATCCTTATCAAAAAGCCCCCTCTTTCCTGGGAACGACTTGGTTGTTAAATATTGTGAGTTATAATATTAATGATGAATGTTATTAAAAATTGAATTTGAGTTTGGAGTTGAATTTGGAGACGCAGACGTGATATTTGAGTTCAGAACGATGAAATTAGTAGAAATAGACTATAAACACAAAATTTGTCGGGGTTGACTTTTTGGTCAAAAAAGTCAACAGTTGACTTTTTTGGAAAAAGTCAAAACTTCGAAATTTCAAAAATGAAATTGTTGAGAAAAATATTTCCATTGTGTTTGGATTACTAGTGTTAGTGGAAATCGACATTTATTTCGATAGTAATTGATGTCTGGAAGTTATATTGACCAACCGGGTAATTAATCGGGTAAATGAGCAATTAATTGCTATTAATTCACATGATTATAACTATTTATTCACATGTGAGTACTATTGATTCACATTCTTGTACTATTAGGGGAGTTGGTGCAAGATTGATAATACTTGCATGACTTAGTTAAAAATAGAGGTATAGATGGAGGTACTATACTGTAATTCGTATTTTCACATGATTATAACAATTGATTCACATGATTAAACTATTGATTCACATTATTTACTATTAGGGGAGGTGGTGCAAGTTTGATAATACTTGCAGGACTAAATTAAAAATGAAAAAAAAGAGAGGAATGTATTATACTGTAATATTTTGAGCCCCAAAACGTGCAATTATCTAAACTATATTTTCCTATAAATAGAAGCTCATTCTTTCTTCATTTCTCACCAATTCACTAAAGCTATAAAGCAATTATTATAGAGAAAAATTATAAAGAGAAAGAAGAAGAGAAGTCTGCTACCTCACTATTCCAAAGATCAGCTTTTCTTCTAAGGTAAGGGATATTGTTATTATAGTAAGGGGTATTATTCTTTTCGTATTCATAAAGAGAGTTATTTTCTTTCAATACTCATAAGGGTTGTTATTCCATTCTTTTATTATTACATTGGGAATAACTTTATCTGCAATGCGCCTATCGCATGCATGGTGAATTCTTCTTGTTATTCCATTCTTTATTATTACATTGAATAACTGCGTGTGCATGCGATTTATCACATGCCCGCAGTGAATTTTGTTGTTATTCTATTCTTTATTATTACATTTGGAATATCCTATCTGCGTCATGCGGATTCGCACGATGACTGGTTCCATTCTTTTATTATTATGTTAGAATATCTTGTTTGCATGCGGATTACGCATTGACTTCGATTCCATTCTTTATTATTCATTTGGGAATAACTTTTGTCTGTGGTGGTCTATCGCATGCATGGTGAATTCTCTATTATTCCATTATTTATTATTACATTGGAATAACTTTTGTCTATGTGGATTACCACATGCATGGTGAATGATCCTTCGTATTCATTTCTTATTAAATTATGGAAATGATCTGTCTACGTGGATTACTGCATGGCGGACAAAAATCCATTTGCAGTTTCGTAATTTTTCTGACCCTCAAAAATTCTAGAAAAATTTGAAATGATAAATTGATAAGTTTTCTAGATTGTGTCCAAAAATGGCAATTTTTGGATGTATAGATTAGGAGTTATGAATTTTATGGGAAAAGACTATTTTAAAAGTAAACCCTTATAACTACTTGTGGTTAACTCCAAAATTGGTAAAATATTTATTGAGAGTACATATATATAACAGGAGTATACCCTGTAAATTTCGGAATTTTTGGACAAAAGTACAATTTATGATAAATGTCTAAATATTCGGCAATTTTGGCCATATGAAAAATAGTAAATGAATTTTAAAAATTTCGAGAAAAATATATGTTCAATATGGGACTATATTTTGCTAAATCCTAGAAAAGAAATATTTTTGGGATTGATTTGGTATTTTTCATGAAAATGAACTAGTTATGAGTAAATGAATTAAATATGTTATGTGAAGTAACAAAATTAGAAAATAGGATTTTATGGCTTGGGAATCCTATATAAGGTATATGCAGATTTTTGATTAGGGATTTGATCATTGGTGATGAAATCTTATGAGTATGGCATTTTTGAATGATTAAATGCATTATTTGGTAAAGTGTAAACAATTAAAATAAATTGTTTATAAGTTTAAGAAGTGATTAAAATATTGTTATAATATTAATAATATTAGATTATGAGTTTATTAAGTGAATGATAATATCTGGATAAATTTAAAGTCTTTAATATTTATCCTTGATTTCGTTTGATTAATGTTTATATCATTGTCATCATCCTCATGCTTATATTATGATGAAAGTCATCTTTGGCTTACGTGTAAAGATGGACTGTTGATTATTGATTTTACAATTGTATATCTTTGGCTTACGTGCAAAGATGGACTGTTGATTATTGGTTTTATAGTTGTATATCTTTGGCTTACGTGCAAAGATGGACTGTTGATTATTGATTTTACAATTGTATATCTTTGGCTTACGTGCATTGAGGGACAGTTGTTGGTATGATTATAACCAGGAATTATTCGGTATAATCATGACCATTGTTGAAAACACGAATATCCTTGGCTGTCGTGTAGGGATGATTCAATGATGTGGATTATTTATTAAGCTGAGTCTTAGCGATAACATATTGATAATACACTTTTAATTCGTAGAAGATAGTAGATATCATGCTCTACTTGACTCTTCTATAATACAGTTGTATGTCTTTGGCCTGTAGTGCAAAAATGAATTGTTAATGAATATCTTTGGTCGTAGTGCAAAGATGAATTTATTAGTATGATTATGAGCAGGAATTGTGATTTGATATAACTATGATTTTTGATGTTTCAGGTGAAGATAGGTGATGAAAATTATCTTCGTCCTGGGTGCGAAGAGGAATTTAGAATCACAATTATGATTATGAGTTATTCATATGATTGTGGACATGAATTGTTGATTGATGTTACAGGGATAAAACATTATTGGTGGACTTTTAACATGGAGAAGATAATAGATCTGATGGTCTATTTGACTCTTCTAATGGATTGCTTGCTCGTTCATTTAACTGACTATGGTTGAAAAGTTTTATCATCTACCATATGTTCTAAATCTCTGATTTTTTACTGATGAAGTCTATTGATGATGTAAATTATCTTTAGTCATAATATTCTTTACTGGGATAGTTGTGCTCACCCTTTTTGCTTCACAGTTCCTTTCAGGTAATAAGAGTGTAGCTGGGTTGGCGGGGTATGAGGAGAATAGAACGGTGGTCTATAGCTGTTGAGGTTCTCCTTAAATAGTATGGAAATTAGTTTATTGAGAACTTTAGATAAGTGTGTCGTATTGTATACGTCATTTGATATTTAATTTTGGTGAACCGAATAGGGTGAGGTGAACCCAACTTTGGAAGGGTGTTTTGCCACTATCATACAAGATGTCTAATGACATACAACCTCGTGTTATCATAAGACAGGATTGTGCACATCCACTTGCTGAGTATATCTACGAGCACTACCTATATAATCTTGGAGTTTATTTAAAATATAATTTTCACTTGGAGACAACAGAGATAATTATATGCCAAGAGAAGACTCACCATTGGAAAGAAGATGATAACAATCTTCTTGTTTTTCTTTGGGGACTATTCGGTCAACCAAGGATAATTATGTGGACATATGATATCTATCATAACCTAGACGCATGGCCTTCCATGTACGAAGGTTTCCTTGAGCACTTCCCAAAGATTTTAATTTTTAAAACAGTTATGGACTGTACTTTTATGTAAGGTACCATTGTAAGGTTGTGGTCAAGGCACCATGATAGTTACATACATTTGTATTAAAACTCACAGTTTAACTGTGGTCATATTCTGCACGACAGTTCAACAGTTGTATAAATGAAGTTTATATTTGATTTTTATAGTATGAAATCTGGCGACTCAGAATGAGTCGTGTGGACCTATTTTGGGGGTGTCACACCACATGTCAAGGATAAGTTCAGAATGCATCAAGATCAAAGGCCCTGAAGAAACAGGCAAATATCAAGCAAGTATAAAGGCACAACTGAAAGGGAAGTAAATCAAAATATATTTCTCTGTCATATATAATACTGTTTTATATATTCATCTGTGATGTACATGAAAAAATGGCTAAGCTTGTCTGTGTAGGAAAGTACAAAGATATCTACGGATCTATGTGTATGCGGACTATCAGATCTAACATAGCATCCCTCTCTGAAGACGGAGGTAAAGTTGCAAGCTCCTGACCAATGGCATCTACACGAGCTAGCAGATCAGAGGCTAACTGCATGGTGACATGATGCTCATATATGTATACACTCATATCAGCAAGGATGCCAGTCGTATGGGATCTAACTGAAGTACTGTCTGCAATGGCCACATCCCTAGCAGATAGGGGGGCATCCCGCTCCACAATCAATACATCCCTGGCTGATCTACCCTCATCCCTCTCTAACAGAGCGACGTCTCTCCCGTCAAGAGCTGTCAACATCGCGGCCCTAGCCTAATCTCTCTTATAGGTCATCAGATGTAAGCTCTACTCCAAATGTTATGCTAAATACTGAGTAACAGTGGCACTCGGGGTGGGAGAATCCATCACAAATGTCTTTGGCGGCCAGATCCAAGTCCTCCTCGATGGGAATGTCGGCCTCCTCTATAGGCTCTCATCGTCGGAATCAATATCCTGCACTGTGGATACTACCATAGCCGATGCAGTCTCTGTCTCCATCCATGCTGAATACTCTGCAGAATAACCCGGATGACTGACAGAAAACTCAGCTAGCTCTCGCTAATCCCAACAGGCATACAACATGGATCTGTCCGCTGATGATAAGTGGCGAGAAGCGAAGTGCTGAATCACCGCCCCCTCATATGGGTGGAAGTCTTGAAACTGGTCAAACTGACACATCACGGCCAGTGGGTGGTACGTGATCATCCCTCTCAAACCATCTAGAGGTAGATAATCCATGCCCGAAGCATGAGTAATGAAGCTGTAGGGTGAACTAAGCCTTGTACACGGCAGTATAGCAAACGGATCTCCAATCCCTGCTAGGAAAGCTGACCAAGACGCAGCATCTGTACACTCCGTAGGCTGAAAGAAGTACGACATAGCTATATCATGGGTGAAACAATATCCATGCCGTCTGAATGTCCCAATCGGTCTCAAGTGTGACATAAACCACACATACAGCATGGCCGAGCTGCCTGTGAACACTCATGCTGGATAAGTGCAACAATATGTGGTTGACCTCAGAGTCTCTGCCATAATCATCGGTATAATGGTGTGACCCTCCCTGAGAGCTCTCACTACCATAATGACGCCAAGGTCCAACTCATCCATGTACCGTGGCTTGTAGACGTATGACAATACACACAGTAGCAGTACATCTACTCTGGCCAAACGCAATAGTCCTCCGGTGTGGTGAAATCCCCGGAATGTTGTGCATAACTATCCTCAGAGCCAAATTTGTCAAACAAAAAACGATGGGATATCACGTGGCCGGATGTAATCTCGTCATGTACCACTCTACGCCTCAATCCAGTGAGGGTCATGAACTGTCTACTCATGTCTCCGATCGCCATGTACACGCAAGGTCCATCTAACAATGACAAAGATCGCCAACCGTGCATACTCCTCCGTAGTAGAGTCAACTCCACAGGTCCCGAATCGGAAAACCTGTCTCTCCGGTACCCAATGCTCTAGCATACCCTCCACAAATCCTGGGGGAACCTGAAACATCAACAGGGTCATAGTATGTTTCAACAAATCATCTACGGTCACCCTGTCTGGTGGTGACATACTATCATACCATGTGCGCATACCAGATGCCACCAAAAATGGTGGGGTATGATCAATACGGCTAACTGTCGAAGAAGACATCTGTACGGGCCGTGTCATAAGACCATCCAGGGGTTAATGTTGAGTATTTCTGGACATACATATATATGCATAACATAACAACATGCATGATACAATAGATGGCAATATGATATAGGGAATGGAAAACTGTACATACATTCCTAAGTATATCATCATCTAATACATCTCTATACAGCTAAAATACAGGGAAATGGGGAAAAGCTACCCAACATCTCAACAGAGGCCTATCAAAAGATATATCAAGAATGGGGCGAAGCTACCAAGCAGCTAACAGAGGCCTATCAAAAGAGATAACGAGAAAATACATCAGAAGGAGTCAATGGTATCGATGTCTACATCATCAATCCTGTCCACCTGATGTAACTCCTCCTGAGTCACTGGATCTCTATCTACAGGGATGTCAGGCCTATACAAGGGAGGATCTGCACCGGCAAAACCATATGGGTCACCTGAGGGGCCAGCGCCAGAGCTGGAAGGATTAAAAGTATCTGTCTCTGAAGGATCTCTGCCCAAATACCGGATAAAGAAATGCGCCCAGTCTAACTGCTGGGTCAAACTGTCAATCTGTGTCACGTGAGTTGGATCTCTGACACAGGCTAGCCAATCCGCCATCATCACGGATCCTGGAACCAAACCATATCCCCCATAAACTGTGTGGCGCGGGTCTGAGCTCCAATGGTACGAGGGAACCACCAATGCTGGAATATCTCTTGAGTGCAGGGACCCTCTGACAATGTGAAACTGTCAACCCCCAACAATGGGATATCAATGACGGGTGACTGCGAAACATGCCATTAACGCCTGGTAGGAGGCAAGATCGGCATGCGAATCTCTCCTGTAGTGCTCTTGATAGCACGCTCTCCTAAATAGAGCTCCCATCCTCCATCTGTGAAGAGAGGAATCCTACGGGTGGAAATAACGTACTCAACTCCAGTCGGGTACCCATCCTCAAATCCAACACTCAAGTGCTCCCCAGAATAGGGAACCCATGTGATGACATCCGCTGTCAACAACTCCAGCTGTAGGAGGCAATGAGTGAAACCCTCAGCTACAGGGACCTCCGCCAGTATGGAATGATGCCATCTCTGTCCTCGTAGATAGGTGTCTAAACTTAACACGCTCACAGGACGCAAATATGGAAGCCTCTTATAGGCCCAAAACTTCCAACACAAAGGCAAACATCTGCTATCAGTCAACGCTCTTAACCTATACATGGGAAAAGATTAGAGAAATGCTCACCAGCAAAAATGGGTAGAATCCTAACCAAGCCTCGGTCAAGCCCTGCGACCGCATGCATATTCCCCTGAGGAAGTAGGCAAAGGTGTAGGAACCCCAATCATAGTCTCCTATATGGTCCACGTGTTGAGTGGCGCTGATCAAAGCGAAGGACATCGTAGAAGAGTTATCTGCTATAAAGCAGCCCCTAATGATCATCAGGAACAATCACCAGAAAATGCGATCCCTGACTCTCACATCATCGGGTATAGGGTCACTCAACAGCCCGCTCATAGCATCTACGCTCAAAAGACACAGACGCATCTGGTCCACGCCCGAAAGCGCCCACGGAACTCCCAACAAGGATCTGACGGCAGTAGGGGTAATATCCACCGTACAAGGCACTGGATCCCCTCCAAACTCCATACCTATGATAAATCGACAATCCATCGACGTCATCATCACTTCACACCAAAAGAAATGGAGTGACCGAAGTGCAGGTGAAACCACCGCCGATACAATTCCCTAAGGTAACCCTGAGGACACGGCGAGGAAGAATGGAAAAGAACGTCCCAAATCCCCAGCCATGTACAATCTCTCTATAGTCATCATGCAAAGCCTGATACATAAAGTGGATGCTAAACCAGTTCCCTTGTGGCTGTGTAAAGCCAGGAACCTACATCAAATGCAGATCAACATCAGAACCCTTTGCTCCTCATCAATAGGAAACAAGGAAGATTAAGATCTAACTTCATACCTCGTTTGCGTGCAGGTAAACTGAAGGATGCTGACTCAAGTCACCCAGAAGATCTGGGTTCGCCACTTTAATACCTAGCAAATCCCTACGGGGATCACGTGCAGTAGGAGCAGGAACCTCAATCGGTACATCCTCCTCCTCATCCTCGACATCCGGCACTTCAAACCAGATATGACGTATCACCACCTCCTCCACCAAACGCATTTAGGTCATCTAATGAATCTGGTCGAGGTACTTCAGAAGCCCTCCTCCGTACACCAGAAGTGGTCCTGCGGGAACTACTCGGCTGATCCGGATCCATAATATCTGGATAACAAATCTCCAAATCACCTCAGAAAGGGTGTGGTAAATTCTTACCCGGAGCTTTTCAAAATGTATTTTATGATTACATGCATGCATGCATTATTTTAACATACATCTACAGTAGAGTTAAAAATGCATGACTACCCAATGCCTACGTTTTGGAAAAAAATTGCCATAGCCCCCTTTGTAAATGGGACTATCCACATGCACATAGGCATGACTAGGTGGCCATTCAGTAGCACACCTACCAATAGTCATATACATCCTAAATGCATTTAATACATCATAGTAAAAAAATCCATAAGTATAGTTTAATTACCAGGGTTATTTTACTTTTCTACCTTTACTCATTTGTCCTCAAATAGGATAAGAAATGACAGTAAAAGGTACCAATTTGACTCTTTCAAAAGTCAAATTTTTTTCACATCTTTATGTTCAGCATGGTTTAATATTAACATTTACTATGTTGAATATTTTTTATCATATCATATCAGCATGCATATTCACTACTATGTGTCTAAATACATTTTATGTGATAAGTCATTTTCCAACGGATAGAAACTGGAAAAGAATACATACATATGTTACCAGGACAGTGAAGAACGCTTGTACGGTGACAGAATATGCAGAAAGTTGCCCGAACTTAACAGGTCTGAAGAGAAGCTCTCAGATTTCCTTCGTCGCGCAGCTTAAAAATGACTTATGAAAGCAACTCGCAGGGAATACATACCCACGCTTGGGCGCAGTCCATCTGCAATACTTACAAAACACCCAAAGACACCCTATGTGGGTCTCACACCTCCGACTCGCTCCAGTTAGAATTGCAAAGGAGGTCCTACAAGCTTCAGACCCCACTACCTTTGATGGACTTCTGGATCTACTTCGGCGTGTGGCCATGTCATCACGATGAGAATATTCACGCTGGTGCTCTCTTCTTCTATTCTCAGGTATATGCTCTCTTGACCGGCTCCTCTGTCTGCCTCCATCACGACCTTGAGAATCGATAACCAGAAGTGCTTTCTTCGACACCTCAGGGGTTCTGCTCCTTGATCTCCTTCGCTCCTGAGGTCGTCCTCTAGAGACACGAATAGAATGCTCCGGCGCCTTTCTGACTCGCTGATGTACATCCTTACGCCTACTAAGCCTCTCAGATTGAACATGACTAGACGCCTCGTCCCTCAACTCTGCAATCTGAAGCATCTGTTCGGCTATATCTTCTCTTTGCTTTAGAAGAACATCCAAAGCTTTATCCGCTTCTTCTGCCATCCTTGCCAACTTGGCAGCTTTGTCATCTCAACCACTTCGGTGATGTGTCCTAGGCGGTGAACCTTCTACCCGCTTTTGGCCATGGTCACGATCCTTATCAACAACAAAGTTCAATCTTCTTCGGGCTTCACCATGGGCTCTCGAACGAGAACCCCCTGAATCATGCTTGGAAGCCGTACTCTCATGAGCACTTTTGGAAAGACCCAGACGATCCTTAACTGAAACACGAGGCAAGGATGAACTTACAGCCTCCGGCTGTCCCTCCGGTGTATTATCTCTACTTCTCACCATCTTCCGAAGTAGAACAAATGGGAACTTGTGATTGAAATCTCAAGAACACTAGAACACAGCCCTTCCTTCTAGCGCCAATGTTAACGCCAAGATCTTCTGCCATGTCCCAATCACGTAAGACGTCCTGATCCTGCACAATAAAGACGATCAACACCAAAAGCTCGCGGCCCGGCCGACCGGGATAACTCAAAGCGTGAGAGTCGAGACAAAGTATCACAAGGGTTAACAATGGAGGATAAAATATCTAGTGTATTGAGAGAGATAAAATTATCAGTTACCTTAATTTAGAAGGATTCCTTGCTATGATATACTTCCCGACCCAGTTCTGGTGCCTCCTACCATTGCGGAACCACGGTTCCCCAATGCGGTGACTTCTTGTGAAATGCAAATGCCACCTTTTTTGCCTTCGCTTATCCCATCGGCCGACTATAATCCCATCCACATTAATGATCTGCAGACTCTCAGTCAACAGCTATCCTTTTTCATCATTGCAAGTCAAAGATGCAGATATTAAAATATCCGATGGGTCGACCCACTGATTTGGCCCGATACAATAAAGACTTAGCAAGGATAATAGAATGATTAGGCCCAATAACTTTAGGACCCAATAGTGATGACCTAATGGACTAACCGAATAAGTAGGCCCAATCCATTCGACCCAATATGAAATATCATGACCCAACACTATTCATAAGGCAATTCTCGAAATTAAATTGCAAAATAACAAGCTGCTTTTAAGCCAACATTGAAAGCAGTGATAATGAATCAAACATTCAATCAGACAAAGTTTATATGAACAACACATTTATTATAGATTACATACATATACACTATACATAAGCCATCAAGATCTTTGAGCGAGAATAGCCAAACAAAATTTAGGAAAATCTATGAAACTATAAATTAGAAATGAAGATTTTCGAAATGATATTCTATTGAGAAACATATACATCAAATACCATGAATTTCGAAGATTACGAGTGTTTGTTGTCGAAGAAATACATAAGACCAATGGGAACAGATTACATATCAAATAACTTTGCGATCTCCAATACACCCTTCAAAGTTCCCAACAATGACCTTTTCTACTTCTATAGATAGAAGTAAAACAAAAGAGACAACGATGCCGAGATTGTAAGATAGCATAGAGGCAAATATTGTTCCCACCACCATTAGTCAACCAAACCAAATCAAGCAATGAACTTGATCAACAAAAAAACACAACGTGCCTCCTAATCTATTTGTGGTACAATTTTTTCTAGTTATGGTAATTTTCTAACATACAAAAAGTAGAATTCTTAGCACATTATGCCTAAAAATAAAAAAATAAAATGACTCCCCTATACCCACTACTAGGGGTGTTCATCGGTAAAAAACCGGCCCGAACCGAACCGAACCGAATACCGATAGTAGCCAATTTCATGAACCGAATCTCTGCATCGATTGAGCAAATTATATCGAATCCCAAGCGATCTGGGTTGGTACGCTTTTACCAAAAATTAATATAATTATTATTTTTATTATTATTTTATTATTTTTATTATTATTTTAATTATTATTATTATTTTTTTATTAATATTATTATTATTTTTATTATTATAATCATTATTTTATTATTATTATTAATAATAATAAAAATTAGAAAATCCGGATATATCTGGGTTCGGTTTAAATAAAAGCGAACCATAAAAACGTCGAATCAAACCAGGTATATACTAATTTTTTGTACTTAACCCTGAGGTTTTTTTTTTTATACCGAATCGAAGCCAGGTTCAAATCCAGGTCTGTCTTAAAATCGAAAAACCAAAAAATCGGTTGTTTTGAACACCCCTACCCACTACTACATTAACATTTACATCCCTAACATTGATTATGACATTTCAAGGGGACTCCGGACAGTTTCTGCCATTACTATTACTGTTTGTAGAATTCTGCAGTATTTTTTCTACCCAATCACCTTCATGTCTTGTTTTATGATAATTATGTGTTTAAATATATGTGTTTACGCGTGACTACTTTGGAAATTATAACAAACAGACATAAGTGTATGGGAGAATTAAGGGGTTAAATATATTTTTAGTCACTGAACTAAGGTCTGATTTATATTTTTTTACAATCAACTCATTAAATTCTCAATTTTTTATAAAAATAATTAAAACCATCAAACCAGTTAAGTTTTTAACGGCAAAATTACGTGAAAATGTCTACTCAAATTTTTTTGTACCGTGGAAGAGAAAGAAGGTTGAGCTGGAAAATTAATTAAATTAATCAAATAAAAATAATTCAAGAGCTTCTTCATTCTTCTTCCACTACATCACTTCCACCCATTCACCAACTGAACATCACCATCATTCTCCAAGCTATTTCATTTAATTAACTTTTCCTCTTCCATCATCATACATAATACATATAGATCTGTGAGAAATTCAAAAAAAAATTAATCCAAATTTTTTTTAATCTCTATCTGAAAGTATATATACACATATATACATATAGATCTGAGAGTCGTCTCATGTTTTCCCGTTGAAGAATTCGGAGCTTTGCGGAAGGCTACGATGAAGTTTGGTGCGGCAGAGGTGGCGGTTGTCTCATTTGAGGCGGCGATAAATTGAATAAGGAAGAATAGATCTAACGCCCGCTGCCCACTCCAACCTAGATCTGCTGCTCATTTCTATTGTACCTGTAAGGAACTGAAATTTGGATTCAGTTCTTAGCTCAGTCAATATACAAAAACAAGAGAAAGAAGAGTTAACTAAGAATGAAGAAAAGCAAGATCAGAAGGAAAGGAGACTGATATTGAGATAGACAAAGAGTAACAATTTTATTCCATACCTTCAACTGATTACAGCTAGCCCTTTTATACAAAAGAAAAGGAGAACAACAATAACCGACTCAATTTAGATCTAACAGATTACTGCTCTGCTACACCATTTATTAAAGCAAAAGACTATTATACCCTTATTGACTCATAACTGGACTTTCTAAATGAAACCAGCACTTCCTTACAATCCCTTCCCCTAATAAATTCCTTGCCCTCAAGGAAGAAAATGTGGGAACCGAGCATGAACATCAGACCAAAGCTCCCAAGTATCTTCAGAAGGAAGGGTATTAGACCACTGAATTAAAACTTCTACAACTGGTGCATTATTCTTCTTCACCAACCTTCGAGCAAGGACTGCTAGAGGCTCAACCACAAACTGCCCATGAACATCCACTGAAGGTAAAACCTGTGAAACTTTTGCAGCTGTACCAATTTTCTTTTTAAGCATTGAAACATGGAAAACAGGATGTATCTTAGCATGTACTGGAAGAAGCAACTTGTAAGCAACAGAACCAATTCGTTCAAGCACCTGAAATGGCCCATAGTACTTAGAATCCAACTTAGAATATCTAGACTGAGTCATAGAAAGTTGTTTGTATGGTCTAAGTCTTAAGTAAACCATATCTCCAATATTAAAATTTCTTTCCTGCCTATGTGCATCAGCATAAGTCTTAATTCTGTTCTGAGCTTGAATCAAATTATGTTTCAACAACTGTAACAATTGATTCTGAACAGTACTAAACTGTTTAGCAATAGGATCAAAAATTTGGCCAAACTGGTGGAAAGAGAGATGAGGAGCTGTATAACCATACAAGGCCTGAAATGGGGTTAACTGTGCACCACTGTGATAGTGGGTATTGTACCACCATTCAGCTAGAGATAACCACGCACTCCAAGACTTTGGTCATTGGCTACACATACATCTCAAATAAGCTTCTAAACATTGATTTAATCTCTCAGATTGGCCATCACTTTGAGGGTGATAGGCAGTGCTGAGCTTTAACTGAGTTCCCAAGGACTTGAACAAAGATTGCCAAAAATTCCCAATAAAAATCCTATCTCTATCGGAAACTATAGATGTAGGCAGCCCATGTAATTTATGTACATGTGTCATAAACACATCTGCTACATCTACAGCAGAATAAGGATGCTTCAAACCCAAAAAATGAGCGTACTTGGTAAGTCTATCAATCACCACTAAGATTGAATTATATACATGGGAATTAGGGAGTCCCTCAATAAAATTCATGGCAATATCCTTTCAAGGTGTATCAGGAACAGGTAAAGGCTGCAAAGAACCCAGTGTGGTAATCGGTCTCATGCTTGTTCAACTGACAAACTTCACATTCTCTAACAAAAGAAATAATATCAGACCTTAAAGTAGGCCAAAAGAAATACTGGGATATTCTTTCAAAAGTTCCTCTCCTCCCAGAATGACCTCCCACAGGAGAACTATGAAATTCCTGTAAAAGCTTCACTTTTAATGCAGCAGAGTTCCCTACTAACAACTTCCCTTTATACCTCAATCTGCCATTAATAAAAGAATAGTCAGGAACTGAGTGGGAATCTACCACTAACTGAGAAATAATTTGTTGTAGTTCTACATCCTCAGCCCATGCAGTAGCCAATTCTTGAATCCATTGAGGAGTGACTGTAGAAAGAGCTAAACAATGTAAGCTCTCAGTTCCCAAATCAGAAGTATAACTCTGATGCAATCTAGATAATCCATCTGCAACTATATTTTCCTTTCCCTTATTATAACATATTTCATAATCCATTCCCATCAACTTAGTAATCCACCTTTGTTGATTAACAGTAGTAATTCTTTGATCCAATAAGTACTTTAAACTTTGGTGGTCAGTCCTAATAATAAACTTTTTTCCCAACAAGTAATGCCTCCACCTTTGAACAGAATACACCACAGCCATCAATTCTTTCTCATAAGTAGACAAACCTAAATGCCTTGTAGCAATAGCTTTACTAAGATAAGCTATAGGCCTATCCTTTTGCATCAACACAGCCCCAATACATGTTCCATAAGCATTAGTTTCCAAGACAAAAGGAAGGGTAAAATCAGGCATTGCTAAAGTAGGAGCAGCAACCATAGCTTGCTTCAGCTGAAAGAAAGTTGTCTTAGATTCAGGAGTCCAAATAAACTGATTTTTCTTAAGCATATCAGTGAGAGGCTTGCTTATCAATCGATAATGCCTGATGAACTTCCTATAATATCCTGTCAAGCCTAAAAATCCCCTCAACCCCTTGATACTAACAGGTTTAGGCCATTAAAGCATGCAACCTATTTTCTTAGGATCTGTAGAAACACCCTCAGGAGTGATGACATGTCCAAGGTATTGAACCCTTTGAGTGGCAAAAGCACACTTGGACATTTTGCATCTGACTTCTTTGCCCTTAACAACCCCAAAGTCACTTCTATGTGCTGTAAATGAGATTCATAAGTAGGACTATAAACCAAAATGTCATAAAAAAAAACTAGGATGAACTTCCTCAAATAAGAAGCAAACACAGTATTCATGAGGCTTTGAAAAGTGGATGGGGCATTCGTTAACCCAAAAGGCATTACTTTAAACTCATAGTGGCCAGAATGGGTTCTAAAAGCAGTTTTAGGTATATCAAGAGGATGAACCCTTATCTGATGATACCCAGATCATAAATCAAGTTTAGAATACCACTTAGCACCATGAAGTTCATCCAATAATTCATCTATGGCAGGTATGGGAAATTTGTCCTTGATAGTCACATCATTTAGAGCCCTATAATCAATACACCTTCTCCATGTGTTATCATGCTTCTTTACCAACAACACTGGAAAAGCAAATAGGCTACTATTATTTTGAATGACCCCAGACTGAAGTAAATCAGTAACAATCTTCTATATCTCTACTTTCTGAACATATGGATATCTATAGGGCCTTAAATTGATAGGCTAACTTCCTTCTTTTAAATTGATATGATGATCATGTGCCCTTTCAGGAGGTAGTCCCTTTGGTTTTGCAAAAACATCAGAAAAGGACTCCAACAATCTCATAAGCTTAGGACATTTAGCATTCTGTAAACTGCAATCCTTACACTCTGAAATCCCATACAAATAACCAAAAAACCCATGTGTTGAAGTCTGCTAGGTCTTTGTAAATTTTCCCGAATCCATAAGTTGGACCATAGGAGTAACATCCATACTGTCTCCTTGCACGGTCACTGATTTCCCTTCATGATTGAACTGGAACTGCAATTTATTAAAGTCAAAAGTTACTGGACTTACAATTTTTAACCACTGAACCCCAAGTACTGCATCCACCCCTCCTAATGGTAAAATCCTCATGTCAATGTGGTACTCCTTTCCTTGCATTTGCCACCTAAACTCAGAACAGACTTGGTTGCTTTGCAGTTTAAAGCCATCAGCCACAGAGACAGCCACTGCCTTAGTAGTATTTTCAATTCTGACCTTGAGTCTTTTTGCTGCTTGTGGATCTTAGAAATTACCAGTGCTTCCACTATTAATCAAGATACTAACTGTTTTTTGATTCACTATACCTTGTACCTTAACAGTTCTATCAGTATTATGACCTGATAAAGCGTGTAAGGTTATTTGCACATCATTGACCTGATCTTCTTGGACCAGTTTGTATAATTCTCTTTTTCCGAGTAGTTCTGGTTCATACACAATCTGTTCCTCTTGGTCTACACCAGTTTCCTCTTCCACAGAAGGCACCATCATAAACAAATGAGGTTGTTTACAAACATGACCCAACTCATAAGGTTCATCACAAGAAAAACATAATCATTTTCTCATCTTCTCCATTATTTGTTCCCTAGTTAAGTTCCTAATGGGTAGGAGTTTTTTTGTTTTAGGCACATGTACTTCTGCTATATTCTCTACCACATGAGCACCACTATTTCCTCCCACATTATTAACCCCTTTCTGCATTCCAGAAACTACAGAACTGCTCTTATTAACCAAATTTCCAAAGATAGTTTTAAAAGTAGATCTACTCCTTTTAATCCATGCTTCTAATTTAGCTTCTTCCACTCTTGCCAATCGAATTGCTTCCTTAAGAGTCTTAAACCCCAATTCTTGTATTCCCAACTGAATCTCCTCTCTTAAACCACCAACAAAACAATCGATAAAGAATTCCTCATTTAGTTGTGGATTTTAATCACACCTGAACCTTTTAGCTTTTCAAACTTTCCTCCGTAATCATCAACAAAGACTAGTTTGTTGCAATTTCTTAAGCTCATTCTGAGTTGATTTTAGCTTCTAGACTAAATCGAGCCAATAACTCCTCAATTAGGTCATTCCAGGTCAAATTAACAATACCTTCTACAAAACTTGAATACCAGATCTCAGCTTCTCCTTCAAGATGCATAGTAGACAAATATAATTTCTGATTTTCAGCGACATTATGATGTGAAAACAATTTATTACATTTCCTTATCCATGACCTAGGATCATTTCCATTAAATTTAGGGAATTCAAGTTTAATTGTTCTGAAAATTCCCTCACCATTAGTAACAAGAAGAGTTCCTCCTTCATAAGCACCTAGGATTGATCCAGATGTGTTTGGATTAGAGGATGAAGAGTTACTACCTGATGATTGTCCGTCCTTACCAGAAGAAGAAGTTGGTCCTTGTTTCTGGCCCTGAGCTGACATTATTGCCTCAAAACCTTTCAACATCTGTTCCAATTTCTCATCAAATCCTTTCTTCAGTAGTTCCATCGATGAATGCAGCTGGCTTTGCAATTCCTGTAGATTATTCTCAAGGTTAGTTAATCTCTGGTTGTTCGTTGCCATCACCATAAAATCGTCACAGCTTTGATACCAATTGTAAGGAACTGAAATCTGGATTCAGTTCTTAGCTCAGTCAATATACCAAAACAAGAGAAGGAAGAGTTAACTAAGAATGAAGAAAAGCAGGATTAGAAGGAAAGGAGACTGATATTGAAAGAGACGAAGAGTAACAATTCTATTCCATACCTTCAACTGATTACAGCTAGCCCTTTTATACAAAAGAAAAGGAGAACAACAATAACCGACTCAATTTAGATCTAACAGATTACTGCTCTGCTACACCATTTATTAAAGCAAAAGACTATTATACCCTTATTGACTCATGACTGGACTTTCTAAATGAAACCAGCACTTCCTTACAGTACCATGGTTATACTAGTGTTTTGATGCAATATGCAATTACACCGCCGCTTAACAATTTATACTCTTTTCATCTTTGGTCATAAATAATGGACAGATCTAAAATCAATTATTTCTAGTCACTGTGAATGATGTGTCCGATTTTCTGGAACTGTGCAATAGAAAAGTCGCCGCCATCCTACATCCTCATCTCCTCGCCTTTTTCTTGAAATAAACATTAATCTATCATTTTAGTGTGGTTTGAATTTTTTTATTTATTTCACTTACTGGTCTGAGTTTATTTCTAGATCTAATTTTTCCTTTGAATTTTTTGTTGGGGAAATTGTTTCTAAGTAAGTTCCCATGATTCAAAGGTTGGTATATACATATTTTTGTTTTTCTGTGATTAAGAGGCCAATGAAGATGGTATATTGGGAGAGCAGCAGAGCATGGTAAATTCTTTGTTTGGTAGTATTTCTACTATTTCCTTCTCACAGATCTGGTTTAGGCCATTGATATGGCAACAAAATACATTAACAAGTTATAAATGATTGTGATTTTGAAGGGTGGAAAGTTAGAGAGAAGAAGAAATTTAATATTTGCAACAACTATTGAGCTAGATTGTAATAAAGAAATTGAAATTATTTAAGATAATAATGGAGGATATTTAGATTCATGGGTTACTGGGTATTGATGAAGAATTTGAAGACTGAGCACGTATCGTGGGACAACAAATTCATGATTAATCAGAAGTGCATTCCAATTAGAATTATTTTTGTTCCGGTTCAATTTATTAGTTGATTCGGATACACAAGTTTTTAATTTGTATGGTGGGTCTGTTTGAATTGTATTATTAGTTTAGTTTGTTTAATTATTTTACTTTTAAGTTGTTTGTTTTATTATTTGTTAATTTATTTAATTATTTGTTATGTTTATTAATTTGGGATTTGTAAAAAAAAATTGATGTTTGAAGTGTTTTAATATTTCTTTCTTTTATATTTAAGTCTAGATTTAATGATTTCATAATATAAATAATAATTATATTAATTTTCAAAATAAAAATAATTAATTTTCAAAATTTTAGTTATTTTTTGAAGTTTGAATTTATTTTTAAGAATTTTAATTTTAAATTGTGCTTATTATGAAAATACTTATAAATAATGGTAAAGACATTACTCAAATTCAAAATTTACCCAATTTTTTTTTAATAATATGTAATATATCTGAATACAATAAAAGACAAATTTGTTAAAGAAAAAATACTAATAATTTTTCATTATTAATGTCGAGGGTAATATGACAATTTGCAAAAGTAGTTAAACTCATTACTTTCCAATGTGGCAACAAATAGGATGATAGCACATGAAGCAGTTGTCGTGGATGTTCATAGGATGTGTGACGTAATTTGTTGTTAAACACCAAAAACTAAAATATCAACATATTCAAGCACTTTAATTAGAAAATGTCCATTAATAATTTAATTTAAAATTCTTAATATTTGTATCACAATTATCCAAAAATATGTGCTAATTAAATTAAATTATTTGAATGAGATAGTCTTAATTTCAAATAAAACTATAATTAAAATGTATTATATTAAAAATGATAATTAAACATGCATACACACACACACACACACACACACATATATTATTCAGTAATTAAAATTTGATAACATATAATAGTAAATATATAATTTTATATATTTAGTCAACCCTAAAAACTTGTAGGTGTACTAATTGTTACTTAAAAAACTATAGGGGAGGTGAGTGTTATTATGGTTATCTAAATGGGATATCACTGTATTTTACTCAAAATTAAAATGACTCTTTTTGTATAATATAGAGAGTAATATTTTTAGAAGTTTCTTTTTTTATTTTCATAATTCTATCTTATATGAACATGAATTTTTTTATTATAAAATTAAGTTTATTGCATAACACTAGTCTCACACTTTATTAATGAGAAAAATAGACACAAAGATTAAAAATATCACTAGCCTATAGTATGTGTTCAGATTTAATGCGTCCAGGAGTTCTATTAAACTAGGCAAACTTATATTAATTGTTTAAATTGTGTTGAAATATTTTTGACTTAAAAAGCTAAAAAGTCACACTCTCACCTACATTGAAAAATTAATACATAAAATTATAAATTTTGAGAGTTTTAAAAATCACCAAAAATATTGTCTTATATAATATGAATCATTCAACTCAAATGGAGTCCTCAATACATTTATTATCACACTATTTCATTCAGAATAGTGAGGACTACTAATGCTATCATCTCGACCGCCACTCCGCTTCCCCACTAGTCCCTTTGCCACGCTCTCATTTCCTCAAAAGACAATGAAAGCAAAAGGATGAGCTCAACTAGCCCAAAGAAAAATATTATGACTAAGATAATGCGTAATAATTTATCGTTAGCCTTCAACAAAGTGTTAAACCGATAAAATATAACAAACATCAAGTTTAATCTGCAATGAAACAAGCAATCCATTAAAGAGTCAAGTAGAGCATAAAATCTACTATCTTCTATGATTTAAAAGGTTTTTCATCACTTTTATCACTGAGACTCAGCTTAATAAATAATCCACATCATCGAATCACCCCTGCACTACAGCCAAGGATATTCTTTAGTATCACGACCACAAATTATCCATGCACTACGCCCAAGGATATTCGTGTATTCATCAATGGTCATGATCATGCCAACAACTGTCCATCAATGCACTACGGGCCAATGAGGACTTTTACCACATCATTTGTAACATTACGGTCATGATTATACCGAATAATCCCTGGTCATAATCATACCAAGTCCATCTATGCACTACAGGCCACATATGACTTTCAACATAATATAAACACGAGGATGATGACAATGATATAAGAATTCAATAAAACAAGTTCAAGGATAAATTTTTAAAGATTTATAATTTAATTTATCCAGAAATCAATAACGTCCAAATTGTCAACATGATACTGCTTTGTGGAGTAAAATTCAAGAATAATATTGTACCAAAAATAATTTGGACCAAAAAATGAATCAATTTTTATCATGAATAGTACCCCGAGTGAATAGTACTCGAGTGAATAATACCCCATGAATAGTACTTTAGAATAGTAACCCCGTGAATAGTACTCCGGCATGAAAAAGTTAAAACTTATCAAGAATGCTCAGAATAATATTTTCATGAAAAGATACTGGATGAAGCGCAAATATCAAGGATATTCTACTAATTTCATGGAGTATAGAAGCCAAAATTTTAACAAAACGAGTATAGAATTTGAAATCTGAAATAAAATAATATTACTTACATACTACAAAGTATGGAAGAAAATATTATTCCAAGCGAATATTGAACAAAAATAACATCCCTTACCTTGAAAAGAAGAGTATTCCAACTGGTATAGCGGGGATATTCTTGAAGAAAACTTTCACTGTTTTCTACGCTCAAAGCTTTCTAAAACTCTAAAGAAATACGCTTAAGATTATAGAAGAAGAATTCTCTGATTCTGGTGTGATTTTCAATTCTAACTTAAGCGCCTATTTATAGGAAAATGCTAGAACGCCATAGAGAGACTAAATTAATAAAATAATATTTTATTTTATTTTTCCTTACATGCATGCCAACCATGACTATCAAGGCATGCCATTCTTGAAAAATTCTCAAAGACATGTTTTGATAAAAACAAAAGTGGGTCCCACCCATAATTTTAATAAAAAATATTTTAATTTCCAAACTTCAACAATTCATAATAAATAGCCCTTTATCAAAAAATATGAATTTTATGTCCATTCCACACGAAATCGAATTCTCTACAATTTTGTAGCTTTAAGTTTTTCCAAATTCCAAACAAAAAATATTCGAATTCTACAAACGGACGATTTTCAACACCTCATAAAATTCATAATAAATCATACGTTAATTTTAATTACTCAAAATTTGTGGACATATACTCAACTTTATATATATATAATATATCCAAAAATCACAACGATCCAACTATTTGATCAAAATTATCACTCACGCATATAGAGCTTTTAAGAACACTTGATTTGATTTTTTAATACCTCCAATCCGACAAAATACTGATAAAACACCTCAAAATTAATTCCTCCATTTATAACCACATAAAATAAATATTTTCCTATCCATCATTTATGTCCACATAAAATAAATATTTCTTTATCATATAAATTAATAATTAATTATTCACAAATAATATTACAGAATCACAATAATAACAACCAGGCCGTTCCCAGGAAAGAGGGGCTTTCCGATAAGGATTTCTCCTTACTCTGGCGCACAATTAGGTGACCAAACCTCTCCTCGACAGAACTTTCTAGACATTGCCAATAATGCTATCTAATAATATTATTCAAATAATATGAATTATTGATTTGATAATGGGAAATACAGTGCGTTGACAATTATTGAAACAACAATAATATAAAATATCAACGCAAAGAATTATTGAATCAATAAAATAAAATATTGAATAAAGAATTATTCCGAATAATTATTGAGTAAAGCCTTCTTCTTACGTAAGAATCAATAATTCAAAATATTGTGTAATAATCTGGTATCTATCTTGTCACAATGCACATATTATCGTATTTTAACCACCGGGTATTCTAAAGAGTTAATAAGAAAAACTCTACGCCGTTATTTATAAAACTCAAATTTGTCGCTTTTCTTCATCCGACGCTTATTCTTTTAGGGGTCCACAAATGATGATTACGCCATCATACGAATATTCTCCTCACGACAAAAGAATATTCCACGACCAAAATGAATATTCCCCAACAAAATGAGTATTTTATAACAACTTGCGTATTTTGCAAAATTTATAAATATTACCCACAACTATAACATTATATCAAATTCACTCCATAATATTCAAAAATGATATTTATAGAAAATTCATCTTTATTCATAAAAGTTGGGGTCTTACAACCTCCCCTTCTTATGAAATTTCACCCTCGAAATTAGGGTACATACCTGGTATGATGAAGAGGTGAGGATACCTTGATTTCATTTCAGATTCTAACTCCCAGGTCATTTCCTCAACATCGTGGTTTCTCCACAAAACTTTGACTTGAGGTATAACCTTGGAGCGTAAAATATGCTCCTTCTTATCCAAGATTTTAACAAGAACCTCTTCATACGTTAAATCTTCCGCTATTTCGTCCGGTTTCTAACTCAATAATGTGGTTCGGGTCTTTCACATATTTACGTAACATAGATATGTGAAAAATGTTATGAACACGAGACATACTTGGCGGTAAAAGCGAGTCTATAGCCACGCCCTACTCGATTCGAGGATTAAAAATGGGCCAATGAATCGAGGATTGAGCTTTCCTCTCTTTCCAAATCTCGTAACTCCTTTCCATGGAGCAACACGTAACAACACATGATCTCCAATATCAATTCCACGTCCTTTCGATGAAGATCAAGATAACTCTTTTGTCGATCTTGTGAGGTTTTTATACGTTGTCGGATCGTTTGAATCTTTTTTCAGTAGTCATACGCATATCAACTCCGGTCCCAACAACGTTGCTTCACCCACCTCATCCCAGCATACTGGAGAATGACACTTTCTTCCATACAACGCCTCGAATGGAGCCATGCCAATACTTGTTTGATAACTGTTGTTGTAGGAAAACTCCACCAATGGTAAGAACTTGTCCCAACTTCCTCAAGTCAAGGACACAGTAGTCTTAATAGATCTTCAAGAGTTTGAATAGTCCTCTCCGACCGCCCGTCCGCTTTGAGGATGATAAGTCAAACTAAATCATAAATCGTGCCCATAGCTTTTTGCAAACTAACCCAAAATCTTGAAGTGAATCTTGGGTCTCGATCGTAAACTATGGATACTAGCATACCATGCAATCTTACAATCTCGCTTATGTACATACGAAGCAAGACGTCAAGTGTATAAGTTTCTCGTATAGGTAAGAAATGAGCCGACTTGGTCAATCTATCAACAATGACCCAAATCGCATCTATGCCTTGAGAAACCTTGGGAAGACCGGTAATGAAATCCATGGTAATGTGCTCCCACTTCCATTCTGGAATTTCAAGTGGTTGCAATGGACCTTTTGGTACTTGATGCTCCGCCTTGACTCGTTGACAAGTTAAACACCTTGAGATAAACTCCGCGATCTCTCTCTTCATATTGCTCCACCAAAATGTATGTCGAAGATCATGATACATTTTGGTACTCCCAGGATGGATTGCAAACGGTGTTGTGCGCCTCCATCATGATTTTATACTTTAAATCGTGGTCGTTAGGAACACAAAGTCCGGAGTTGACTCAAGTATTCCTTCTTCATCGATTCTTGCTTCCTAAGATAAAGCACCTTCTTGCACTTTCTTCCTCATACGCATCGCCTCCGTGTCTGTAGCTTGAGCAACTTTTAACTTTATCGATTAAAGTTGGTTCTACTCAGTATATTTGCCATCATCACGTGGGTCCCCTGAGTCTTTAACTCTATCTCCATCCTTTGCAAGTCATATAAAATGGGCTTTTGCGTTGACAATATCGCACTTCGTACCGCGTATGATCTTCTTCTACTCAATGCGCCAACTACTACGTACGTTCGCTTTTCCCGGATGGTATTAGATGGTATGATCATAATCTTTCAATAGCTTCAAGCCAACGTCGTTGTCGCATGTTGAGTTCCTTTTGGTGTGAAGAAATATTTGAGGCTTTTATGATCCGTAAAGATCTCCACTTTCTCCCATACAAGTAATGCCTCCAAATCTTAAGTGCGAAAACAATGCCGCCAACTCTAGATCATGAGTAGGATAATTCCTCTCATATTCTTTGAGTTGTCGAGAGGCATAAAGCTTATGACTTTCCCATGTTGCATGAGAACACATCCTAACCCTTTGCCCAAAGCATCACTATAGATGACAAATCCCTCCGAGCCGAATGGTATTGTCGTAACAAAATAAATGAGTCTCCTCTTGAGTTCTTGAAAACTCTTCTCACATTCCACGCTCCAACCGAAATTTTGTATCTTTCCGAGTCACCGAAGTTAATGGAGTAGCGATTCAAGAAAACCCTTCTACGAATCTCCGATAATAACCAGCTAAGCCGAGAAAGCTACGTACTTTGGTCATTAATCGATTTAGGTTGTTCCCAACTTTGAATAGCTTCAATCTTTGTTTGGTCAATGATATTCCATGACTTGATACTACGTGCCCAAGGAATGCTACTTCCTCAAGCCAGAACTCGCATTTCTTCAACTTGGCATAAAGCTTGTTTTCACGAAGCTTTTGGAGTATCAGCCTCAAGTGTTGCTCATGATCTTCACGGCTTTTGGAATATATGAGGATGTCATCAATAAAGACGACCACAAAGTGATCCAAATATTCCTTGAATACTCGGTTCATCATATCCATGAAGGCGCAAGAGGAGCATTAGTCAATCCAAAAGACATGACTAGGAATTATAATGCCCGCATCGAAGTTCTGAAAGCCGTCTTTGGAATGTCATCGGTTCTAATCTTTAATTGATGATATCCGAAACGAAGATCGATCTTTGAAAAGAATTTGGCGCCTTGCAACTGGTCAAACAGGTCATCAATACGTGGCAATGGGTACCTATTTTTGATGGTGACATGATTCAACTCCCGATAATCAATACAAAGTCGCATACTCCCATCTTTCTTCTTCACGAATAGAACAGGAGCACCCCAAGGAGACGTACTAGGACAAATGAAACCGATGTCTAACAATTCCTGCAATTGGGTCTTTAACTCTTGAAGTTCAATAGGAGCCATTCGATATGGGGCTTTGGAAATGGGTTTTGTACCGGTTTCAAGGTCGATACAAAATTTAATTTCACGCTCTGGGGGTAGGCCAGGAAGTTCTTCAGGGAATACGTCGGGAAATTCATTAACAATAGAAATATCATTCAAAACTGACGTATTTTTTTGTTTAAATCCGTGATATGAGCTAAGAAAGCTTGACATCCATTTTTCAATAAACGAATAGCTTTATGGCTTGAGATGACAATGATTGATTTTAATGGTTTGGTTGCTTGAATTCGCATAATAGGTTGGTTAGGAATATGAAAGCTAACAACCTTACGAAAATAATCAATTTTTGCATGATGAGTAGTTAACCAATCAATCCTCTAAATTACGCCAAATGCAAGTATTTTCAATGAAATAAGATCGACAGGTAATGTGAGGGTACCGATTTGAACCAAACAAGACTTATAAACAGTGGATGTAATGAAGGTTTCTCCCAATGGAGTTTCAACAGATAAGTCAAAGTCTAATTTCTCCGGAGTCAAATTTAAACGTTGAGCGCAAGTAGGAGAAATAAAAGAATGGGTAGAACCCAGATCAAATAAGGTATAGACTTCACTAGAGTTTATGATAAGCTTACCCGTGATGACCTCGTTCGGGTTCCTTGCTTTTTGGGAGGTCACGACAAACGCTCTCCTTGAACTATCGGCTTTTGACTTTTCTCGGGACGACCTTTGGTGCCTCCATCCCAAATTGGACTTGTCTTGATTGCAAGAAAAATCGGGCTAGGTGACCTTTTCTTCCACAATTATAACACGCTTTGGATCGCATCGCGCAGCTTTTGACCCGATGTGTCCCTCCCTCCGCATTTGAAGCATATGATAGGTGGTCGCTTCTCCTTCCTTAACAACGGGTGTCCGGTGTGACGACGCTTTTCCATCATTGTTGAATCTCCTCTTCTTGAAATGTCCACTCTTATTGTCTTGGCCATGATTACCACCAAGTGGTTACCATTTTTAGCATGTTGATTCCCTCCACGCTTGTTGTCACCGCTTCAATGATCGCTACCACTAGTATTATCATTTTTTCATTGCTTTCTCTTGGTTGGGTTGACTCATTATCGCGCTTCCAATAATCGAGCCCTATTCACAACATCCGAATACAAACACGCTTTATGAGAGATAAGGTATTGACGTATCTCGGTTTCAAACCTCTTAGAAACATTCGCGTCATTCTCTCCTCATTATCAACTAAATGGGACGAAACCGACAACTCGGCAAAACTTGGCTTCAGATCGCGACACACGGTCATATTTGTTTTGCTCCAGCTTTAATGAACTCTACCTCTTTCATGTGACGAATACTTTCGAGAAAGTACTTGTCGTTGAATAGTTCTTGAACTTCTCCCAAGACATCTTCAAGCAGCAGTTGAGTACGCTTTACTGATTCCCACCAAGAATCACTCTCCTCCTCGCAACATGAAGGTGGCAAAGGGAACCTTTTGCTCCTCGAGCATCCCAAGACATCAAATATCTTGTTGATCTGCTTTATCCACGTCTCCGCCTTAAGTGGTTTTGGCTCTCCAAAAAACTCCGGTGGTCCCAACTCCTTGAACTGCTTAGCGGTGACCGTCCGAGAGTTGCCAGTGTTTCCACCTGCATTTTGATGAGAGTCTCTCTCTTTTCGATGTTGCATGAATTGCATAAAGCCTCCAACATTCCATCGCTCATCATTTGGTCGTTGTTGTTTTTTGCGAGGATTATTATCTTCCTGATGCACATTATCCTGGTTATTCATCTGTGGAGACTCAACGGTCTCCTGTGCTCCATTGCTATTCTCAACATTCTCGGATGTCATTTTCAAATACTGCCACAAAACAAGGGTTAATTGACATGTCACATATTATCCCTATACTCTGACCGACTAATTAAATACCAAATAAACTTAGGTAGTCATCATACTAGCGAAGGAATTCCCCCATCTCTCCCTCCTAGTTCTTGTCTCACATCTCAGCCAGGGATCATATCCCTAAGCTTTGATACCAACTGTGACGCCCCCAAAATAGGTATACATCACCCATCTTGAGTCGCCAAATACATGGTACAAAATTCAAATACAACTTAATAATACAACTGTCGTGTAAAATACGACAAAACATAAACTGAGAGTTTTAAAACGAATATTGTCTTCTAGACAGTATTCAACTCAAATGGAGTCCTCAATACATTTATTATCACACTATTTCATAGAATAGTGAGGACTACTAATGCTATCATCTGACCGGACCACACTCCGCTCCCCGACTAGTCCCGCCACGCTTCTCATTTCTCAAGAGAACAATGAAAGCAAAAGGGTGAGCTCAACTAGCCCAAAGAAAAAATATTATGACTAAGATAATGCGTAATAATTTATCGTTAGCCTTCAACAAAGTTAAACCGATAAAATATAACAAACATCAAGTTTAACTACAATGAACAAGCAATCCATTAGAAGAGTCAAGTAGAGAATAAAATCTACTATCTTCTATGATTTAAAAGGTTTTTCATCACTTTTATCGCTGAGACTCAACTTAATAAATAATCCACATCATCGAATCACCCCTGCACTACGGCCAAGGATATTCTTTAGTATCACGACCACAAATTATCCATGCACTACGGGCCAAGGATATTCGTGTATTCATCAATGGTCATGATCATGCCAACAACCGTCCATCAATGCACTACGGCCAATGAGGACTTTTACCACATCATTTGTAACATTACGCTCATGATTATACCGAATAATCCCTGGTCATAATCATACCAAGTCCATCTATGCACTACAAAACCACATATGACTTTCAACATAATATAAACAATGAGGATGATGACAATGATATAAGAATTCAATAAAACAAGTTCAAGGATAAATTTTTAAAGATTTATAATTTAATTTATCCGTAAATCAATAACGTCCAAATTGTCAACATGATATCGCTTTTTGGAGTAAAATTCAAGAATAATATTGTACCAAAAATAATTTGGACCAAAAAAATCGAATCAATTTTTATCATGAATAAGACCCCGGTGAATAAGTACTTGAGTGAATAGTACCCGTGAATAAGACTTCTGAATAGTAACCCCGTGAATAGTACTCCAAGCATGAAAAAGTTAAAACTTATCAAGAATGCTCGTAATAATATTTCCATGAAAAGATATCGGATGAAGCAAAATATCAAGGATATTCTACTAATTTCATGGAGTATAGAAGCCAAAACTTTAAACAAAATGAGTATAAAATTAAAATTCAAAATGAAATAATATTACTTACATACTACAAGAGTATGGAAGAAAATATTATTTCAAGTGAATATTGAACAAAAATAACATCCTTACCTTGAAAAGAAAAGTATTCCAACCGGTATAATGGGGATATTCTTGAAGAAAACTTTCACTATTTTCTACGCCAAAGCTTTCTAAACTCTCGAAAAAATACGCTCAAGATTATAGAAGAAGAATTCTCTCGATTCGGTGTGATTTTCAATTCTAACTTAAGCACCTATTTATAAGAAAAAATTTAAAACGCCATAGAGACTAAATTAATAAAATAATATTTTATTTTATTTTTCCTTACGCATGCCAAGACCATGACTATCAAGGCATGCCATTCTTGAAAAATCTCAAAGACATGTTTTGATAAAAATAAAAGTGGGTCCCACCCATAATTTTAATAAAACTATTTTAATTTTCAAAACTTCAATAATTCATAATAAATAGCCCTTTTATCAAAAAAAAATACTGAATTTTATGTCCATTCCACACGAAATCGAATTCTCTACAACTTTGTAGCTTTAAGTTTTTCCAAATTCTAAACAGAAAATATCCAAATTCCACAAACTGACGATTTTCAACACCTCATAAAATTCATAACAAATCATACGTTAATTTTTAACGGTTCAAAATTTGTGGACATATACTCAACTTATATATGTATAACATATCCAAAAATCACAACGATC